>CM038677.1:70047796-70419836 GCA_021605205.1 Aegilops longissima
GAAGTCATGACCGCGGGCATAGCGGACAAGGTGGCTTTGTATTGGTATGCTGAGCCGTCTATTTTAACACACAGGAGCTAGTGTGGTGATTATACACACATGCACGCATGCACACGAACTGCATGCACGCAACACTCACACAAACACATGCACCCACGCACGCACACAACACTCACACATACACACGCAGCCATGCACGCACGCAACACTCACACGCACACACGCATGCATGGGTGCATGCACACACCAGTACACCACACGACCAACACACACTCTCACACTCAAGTGCTCAACCTACACGTGCATGCGCACACATCAGGCCCTGACAGATACATACACAACCAGGTGATTCCCGCGCACGGGGTGGAGTATTGTCGCGCTTGCGTAAATTTGTGTTTATTTGACCTTTCCCTATGTGAACTGACAGGTGGGACCCACAAGGAACATGGTCAATTTAACTAGTCAACATGGTGCCACGCAGACTATTTGGCCGGTCAACAGAGTGCAATCCAATGCTGAACCGTGAGCAAGTGACCGTATAATCACCGCAAAACATATATAGTGACCGTAATCAGCTTATTCTGAAGTTCGGTGAACGTATTACGCTTTTCTCTCTGTAGGCCCTCCAAAACTACATCTCTACACGTTATCGCATGTTACATCTAACAACTATGCAATACAACACTACTACACTCTAACACAATAAATCATATGTGTTTTTAGTTTTACTAGATATCATATTGTTACTTAATTATTCAGTTTGCATACATTAAAATTGCCTTTGAAATGCATCGCCAGTATCATATACCGCGCAGGAAAAATCCCGCCCTTTCCCGTTTAATCGGGTTTGTATCGATGGATTGTGCGAAACAGCAAAACTATAGTACTATATAAAGTACAAGTGACAGTTCACTGGGCCGTCGTGTCGTGTACTTCTCGGTCGTAAGAGTGGAACGCTCGCTTTCATAAATCTTCTAGTCCCTTTCGCCGACAGGTGGGGCATCAAGCTACCGGGTCCACGTGCCATACCGGAATACAGTGTAGAGCAGCCGGGGTGAAGCTCCCAGTCATGGCGCCGGTGTAGTAATGAGCAATGAGGCGTCAAATCACAAAGCTGCACCTTTCCCGCAGTTAAGTTGGAGGGACGAAGTAATAATGCTAAAAAAATAAGTTGGAGGGACGAAGCAACCATCATTTCACTCATTGTTGAATCCGCTTCTCCCTCATCTTCTTCAAGTTAACCACGTGTTGCTTCTGCCGTGGTTCTGCCTCATGTGGGAAGCGGATCGGCTTGGTAAAGCACTGACACGTAGGACCCCATGTTAACAAACCGCCAGGATAACGTCCTCTAAAAATAAGAAACCTCCCCCGCCATACGCGCGGCAAAATCACCTCCTTTTTACTAATCTTGATTCTATAATTTTTTTTATCAATATAATTGAGATTTGTATAGATAGCACACTGGAGCAAAACCAAGTGGTATGGTCAAGGGCATCCACAATGTGTAGCCAAATGTGAAAATAGCTTTTGGCATCGTGGGAACCATTGTGGACGGTGTTGCCAAAGCCAAAAGGATGGAACCGAAGCTCCCATATTGATTGATTGAAGGAATAGAAAAATGCAACGTCTCTCCTCTTTCTCCCGTGCTTGGACACATGTACAGTATAGAGGACAGAGTCTACTCCCCTGTCCCTTCTATCACAAATCACAAAGCAGTGAGGCATCAAATCACAAAGCACGGACGAAGCAACCATCATTTCACTCTTCGCTGACTTTGCTGACTCCACTTCTCCATCGTCTTCTTCGAGAAACCATCTCACCGCACTAAGCTGGACAGAAACGCTATTATGTACGAGTAGCACTAGTACATTTACGCGTCCTTTGGTTCAACGGACTTCCTGGATGCAAATAAGGCGGTTGTCTCGGCTTGCAGGCGGCACTTGTGAACGACTTACTGTGATCTCCCTCAATGGTGTTCTCCGTCGAACGCACTTCGCCAAACAACAACGTTCGAGATATCTTCGACGTCACCGCAATGGGGAAGGAAGTCAAATATAGTTACTACCTCCATTTTTTTGTACACAAGGCCAGTATATCAAAATTACAATTTGCAAAAGGCCACTAACACTAATCGAGGCAAAATTTATGGGGTTTGCCTCGTACTAGCAACCAAGGACATTAATATCCCCTGCATGCATGCGGAAGTGAGAAGGTTGGTTTGCATGGCGCTGCATTAATCAAGCGATGAGGAGTGAGATGGTTAGCTCTTTGGGCTTTGGAGAAAAAAATACACATTAATTGACACGTGAAACAAGGATTTGTATCGATTAATCCCGCAAAGGAAAACCCCGCCTTTCTTTTTTAACAATAGTACTCCTAGTACGTAGTACTACGTACTTATCCTGTTTGGGTCTAGGCCTTGCATTGCCATACTTCACCACACATTTTTGCCAAGCTTGCCTAAAGTTTTCAAAATGAAAAGGAGGTACACTTGCGCATGGCTGTCACGGTCGCACCGCACCCTCACACGGTCGCTCCTGCACTCTGCGGTCGCACCGCACCCTCACATGCACAGTCGCTCCTGCACGCTGCAAACCCAACCAAGGGAACGCACCCTCACTGACACGTGCTGTCGCATGTGAACAAACCAAACTCATCCATCCTACCGCTGACACATAATTTTCGTTCATAGAGTATGTTTATCCAACCGCATGTTGGGGAGTATCCGTACGGCCCGTGCGGTGGTCTGTTGGGGAAGAAGAAGAGGTCAGGAAGAAGGGTTAGGGGACGTAGGATATTAATCCAACCGCCTGAAATGGTAGACTGACACAAGTCAGGCGACTTGCATAACAATATATGTTTTTACACAGCAAAAGATCCATAAAAACAACAACATAAAGAAAAACCATCACTGCTCGCGAAACGAGACGGCCTCGTCGTCTTTGCTTGCCGGCGCGAACCAGCCGTAGCTACCGACGTGTGTCTCCGCACCGTGGTTGTCCTCGGCCTCCAGCTACTCGTTCACGCGGAGCGTGCGGGCGCTCTGCACGGACGAGAGCACCACCCGGTTCAAGTCGAGGACGTCTGGTTCCGCCTGCAGGAGGGCGTCGATGGCAGCGGCATCCGCGTGCTCCGCGTTGAGTCGAGCCTCCGCCGCCCGGTTCAAGTCCAAGACGTCCGGTTTCGCCTGCAGGAGGTCCTCGATGAGAGCGGCATCCGCGCGCTCCATGTCGAGTTGAGCCTCTGCCGCCGAGTTCAAGTCCAGGACGTCCGGTTCCGCCTGCAGGAGGGCCTCGATGGCAGCGGCATCCGCGCGCTCCGCCTCAAGTTGAGCCTCCGCCACCCAGTTCACATCCACGACATTCGGTTTCACCTGCAGGAGAGCCTCGATGGCAGCAGAATGCGCGCGCTCCGTGTCGAGTTGAGCCTCTGCCTCCCGGTCCTCCTTTAGAATCTCCAGGTTGAACCGCTGGTCCGCCTGCACCATGGGGGACTCGGACGCCGGCACGAAGTCGACGTCCATCGTCTCATATCCATCAGGGGCCTTCTGCGCCGCGACCTGCGCCATGAACATTGGATCAGCTTCCTCCTCCTCGTAGCTTGGCTCCAGAGAACTCGGGGATTGGCCCGCCGCAAAGCGAGCTTGGGAACGGAGGTCTCTGGTGTCGACCGCTGCCGCGATTTCTGCGCGGCGCTCCGACCTCAGCATCTTGTAGTACGTGATCTTGCGCCATGGCTTTCCGGTGAACTAGGGGACGCTTGATGCGGGCTAGGGGATTGAAAGGTGGGGGAAGGGGCTGGAGATTAGGTGTCGTTTTAGGGCAATGGCTGGCGTAGGCCGAGCAGCAAAGGTTCTGGTGTGAATAGTGGTTCCGGTGATGACCGGTCAATCGGTTTTGACTGTACATCGCTCTTGTCGCCTTCGCATGGCAGCCCGGCATGCTGGACCCTCCACGTCGCTCACCAAATGGAACGCGCTTCGTCTTGTGTTTTCGCTCGCTTATGGGACTGTAGTTGAGAGCTAACCGGCGTCCTTCCCCCTCCCCCGCCCGTGTCATTTTATGCGGAGTAAATAAAAACAGAGGGAGCATACTAAGGATGAGGATCCCCTGACGTGGCCGAACCCATTGAGTAACTGACATGCGGGGCCTAGCAAGCATGGGGTCCGCCAGTACCGAAAGGGAGGGTAAGGCAGGGATACATATTTGAAAGGAGCTTCCAATGATATAATTTTCACATTATACATCTCATGTACTATTAATCTTGTCAATAGTCAAATGCGGTTTTGAAAAACGCATTAGAGCATGGTTAATAATATACCCAGTCGATGGCTATAAGGAACTGCCATGTCATCTATAGCCATCATCTATTATATGCACTCATACATTAGTGTGGGCTATAAGGTTGGCTATTTCCCGCAAAAAAATTTATAAGGTTGGCTATTGTATTAGTACTTTTTTCCATCTCCTCTCCATCTCTTTCTTCATATCTATTGTATATATTTAACTAGGAATGCGTATATAGCTAGGCTCTTGCATGAGAGCTCACTCCCCTTACTTTTTCACATCTCTCTCCTCCACATAGGCCCTATATAAATGGAAGGAGGGAGTACAACTATGAGCACTGAATACTCTAGTACAGATGTTGTCAGTACTCCACTAGTACTATTGGATAGGGAGCTTAAAAAGTTAATATTGGACTGGCTATACGTGGCGAAATCCTAGTAGGAAGAGCATGCGCGAGAACAAGCACATTCACGTGGTTGAAAACAAATTGGAAACCATCTCAAGTAGAAATCTAGGAGTACGTACGAATCTAACAATATTGATTGGGTGTTGTTGAATGTTGATACTTCTTTATCAAAGTAGAGATACTTTGACTACACATAAAACTTATATGTAAACTAGAAAGGATAGGAGGGAGTATATTGAATACCCTTTATATATGATTTGCGGATGCTATGATCACCGGTTCAAAATTTTGAATCCGCCTTAGGTATCACACATGCCCCCACTCGTTCTCTCTCGATTTAATCTCGGGGTCCGGAGATCGATTGAAAGAGGACTAGGGTGGGTACAATACGTTCGTTTCGCTTATGAACGTACAATATACTCCCTCTGATCCACAGACCCCCCCCCCCTCCCCGCGCGGGTCATTTCTATCATAGAAACAGACCAAACCTTTATCTCCTTGCACGACACGCAATTGATCTCTAAACATCAATCGATCTTGTCAACATGTGTCGGGGAATGCATGGACCGAATGGGATGCCAAAACTAAGACGCGAAGTGACACGTAGTGGAGGCAAAGTGAAACTTCAAATGAACCATTTGTTTGTATGCATGTCGGACAAATTACAAATAAACATTGGAAATACAAGCATGGTCTAGGCCCACATGCGAATGATACTCGGCAGAATGTTCAAATGAGGCATGCGGGAGGATGGACTCGACCGGAGGGCGACATGATCGATGGAGAAGAGGGTTGGAGATGAATGAGAAATAAGCAAATGCCACATGATTATACTTGACCGGCTCAAATAAACAATAAGTCGTCTCGCTTGCCCTACATAGTCAAAGGCCTAATGCGCAACGCGGAGCACTGACGCTCGAATATGGCTGGGAAAACAGGGAAACCAACATGTGGGGCACAACTGTCGGGACGACGTAGCGCAAACTAGTCCAATGGAGGAGCTGGCCCACGACCTCCTCGCCACTGTCAACCGTTCATGTGGGTCATGGGGGCCAACAACATGGTGCAGCTCCAGCACCGCCTCTGGACACGGCGACCGCGGTGAGCGACACACTCATCGTCGCTAGACACGGTCGGTTTCAGTGTGCCGAGGGTGGCGTTAGTGATGTGGCACGACCAACAGCTAGTATGTTTGGTTTGTGCCCAAGGTTGCCCCATCAAAGCATTGGGTAGCCAAACTTCTGGTTGAGGTTTTGGTTGCCCATGATTTGGCCGACATCGGCAAGAAAAATGAACTAGAGTTGGCTAGAGTTCATTGGCATGCCAAAAAAATGGCAACCATCCATTTTTGGGTCATGACCAAATCCTCAAAAAAAAATGGCAACCATCAGAACAAAGACCAATCTTTGGGTCATGACCAAAATTTTGGTAAGGTGCACTTTGGCCACAATCCAAACACACCCCAACACCTGGCTCGTCGAGAATGCACGGGGCGCCGGGACGCATCCGCGGAGTGGTGTAGCGCGGCCAACTGCATCCTCGGGACCTGAGACCATGCCGGGTCATCTTGCTTTTTCAATGACATGCGCCGATCGCATGTGTGCAACGGGCATCTCCAACGTTGCCACGACCGCAGCTGACTACCCTGGTACACCAAAAACCATCGTCCCTCGCTCCGTCGCGCGGTGCGTTCCCAGCCGGCGCCAGCTGCCCGCATTCATGTCGCCTGTCCGTATGCCGTCGTTAAGAGGCTCGGTGCCCGAGGAACCAACTCCGGCAACTTAATGACGCACCAGGACGCTTGGCCTCACTGGAATGCGCTACTTAAAGTGGCAATGCCCAGCTAACCTCCAAACCATAGCGCATCGTCCTCCTACCTGGCACCACATCCGCCATGACCGCAAGCGCGAACGCTCTGCGGGAGAGCTTGTCTTCAGGGATGGAGCTCGAGGTCGCCGCCGTCAGCCACGCATCCTACTTGCCGTCGTCCAACGTCCGGCACCGCCGAGGTCGGGGACTCCTCTGAGGATGAGTAGGGCATGGGAGGCGGCAGGACATGGTGTGCCAACTGGCCGGTCCGTCTCCCGTGTTCTAATTTTCCTCGCCGGAGACCGCACCTTCACTTCACGGGTCTTGAACCCCGCCCCCGTACATGGAGATTGCAGATGGAGGACGTCGGTCGCCACCGTAGAATAGGTTTAGGGTCAGGTGTCTTTTATTTTTCTATCCTATAAAAGTTCGAAATGTAATGAAAATCTGCCGTGTTTGCATTAATCTTGGCCGGTGTATATGAACTTTCACAATAATATAGTATATTGTAGGAGTACTAGCAAGATGCCCGTGCATTGCACGGAAGATCAAGATCTTGTGGGAGAAAAGGATGAACGAGGGAAGGCCTTCTCTGCAAATGCACATTCACGCATTTCACATTTTTCTACATCTACGGGAACCTACGAAAGGGTTAACATAAATTGCCTCTCTCTCTCTCCTCCCCGGATTTTCGTGGTGGTGGTCCCCTCCCTCCCCCAATCTACAACCAACAGCTCACACGTTTCACATTATGTTAATTACGTAACTGGGACTACGTAGGTGTAGCATTACTCGTCCTAAAAAACCCAACTAAGCCAACCTCCCAGCATATGGCGCGGGAAAAGACCCGTCCGCACCATTTTAGTCGGGATTACCGGATTACTAGTAGTAGTATATGGATCGCGCGAAGCAACAAGTTTTTTTTGAGGGGGCAAAGCACCTAATTTAAAAGGAAAAAAGGCGATACACTCACAGCACCCCTGTCGCGGTCGCATTGCACCCCACACACGTTCGGTCCTGCACACGGCCCACGCAAACGAAACGCGCTTCGGCTTGCCTCTTCACTGACACATGGGACTGCACTTGGAGAAACTGACCATGCGCCAAACTCTGCCCGCCCACCGCGCGAAAATCCTTCCCCCACCCAAAAATTCACCCCAAATCCTAGATTCAACCGCCCTTCGGCCAACTAGCCAATAATAATCCCCAAACCCCCCCCCCCCCTGTCCCCTTCCACTCCATTCGCTCCGCCAAAGCCGCCCTCCCCGCCATACTGATACGTCGGCGCCGTGGTTCGTCAAGGGGACGCACGACGATCCTCTCGCTCCCAAAGTACGCTCTCGTAGACTGCCATCCTCTAGCCGCGCCGCCACCGCTGGCGACGTTCTTGTGGAGGTGCACGGTGGTCAGCGCCACCACCACTGGCGACATTAAATGCGGAGACGCACGGCGGTCAGCTTCTCCCGATGCGCGCATTCTAGACTAAGGCCCCGTGCATGTCGGTGTAGCGCTGAATGTTAGCCGATAGACGCTGTTAATCTCACTTTGTCTGCCAAGTAGTTTGCAATCAATATGCTCGCTTAAGAAGCTTCCTTGCCTGCTCGCACTCAATCTTCTTAGCTGAGATGGCATGCCAAGGCCGATTAGTTGCTAAAATATCCTGCCATATATTTATTGTGACGTAGATTGCCATGGTCTAGTAGCCAATCTGTTAGGTGAAATAGCTCTACACCGTTTTATACTCGATCTTTGTTGCTACGATGGCCTTCGATAGTTCGATGGCTGTGTGCTCGGCCTCATTGACTGCTGAAATAGCCTGCCATAATTTAGCACTCAAATATGTTTGCTGAATTAGCTTTACATATATTTCTTACTTAGATCTGCTCGTCCAAATATCTTGCCATAGCTTTAGACATCGACCTAGGTGTTTTCTTCTGGACTTCATGAAAAAGCATATATGTTTTTCCTGTAATATCTAGTAGAAGAACTAATTTGTATGTCTAACTGATGGACAGGACTTGGATAACTTCTGCTCGAAGATTCTCCGCTGCATATGTCGAGGGGGTTGAAAACTTCATGAACTTTATCAAAGCTGAGTACGGTGGTTCGAAATCAGATGTGCTCTGCCCGTGTAGCAGTTGTATGAGTTCAGTTACAAGACCCCAGTCAACTATTCAAAATCATCTACACTTTTATGGGATGTCGGTCACATATACTAGGTGGGTTCATCATGGTGAAGCTGTGAACGTCAATGTTATTGACTACATGGAAGCAGCAGATCACCATCTTGATCTGCCTGATGCTCAGGTGGAAGAGGAGGAGGAGGTGGTGGTGGCGGAGCCAGTGAGTTTGACCAACATTGAAACAATGCTACGAAATGCTCGTGCATTCCATGAACTTTCACCTGCAGAAGAAAAATGCAACGTGGCTGTCACCCCAGGAAATAAGCTGTCAGTATTCTCAGCTATGGTCACCTTTCTTCAGGTTAAGACATCTGAGCGGATGACCAACAAATCATTCGATGCGATGTTGGCTGCTTTCCGCAAAGCTTTCCCAGAGATCGTCTGAGCTGCCACACACCTACAAAGAAATGAAGAATTTCCTTCGTGCAGTTGGAATAGGATATGATATGATCCATGTTTGTAAGAATAATTGTGTTCTGTTCCGGAAGGATTATGCCAACTTAAGTGAATGCCAGAAATGCAAATCATCAAGATGGAAAGATGGCGATGCTGTGAAGAGGATTCATCATAATGTTCTGAGACATTTTCCAATTACACCAAGATTGCAGAGGTTGTTTCATGACGCTGAAACAAGAGAGGATGTACTGTGGCATTCTAGGAACCAGGATTTCAGAGATCAGAATGTAATGATCCATCCATCTCATGGTAGTGAGTGGAAAAGCTTCAATCAGAATCACGAAAAGTTTGCTGCTGACCCGAGAAACATTAGACTTGGCTTAGCTTCAGATGGATTTAACCCATTTTGCCACTAGAGCTCCACATATAGCATGTGGCCAGTGCTTGTTATCCCTTACAACATGCCTCCAAATTTCTGCACCAAAGAATCAAACTACATGATGGCCTTGCTCATCCCAGGTCCAAAAAGTCCTGGAAAGGATTTTGATTTGTTCATGGAGCCTCTTGTGGAGGAACTTCAACAGCTATGGAGGGGTGTTCTCACTCGAGACCTATATAGCAGCCCACCAGCTGATTTCTTTCTGCGTGCTGTTATAATTTTGTGCATCCATGAATATCCGGCTTTGGGCACTATGTCGTATGAACGACACATGGTTACAATGCATGTGTTATTTGTGACAGAATCATTGTCATCACGCAATACTTAGCAAGATCTGTTACATTGGACATCGCCGTTTCCTTGCCAAGGACAAGCCGCGTCCTAGAAAATACCGAAGACATGTGTTCAATGCACAACATGAAAACCGTGATGCGCCAAAGAGGCTCACCGCCGATGAGTTGCAAGTAGAATTAGAGAAGGTCAGGCA
This sequence comes from Aegilops longissima, assembly GCA_021605205.1. Taxonomy (NCBI): domain Eukaryota; kingdom Viridiplantae; phylum Streptophyta; class Magnoliopsida; order Poales; family Poaceae; genus Aegilops; species Aegilops longissima. The sequence continues at coordinate 70,057,803 of CM038677.1, forward strand.
TATTACACCAGGAAACCATCCTGATAATGGTAGCGGGAAAAGGAAGCGTGGCAGGGCAGAAGAGAGATTATTGTTTACCCGCAGGTCCACTTTGTGGGACTTGGAGTATTGGAAAGATTTGGATCTGTGTCATAATCTTGATGTGATGCACATCGAGAAAAATATATGTGACAGCATTATTGGCACACCTCTTAATATTGAAGGCAAGACGAAAGATACCTTAAAATCTAGGATTGATTTGACACACCTGGGTATCAGAAAGGATTTGCAGGTGCAAGATGAAGGTAAACACGGGATATGGCACCAGCTGTGTATGCCTTGGACAAGGTAAAAAGAAAAGAATTCTACAAGGTCCTGTCATGTGTGAGATTCCCACATGGATTTGCTTCCAACCCTGAAAGGAGAGTCAGTGCAGATGGAGACAAGGTACAAGGGTTGAAAACTCATGACTGCCACGTCCTACTTCAAAGGGTTTTACCTGTTATACTTAGAGGATTGGGCCGCCCTGACTTATACAGAGCAGTTGTAGAGTTGGGACAATTCTTCAGGGAACTCTGCAGTAGAAATATCAGGATAGATGCTTTGGAGCGTCTTAGAGACAAGATACCGACTATCCTATGCGACCTTGAGAAGATATATCCTCCAACCTTCTTTGATGTGATGGTGCATTTGGCTATTCATCTACCTGATGAGGCACTACTTAGAGGTCCTGTACAGTATGGCTGGATGTACCCTATTGAAAGGCGGCTAGGCACTTTCAAGGGCTATGTTAGGAACAGAGCTAGACCCGAGGGTTCCATTGCAGAGGCCTACATTGCTACAGAAGCGTTGACATTCTTCTCAAAATACATTGAAACAGCTGATCAGCTTAGCAAAGACGTGGATGAAGACAATCTCGGGCTCGATGTTTTTGATTATTCTGTTTGAGTTACAGGGAAGAGTCGACAAGAGGATAAACCTAAAGATTTGGACAAAATGGTTTGGTATGTGTTGAATAACTGTCCTGAGATACTACCTTATATCAAGTAAGTGCTAAGTACTGCAGCTTATACATCATAATCTACTAAACTTGCAGCACATTCTTATATATTTAGATGTTTGACGCGATCACTATGTTGTGCAGCATCTACAAAAAGGAGTTACTGCCGCAAAATCCAAGAAACATTGGCAAACTGGTTATGGCAGGATTTGCGAAATGGTTAAAGAGCCATGTAAGCTTTTGAATTGCACTGCCAGTTTTTTTAATATATTAAGTACATAAGATGATCAGCTTGTCTATTTTCTAACCATAGGTTAAGAAGATTGGGAGGATGGGCAGGTAGTTGATGATGCACTTTACTCACTAGCAATGGGTCCTGATACTCAGGTAACACATTATGAATCTTGCGTTGTTGGAGATGTGCGCTACAACACCTTTGCACGAGATGAAGGCAGGAACACACAAAACGGTTCCATCATGAGCACGGATACGTATGACAAAGAGACAACTGAAATGTAGGCTAACATAACAGACATTGTTCAGTTGCAGTATATCTCCAGTTTCGAGGATCATCGGTGTGTGGTTACTCATTGTCTTTGTCGTTGGTATAACCTGTTTTCCGGATCACAAAACCCGAGCTGATGATTATTTCAAATCCATCAATGTCAAGGCGGCGTGCCGCACCAACGAGCCTTTTATTTTGGCAAATCAAGCAACACAGATATTTTTCTTGGAAGACGCATTTGCACGTAGCGATGACTGGAGAGTAGTGCAAAGGTTTGAGTAGAGGAATTTGTTTAATGAAGTTGCACAACAAGATGATGCTTACACTGCTCCTGATGTACAAGATAACACAGATGTTCCTAATATCTTTGAGAACCATCACATCAATGATGCCGGCGAAAAGATTGCCTGTCGTGCTGTGGACATACAAGAGTTGATCAAGAAGAAGCCAACGTTCGAGGATGTTGACGACGAAGAAGAAGATGACACCATGAGGAATTACGATTTAGACTGATACACATGGCAAAGATGTTGACACTGCTGCTGCGGATGATGATTACATTGCTTTTGTCATATTTGCCTGTCAGAAGACGTTTTTTATCTACTATGTGAAATTGTGTTTGCTATGACAGCTGAAACCTGATGAACATGTTGTTTATTATTTTCCTGTGAGAACATCACTTGTTATGTATGCTGATTTGTGTTTGCTGATTGTATGACGACTAAAACATGATGACATTGTTGTTTAGTTGTACTCATATTTGGCTGTGAAACTTGAATTTGATGACATAGTTTGTTGTTGGACTGCAATTTGCTCGACGTCTTCGAATGAGAACAAAGCTGACACGACAGGTCCTCTGCTAATTTATTTATTTATTACCAAAAGGTCCTCTGCTATTTATTTATTTATGAGCAAAAGGGGATACCCCCTGATTTCCGTTAATAGAAATCATTAGATGTTCACAACACTATGCCCAGCCTGCTACACAGGTTTCATTCATTACTAGTTTCAGCAAAGTGCTCATGTCATAGCCACTGAATACATCACGAGTGCTACATACACTGCAAATAAAGAGACAATCACCCTTAGCACATCCATTTTGCCCATTATCTTCACAAGCTCTTTCATCTCCTCATTGCTGTCAAGGCCGTTCAGCAGCTGTTGCTTGGCCATGATCAGTGGAACTGCATCTTTAACCTTCTGCTCTGCATCTTCCTCTTCGGTCGTTCCTTCAGTTACTTGTCCAACACCCCAACCTGTTGGTATTGGGATTCCTCGACTAACCAAATAATCAGCGTAGTTGCACTCCCCCACATCAGCAACTTCCCAGAAATACAAATCACACGAATCTTCCCTTTTACGCATCGAATCAAATTGGAAGATCATCAACCAAACTATTAAAAAAATCAGCAACTGAAAGCAGCAGAACAACACTTAAACATATTACTACCACATGATTCGGGCATTTGTAGAAGACTCAGCCAGGGTTGAGGATTGTGGTTGAGGTGCGACGGATGACTCTATGTAATTTGCAGCAGTGGCACCACACCAACGGCAGCGGGTTGTGATGAGCAACCGGCTACAGTGCGCGTGCCGGCGGGGGTGTGATGAGACCCACAGGCAATGGTACGGGTGGCGACTTGGCGCATATTTGGTTGTTGCCTGCTGAAGAGCAGGTGGATGAGCAGCCAGCAGACATGGTTGCTGCGGCCAGAGCTTCTCATGCTAGGCAGAGTAAGTAGAGAAGAGGAGAAGCGAACGTTGGATATGTCAGTTTCATTACTTGCAGAGTAGCATAGCACCATATATAGTCATAGTCTAGGTTTGGATTCGAACCAGCTATAGGAGCACGTCTCTCTTTTTTCTAAAACTCAGCAACGTCTCTTTACTGGTACATTAGCTTGTTCTGTACGCCTTCTCAAGTCTTTGATTCCTCCACCTGACATCTGGGACCCACCGGAAGGGTCTCTATATTTTGCGAAAAAAACGTGCCCCCTGCTGACAGGTCGGACCCACCAGCTATCTCCGCACGCAAGGAAGTGCCTCCTTATTACGCACAAAAAAAATGAATACTCCCCCTGCCAGCTGGAACCCAGCATCGTGGGAGGCTGACTTGTGGGCCTACCAAGTTGACAGGGACGGATGGCTTTGTCAACTTAGTTAATATGAACGATTCTAGCTCCAGTTACTGTACGATGTTCATCCAACGGCAGTAGTGCTTCTTCAACCTCTGGTCTTCTTGCTCCAGCCGCCCAAACCAGCGCCGGTCATGCCGCGTACTCCTGCCTCCCGTGGCCGGCTATGATGCCGCGGAGGCCTCACCACCCCCTACTACTCCCACCGCTCGCCAGGCCATCCCTCTACTCACCCACACCCCCTGTTATTCTGCGGCGACGCCAGCCTTACACCGCAGCCGAACCAGTGAACCCTCGTACTCCTCTCCGCCTGGGCATCCACTGCCGCGTCTTTCGCGGCTCCGCTTCGTCCCCTTCCTAGGCCTCGCCGTCGTCCACCGCCTTGGTGCTCTCGGCGCGGCGTGGTCAATGTGGTCAACGACTGACTTCTATCGGAAGAGTACTGTACGTGGAGAGGCTGACAGCTGGGTCCACGGCCGCAGCTAGGTCCATGGCCACCGCCCAGTCTTTTTGTGATTTGCCAAGTAAGTCGCTTTGTCAGGCATGTTGGGCTGCAAATCTTTCAAGACGAGGAGAGCTTCATTCGGCTGGCCGAGAAAATGGCCTATCAGTAATGAGAAATGGGTTGTACATTTTTAAAACACATCAAACCGGCAATTAGTTTCAAATTTCTTTTTTTCATTTTGATATTTTAAATTAAATTAATTTTTATGCGTGGACAATTTGTTGGATTTTATATTGATATACATTTATTTTTTAAATCAATTTGAATGTGACTCGAAATTTCGGGATTAAAAACAGTTCGGACCGCACCGAAATATGCAAAATTTCGTATATTTTTTTAACCGTGGCCACAATATGGCTTGTAATGCTAACAAAAATAATATGGGCCCAATAAACCTTAAGAATTAGCAAATGGGCTGTAAATTATTAGAAATAATGGCAGATCGGCTGTATGCTGTTTTCCACAGATTTGAGGCTTTCCTAAAAAAAGGTTGATGCACAAGCAGTGACTGTTGGATGTCCATCCAACGGCCATCGTGCTTCTTCAATCTCTGCTCTTCCTGCTCCAGCCACTCAAACAAGCGCCCGCCGGACTGCTCGCTCCCTCCTCCCATGACCAGCTGTGCTGCCAGAGGCCTCACCGCCCCACCGTACTCCCATCGCTGGCCTAGCCATCCCTCTACTCACCCACACCTGCTGTTATTCTCCGGCGACGGCAGACGAAACAGTAAACCCTCGTACAGTCGTACTCCCCTCCACGTGGGAAACAACTGCCGAGTCTTCCCTGCCTCCATGTCGTTCCCTTCCAAGGCCTTGCCGTCGTCCACCGCCCTGGTGCTCTCGGCGCGGCATGGTCAACGTGGTCAAGGAACGACTTCCATCGGAAGAGTATTGTACATGGAGAGGCTGACAGCTGGGTCCACGGCAGCCGCAAGGAAGTGCCTCCTTATTATGCGGAAAATAATTATTCCTCCACCTGACAGCAGGGACCCACCGGACGGGCCACCGTATTTGGCGAAAAAAATGTTTCCCCCCTGACTGCTGGGACCCACCGGACGGGCTAACGTATTTCACGAAAAAACGTTCCCCCCGCTGTCAGCTCGGACCCACCGGAGGTGCCTCCTTATTACGCACAAAAAAATGAATACTCCCCCTGCTAGTTGGGACCCACCTTGGTGGGAGGCTGACTTGTGGGCCTACTAAGTTGACGGGGACGGAGTGCTTTGTCAACTTAGTCAATATGAACGATTCTAGCTCCAGTGACCGTACGATATCCATCCAATGGCCGTAGTGCTTCTTCAACCTCTGGTCTTCTTGCTCCAGCCACCCAGAACAGCGTCGGTCGTGTCGCATGCTCCTACCTCCCGTGGCCGGCTGTGCTGCCACGGAGGCCTCACCGCCCCCTACTATTCCCACCGCTGGCCAGGCCATCCCTCTACTCACCCACACCCCCTGTTATTCTGCGGCGACGACAGCCTTACACTGCAGCGAACCAGTGAACCCTCGTACTCCTCTATGCGTGGGCATCCACTGCCGCGTCTTCCTTGGCTCCGCGTCATCCCCTTCCTAGGCCTCGCCGTCGTCCACCGCCCTGGTGCTCTCGGCGTGGCGTGGTCAATGTGGTCAAGGAACGTCTTCCATCGGACGTGGACTGTACGTGGAGAGGCTGACAGCTGGGTCCATGGCCGCAGCAAGGAAGTGCCTCCTTATTACGCGCAAAATAATTATTCCTCCACCTGACAGCGGGGACCCACTGGACGGGCCACCATATTTTGCGAAAAAACGTTTCCCGATCGCTGGGACCCACCAGCTACATCTTCGCACGCAAGGAAGTGCGTCCCGGCAAAAACGATTCGCCCCGATGCTGGGACCCACCAGCTACATCTTCGCAGCAAGGAAGTGCTCGCGGTCGGGACCCACCTGGTCGAGCGTCGTAGCATTGTCATTCTGGTCGCGAACGTTATGCGTACATACCGGTCGATGTAGAGGCGCCGCACGTGTCGTAGTAGAGGCGCCGCGACGTAGCATGTACGTCGTCGTCGGCGCCGATGTGCAAGAAAGAAAATCTGACCACGTCACGTACATACGGAAGGGTCTCAACACCTACTCGCGCATACGTACGGCCAGGGCTCGTGTACATGGCTGGGTCGGAACGGAGAAACAGCGTCGTCGTCGTGTTCATGGAGAGCCAACCGGCTGGGTGAGAACGGAATGCGTCGTCAGGTTCATCGGGAGGGCTTGGACGGAACAGCCAATGGAAACGAGGCCTGGCGTACCGCAGAATGGAGGAAATGGCCTTGTGTTCGACCGGCCATGTTCAAAACAGGATCCTGTTCATCGGGAGGGGTCTGGCGTACCGCAAAATGGAGGAAACTGACCTCCTACGGTCGAAACGGGGGTCCTGTTGATCAGGAGGGGTGTGGCGTACCGCAAAATGGAGGAAACGAACTTGTGTTGGAGCGCTATGGTCGAAACGGGGGTCCTATTCATCGGGAGGGGTGTGGCGTATCGCAAAACGGGACTCCACGGGATACTGTTCATCTCCACCATTGACTCCCTCCAGCCTCCACGGGCTACTGTTCATCCACCGTCGACCTCCTCCAGCCTCCACCTGCGACTGTTCATCCATGGGCTCCTGTTCATCCAGCCTCCACCTGCGACTGTTCATCCATGGGCTCCTGTTCATCCAGCCTCCACCGCGCGCTACTCCATCGGCTACTGTTCAACCAGGCCTCTCCACGGGCTCCTGTTCAACCACCCCTCCACGGGCTACTGTTCATCCTACCCTCCACCATCTACTGTTCATCCTGCCCTCCACGGGGTGGTCCTATTCATCCTGCCCTCCACGGGGTCCTGTTCATCCAGCCCCAACCGGCTCGAACGGTCGGGGTCCTGTTCATCCACCCCCACCAGGAACTGTTCATCCAAACCCCCCAGCAACAATCACTGTTCATCCAGAGGCAACGCCATGGGGTCCTATTCATACACCCCACCGAACTGTTCATCAACCCCCCCAACAACGCCACTTTGGTCATCCAGAGGCAGCATCGATCGGCTTCAGCTTAGCAGCAGATGCGAAGAATCGCTCGATCGGGTCGATTACCAGCCATCGATCGATCGCTCGGGTTCGATGAAGCGTAGCTCGCAATTCAATCGCCGGGTTCGATTAGAGCCCAACGCCGCACCCACGCTGCGCGTGTCACGAGAGAAGCGCGCATCGCCGCCCCGACCACCCACCGTAACCGGAAACAACCCGATATTTTCCTCTCCCTCGCTTCTACCATGGTTTTTTCCGTCATGAACGGCCCAAAGAATGTCGTGCAGCTGCGTCTCCGGCCCGCCCAGGATGAAAAGTCCATTTTCTGTCATGAGTTTTTGTCATAGAAGTAGGACCCCACCACATCTATGATGATACCGTGTTTTGTCACAATTATTGTCATAGAAGTGTCATAAGTATGATAGAAAAGATTTTCGTTCGGCCCAAAATGTCACGGATGTGTCTTTTTTTGTAGTGAAGCCAAGTTCTATAATGAAAGATTCCCACTAGTATATGAAAGTGACAACATAGGAGACTCTCTATCATGAAGATCATGGTGCTACTTTGAAGCACAAGTGTGGTAAAAGGATTGTAGCATTGTCCCTTCTCTCTTTTTCTCTCATTTTTTTGTTTTTTTGGGCCTTCTCCTTTTTTTATGGCCTCCTTTTTTCGTCCGGAGTCTCATCCCGACTTATGGGGGAATCATAGTCTCCATCATCCTTTCCTCACTGGGACAATGCTCTAATAATGATGATCATCACACTTTTATTTACTTACAACTCAAGGATTGCAACTCAATACTTAGAACAAAAATATGACTCTATGTGAATGCCTCCGGCGGTGTACCGTGATGTGCAACTAATCAAGAGTGACATGTATGAAAGAATTATGAAGGTGGCTTTGCCACAAATACGATGTCAACTACATGACCATGCAAAGCAATATGACAATGATGAAGTGTGTCATAATAAACGGAATGGTAGAAAGTTGCATGGCAATATATCTCAGAATGGCTTTGGAAATGCCATAATAGGTAGGTATGGTGGCTGTTTTGAGGAAGGTGTATGGTGGGTGTATGATACCGGCGAAAGGTGCGCGGTATAAGAGAGGCTAGCGATGGTGGAAGGGTGAGAGTGCGTATAATCCATGGACTCAACATTAGTCATAAAGAACTCATATACTTATTGCAAAAATCTATTAGTTATCAAAACAAAGTACTACGCGCATGCTCCTAGGGGGATAGATTGGTAGGAAATGACCATCGCTTGTCCCCGACCGCCACTCATAAGGAGGACAATCAATAAATAAATCATGCTCTGACTTCATCACATAATGGTTCACCATACGTGCATGCTATGGGAATCACAAACTTTAACACAAGCATCTCTCAAATTCATAACTACTCACTAGCATGAATCTAATATTACCATCCTCATATCTCAAAACAATCATAAGGAATCAAACTTCACATAGTATTCAATGCACTTTATATGAAAGTTTTTATTATATCCCTCTTGGATGCCCATCATATTAGGACTAATTTCATAACCAAAGCAAATTACCATGCTGTTCTAAAGACTCTCAAAATAATATAAGTTAAGCATGAGAGTTCATCTATTTCTTCAAAATAAAACTACCGTCGTGCTCTAAAAGATATAAGTGAAGCACTAGAGCAAACAACAAACTACTCCGAAAGATATAAGTGAAGATCAATGAGTAGTCGGATAATTATGTAACTATGTGAAGACTCTCTAACATTTAAGATTTTCAGATCTTGATATTTTATTCAAACATCAAGTAAAACAAAATAAAACAAAATGACGCTCCAAGCAAAACACATATCATGTGGTGAATAAAAATATAGCTCCAAGTAAAGTTACGATGAACGAAGACGAAAGAGGGGATGCCATCCGGGGCATCCCCAAACTTAGGCCCTTGGTTATCCTTGAATATTACCTTGGGGTGCCTTGGGCATCCCCAATCTTAGGCTCTTGCCTCTCCTTATTCCATAGTCCATCGAATCTTTACCCAAAACTTGAAAACTTCACAACACAAAACTTAACAGAAAACTTGTAAGCTCCGTTAGTATAAGAAAATAAATCACCACTTAGGTACTGTTGTGAACTCATTCCAAATTCATATTGGTGTAATATCTACTGTGTTCCAACTTCTCTATGATTCATACCCTCCGATACTACTCATAGATTCATCAAAATAAGCAAACATCACATAGAAAACAGAATCTGTCAAAAACAGAACAGTCTGTAGTAATCTGTATCATTCGAATACTTCTGTAACTTCAAAAATTCTGAAATAAATTGTTGTACCTGAGGAATTTGTCTAGTAATCATCTGCAAAAAGAATCAACTAAATAGCACTCTCCAGTAAAAAGTTTTAGCTAATCTCGTTAGCGCTAAAGTTTCTGTTTTTTACAGCAAGATCATAAAGACTTCACCCAAGTCTTCCCAAAGGTTCTACTTGGCACAAACACTAATTAAAACATAAAAACACATCTAACCAGAGGCTAGATAGATTATTTATTCCTAAACAGAACCAAAAAGAAAGAAACTAAAATAAAATTGGGTTGCCTCCCAACAAGCGCTATCGTTTAACGCCCCTAGGTAGGCATGATGATTTCAATGATGCTCACATAAAACATAAGAATTGAAACATAAAGAGAGCATCATGAAAAATATGACTAGCACATTTAAGTTCAACCCACTTCCTATGCATAGGGATTTTGTGATAAAACAACTTATAGGAACAAAAATCAACTAGCATAGGAAGGCAAAACAAGCATAACTTCAAGATTCTAAGCACATAGAGAGGAAACTTGATATTATTGCAATTCCTACAAGCATACACTCCTCCCTCATAATAATTTTCAGTAGCAAAATGAATGAATTCAACAATATAACCAGCACCTAAAGCATTCTTTTCATGATCTACAAGCATAGAATTTTTATTACTCTCCACATAAGCAAATTTGTTCTCATGAATGGTAGTGGGAGCAAACTCAACAAAATAACTATCATGTGAAGCATAATCCAATTGAAAATTAAAATCATGATGATAAGTTTCATGGTTATCTTTATTCTTTATAGCATACGTGTCATCACAATAATCATCATAAATAGGAGGCATGCTTTCATCATAATAAATTTGCTCATCAAAACTTGGGGGACAAAAAATATCATATTCATCAAACATAGCTTCCCCAAGCTTGTGGCTTTGCATATCATTAGCATCATGGGTATTCAAAGAATTCATACTAACAACATTGCAATCTTGCTCATCATACAAAGATTCAGTGCCAAACATTCTATAGATTTCTTCTTCTAGCACTTGAGCACAATTTTCCTTTCCATCATACTCACGAAAAGATATTAAAAAGATGAAGCGTGTGAGGAAAACTCAATTCCATTTTTTTGTAGTTTTCTTTTATAGACTAAACTAGTGATAAAAAATAAACTAAAAGATTCGATTGCAAGATCTAAAGATATACCTTCAAGCACTCACCTCCCCAGCAGCGGCGCCAGAAAAGAGCTTGATGTCTACTACGCAGCCTTCTTCTTGTAGAAGTTGTTGGGCCTCCAAGTGCAGAGGTTTGTAGGACAGTAGCAAATTTCCCTCAAGTGGATGACCTAAGGTTTATCAATCCGTGGGAGGCGTAGGATGAATATGGTCTCTCTCAAGCAACCCTGCAACCAAATAGCAAAGAGTCTCTTGTGTCCCCAACACACCCAATACAATGGTAAATTGTATAGGTGCACTAGTTCGGCGAAGAGATGGTGATACAAGTGCAATATGGATGGTAGATATAAGTTTTTGTAATCTGAAAATTTAAAAACAGCAAGGTAACTAATGATAAAAGTGAGTGTAAACGGTATTGCAATGCTTGGAAACAAGGCCTAGGGTTCATACTTTCACTAGTGCAAGTTTTCTCAACAATAATAACATAATTGGATCATATAACTATCCCTCAACATGCAACAAAGAGTCACTCCAAAGTCACTAATAGAGGAGAACAAACGAAGAGATTATGGTAGGGTATGAAACCACCTCAAAGTTATCCTTTCTGATCGATCTATTCAAGAGTCCGTAGTAAAATAACATGAAGCTATTTTTTCCGTTCGATCTATCATAGAGTTCGTACTAGAATAACACCTTAAGACACAAATCAACCAAAACCCTAATGTCACCTAGATACTCCAATGGCACCTCAAGTATCTGTGGGTATGATTATACGATATGCATCACACAATCTCAGATTCATCTATTCAAACCAACACAAAGTACTTCAAAGAGTGCCCCAAAGTTTCTACCGGAGAGTCAAGACAAAAACATGTGCCAACCCCTATCCATAAGTTCACGAGGTCACAGAACCCTCAAGTTGATCACCAAAACATACATCAAGTGAATCACGTGATATCCCATTGTCACCACTAAGCAGACATACATCAAGTGTTCTCAAATCCTTAAAGACTCAATCCGATAAGATAACTTCAAAGGGAAAACTCAATCCATTACAAGAGAGCAGAGCGGAAGAAACATCATAAGATCCAACTATAATAGCAAAGCTCGTGATACATCAAGATCGTACCACCTCAAGAACACGAGAGAGAGAGAGAGAGAGAGAGAGAGAGAGATCAAACACATAGCTACTGGTACATACCCTCAGCCTCGAGGGTGAACTACTCCCTCCTTGTCATGGAGAGCGCTAGGATGATGAAGACGGCCACCGGTGAGGGATCCCCCCCTCCGGCAGGGTGCCGAAACAGGGTCCCGATTGGTTTTTGGTGGCGACAGAGGCTTGCGGCGGCGGAACTCCCGATCTCTTCTGTTCTCTGATGTTTTTAGGGTATATGGACATATATAGGCGAAAGAAATTGGTCAGGAGAGCCACGAGGGGCCCACGAGGGTGGGGGCGCGCCCAGGGGGCAGGCGCGCCTCCCTGCCTCGTGGCCTCCTCGTTGCTTCCCTGGCGTACACTCCAAGTCTCCTCGGTTGCTTCCGTTCCAAAAATAACTCTCCCGAAGGTTTCATTCCGTTTGGACTCCGTTTGATATTCCTTTTCTTCAAAACACTGAAATAGGCAAGAAAACAGCAACTCGGGCTGGGCCTCCAGTTAGTAGGTTAGTCCCAAAAATATTATGAAATTGTATAATAAAGCCCATAAACATCCAAAACAGATAATATAATAGCATGGAACAATAAAAAATTATAGATGTGTTGGAGACGTATCATTCACCCTCGGGGCTGAGGGTATGTACCAGTAGCTATGAGTTTGATCTCTCTATCTCTCTCTCTCTCTCTCGTGTTCTTGATTCGGCATGATCTTGATGGATCGCGAGCTTTGCTATTATAATTGGATCTTATGATGTTTATCCCCCTCTACTCTCTTGTAATGGGTTGAGTTTTCCCTTGGAATATACCTTATCGGATTGAGTCTTTAAGGATTTGAGAACACTTGATGTATGTCTTGCATGTGTTTATCTGTGGTGACAATGGGATATTCACGTGATCTACTTGATGTATGTTTTGGTGATCAACTTGCGGGTTCAGTGACCTTGTGAACTTATGCATAGGGGTTGGCACACGTTTTCGTCTTGGCTCTCCGGTAGAAACTTTGGGGCACTCTTTGAAGTTCTTTGTGTTGGTTGAATAGATGAATCTGAGACTGTGTGATGCATACCGTATAATCATACCCACGGATACTTGAGGTGACATTGGAGTATCTAGGTGACATTAGGGTTTTGGTTGATTTGTGCCTTAAGGTGTTATTCTAGTACGAACTCTATGATAGATCGAACGGAAAGAATAGCTTCGTGTTATTTTACTACGGACTCTTGAATAGATCGATCAGAAAGGATAACTTTGAGGTGGTTTCGTACCCTACAATAATCTCTTTGTTTGTTCTCCGCTATTAGTGACTTTGGAGTGACTCTTTGTTGCATGTTGAGGGATAGTTATATGATCCAATTATGTTATTATTGTTGAGAGAACTTGCACTAGTGAAAGTATGAACCCTAGGCCTTGTTCCCAGCATTGCAATACCATTTATGCTCACTTTTACCACTTGCTACCTTGTTGTTTTTATATTTTTCAGATTACAAAAACCTATATCTACCATCCATATCTCACTTGTATCACCATCTCTTCGCCGAACTAGTGCACCTATACAATTTACCATTGTATTGGGTGTGTTGGGGACACAAGAGACTCTTTGTTATTTGGTTGCAGGGTTGCTTGAGAGAGACCATCTTCATCCTACGCCTCCCACGGATTGATAAACCTTAGGTCATCCACTTGAGGGAAATTGGCTACTGTCCTACAAACCTCTGCACTTGGAGGCCCAACGACGTCTACAAGAAGAAGGTTGTTGATAACCCACAAGTGTAGGGGATCGAAACAGCTTTCGAGGGTAGAGTATTCAACCCAAATTTATTGATTCGACACAAGGGGAGCCAAAGAATATTCTCAGGTATTAGCAACTGAGTTGTCAATTCAGCCACACCTGGATAACTTAATATCTGCAGCAAGGTATTTAGTAGCAAAGTAATATGATAGTAGTGGTAATGGTAACAAAAGAGTAATGAAAGCAAAAGTAATATTTTTGGTGTTTTGTAATGATTGTAACAGTAGCAACGGGAAAGTAAATAAGCGTAAACCAGTATATGGAAAGCTCGTACGTAGGCATTGGATCAGTGATGGATAATTACGCCGGATGCGGTTTATCATGTAACAGTCATAACATAGGGTGACATAGAACTAGCTCCAATTCATCAATGTAATGTAGGCATGTATTCCGAATATAGTCATACGTGCTTATGGAAAAGAACTTGCATGACATCTTTTGTCCTACCCTCCCGTGGCAGCGGGGTCCTAATGGAAACTAAGGGATATTAAAGCCTCCTTTTAATAGAGAACCAGAACAAAGCATTAACACTTAGTGAATGCATGAACTCCGCAAACTATGGTCATCACCGGGAGTGGTCCCGATTATTGTCACTTCGGGGTTGCCGGATCATAACACATAGTAGGTGACTATAGACTTGCAAGATAGGATCAAGAACTCACATATATTCATGAAAACATAATAGGTTCAGATCTGAAATCATGGCACTCGGGCCCTAGTGACAAGCATTAAGCATAGCAAAGTCATAGCAACATCAATCTCAGAACATAGTGGATACTAGGGATCAAACCCTAACAAAACTAACTCGATTACATGATAAATCTCATCCAACCCATCACCGTCCAACAAGCCTACGATGGAATTACTCACGCACGGTGGTGAGCATCATGAAATTGGTGATGGAGGATGGTTCATGATGACGACGGCGACGAATCCCCCTCTTCGGAGCCCCGAACAGACTCCAGATCAGCCCTCCCGAGAGGTTTTAGGGCTTGGCGGCGGCTACGTATCGTAAAACGCGATGATTTCTTCTCCTTGATTTTTTTCTCTCCGAAAGCAAATATATAGAGTTGTAGTTGGCGTCAGAGGACCTCTAGGGGCCCACGAGGTAGGGGGCACGCCCCCACCCTCGTGGACGGTGTGTGGGCCCCCTGGTCTTCATCTTTGGCAAGGATTTTTTATTAGTTTTAACTAGATGTTCCGTGGAGTTTCGGGTCATTCCAAGAACTTTTGTTTTCTGCACATAAAACAACATCATGGCAATTCTGCTGAAAACAGCGTCAGTCCGGGTTAGTTCCATTCAAATCATGCAAGTTAGAGTCCAAAACAAGGGCAAAAGTGTTTGGAAAAGTAGATACGACGAAGACGTATCAACTCCCCCAAGCTTAAACCTTTGCTTGTTCTCAAGCAATTCAGTTGATAAACTAGAAGAGAAAAAGAGAAACTTTTACAAACTCTGTTTGCCCTTGTTGTTGTAAATATGTAAAGCCAGCATTCAGGTTTTCAGCAAAGATTATAACTAACCACATTTGCAATAATTCCTAGGTCTCATGTTTACTCATATCAATGGCATAATCAACTAGCAAGCCATAATAATAAATCTCGGATGACAACACTTTCTCAAAACAATTATAATATGATATAACAAGATGGTATCTCGCTAGCCCTTTCTGAGACCGCAAAACATAAATGCAGAGCACCTTTAAAGATCAAGGACTGACTAAACATTGTAATTCATGGTAAAAGAGATCCAGTCATAGTCATACCCAATATAAATTAATAGTAATGAATGCAATTGACACCGATGCTCTCCAGCTGGTGCTTTTTAATAAGAGGGTGATGACTCAACATAAAAATAAATAGATAGGCCCTTCGCAGAGGGAAGCAGGGACTTGTAGACGTGCCAGAGCTCGGTTTTGAAATAGAGATAAATAATATTTTGAGCGGCATACTTTCATTGTCAACATAGCAACTAAGAGATGGCGATATCTTCCATGCTACACACATTATAGGCGGTTCCCAAACAGAATGGTAAAGTTTATACTCCCCCTCCACCAACAAGCATCAATCCATAACTTGCTCGAAACAACTAGTGTCTCCAACTAGCAACAGTCCCAGGGGGAGTTTTCTTTGCAATTATTTTGATTTAGTTTGCTTAAAGCATGGTACTGGGCATCCCGGTGACCAGCCATTTTCTCGTGAGTGAGGAGCGGAGTCCACTCCTCTTGAGAATAACCCGTCTAACATGGAAGATAAGGGCAGCCTTAGTTGATACATGAGCTATTCGAGCATACAAAACAGAATGTTTATTTGAAGGTTTAGAGTTTGGCACATACAAATTTACTTGGAACGGCAGGTAAATACCGCATATAGGAAGGTATAGTGGACTCATCTGGAATAACTTTGGGGTTTAAGGGATTGGATGCACAAGCAGTATTCCCACTTAGTACAAGTGAAGGCAAGCAAAAGAATGGGAAGCGACCAACTAGAGAGCGACAACAACCATGAACATGCATTAAAATTAATAAACATTGGATGCAAGCATGAGTAGAATATAATCCACCATGAACATAAATATCGTGAAGGCTATGTTGATTTGTTTCAACTACATGTGTGAACATGTGCCAAGTCAAGTCACTTAAATCATTCAAAGGAGGATACCACCCCATCATACCACATCACAACCATTTTAATAGCATGTTGGCATGCAAGGTAAACCATTATAACTCATAGCTAATCAAGCATGGGATAAGCAACTATGATCTCTAATTGTCATTGCAAACATGTTTATTCATAATAAGTTGAATCAAGAACGATGAAGTCATCATATTTACAAAAACAAGAGAGGTCGAGTTCATACCAGCTTCGCTTATCCCAATCAATTCATCATATATCGTCATTATTGCCTTTCACTTGCACGACCAAACGATGTGAATGATAATAAGAGTGTACGTGCATTGGACTAAGCTGGAATCTGCGAGCATTCAATAAGCAGGAGAAGACAAGGCAATATGGGCTCTTGGTTAAATCAACAATAATGCATATAAGAGCCACTTCAACAATTTAATCACGGTCTTCTCCTATCGACCCCCAAAGAAAAGAAAGGAAATAAAAACTATTTACACGGGAAAGCTCCCAACAAGCAAAAGAAGAACGGGAAATATTTTTGGGTTTTCTTCTTAATTATTACTACTACAGCAGGAAAAGTAAACTAACTAGAAGCTACACTAATTTTTTTTTTGTTTTTCTTAAAGTTTAACAAACACACAAGAAGAAAGCAGGAAAAAGAAAATAAACTAGCATGGATATTACAGTGAAAGAGTATGAGCACCAACATCTAGTAATGAGTGTGTGTGAACATAAATGTAATGTCGGTGGGAAATACGTACTCCCAGGGATGGCCTGGCGGATATCCGTAGGTGTAGCTGGGGTTGTACTGTGATGAAGAGGACTCTGACTGCCACTGGCTGGCAGCCATCTCCGGATCCCAAGAATAAACAGACTGGCGTGGAGGCTCGTATTGTGGTTCCGGTTCTGGGGCTGATGCAGGATTCCGGTAGGCTTGAACGGCAGCCCACGTAACGAGATATGGTCCTTCAAAATTAAACAAGGAAGGAGAAGGCAAGGTAATAGTCTCAGGATGATGTTTATGAAAGAATAATTTGTATTTAAGCTCCCTTCCCGACTCTTAACAATAAAGTCATGCGCTAGCATACTATTATAATCTAAATAAGCATTAGGCAGCATTTTTTTCTTCTTTCTCATAAAGCCTAATGGGTATGTTAAAATGTGCAGCTAGGCGCGAAGCATAAATACCTCCAAAGATGGGGCCTTTAGTACGGTTCAAACTTAACCGCTTAGCAATAATTCCGCCCATACTAACAGTGTTATTGCGGTATAAACCATGGAACAAAATGATAATATCAGGAACACTAAGGTTTCCACAGTTTCTGCGACCAATCAAGCAACGACTAGCAAATAAGGCAAAGTAGAGTAAAACAGGAAAATGTATGCTAGTGATTCTTGCATCAGAAACCTTCCTGGTTTCCCCCACAGTGATGGTGTTAATAAATTCTTCCACATCCTTACGATGTGGTTTATTCTAAGGTACCCTGAGAGGGTATTTTGCAAACCTTGCAAAATTCAGCTAATGGCATCTTCTTAACAACGTCATATAAATGAAACTCTACTCAAGGAGGTGATTCCTTAGGAAAATAGTAGAAGTTTTGCATAAAAGTATTAGTGAGTAAGAGATACTGATGACGTTGGTCGCGGACGAAGTCGGTGAAGCCAGCATTCTCAACCAATGAATAAAAATCCTCATAAATCTCGGCTTGTCTCAAGAAGTCATCGGAAGGCCATTCACACGGTCGGACCTCTGCGGTACGAGGCAAATTATATTTGGGCCTCTGTGCTTCTTCATTTTGTTTTTCCTTCGAGCATCGGCTCGACGAGCCCCTCAAAAGTCTCTTCATTATTTTCTGAAATATTCTGAAATTTTTAGTAACTTCAAACAAAAGTGAACCAAGCTCAACAAAATTGATAGCAACTGCTCCTACAAGTGCCTAGAGGATATATCATGCATTAGAACTACTTGGAACCATATAAATTTGACATGAAAGCTCAAGAACATGGTCACCTATGCAGCACAAATTTGCAACGAATAAAGCACTAGAACAAAAACTAATTGGACCAATGGAGGAGTCACATACCAAAGAACAATCTCCCCAAGCAGTTTTGTGAGGGGTGCTTTGAGCAAGGAGATCGAAAATCGCATCAAAGTGAGCTGGAACTCGTGCTTGAGCCAGATATTCGTGTTTGTGGGAGGAAGAAGAAGAGGATGGGTGCAGGAATAAGTGGAGGAGGGCCACTATGGGCCCACAAGGTAGGGGGGCGCGCCCTGGGGGGTAGGGCGCGCCCTCCACCCTCGTGGCCAGGTGGCAGCTCCCCCCGCGGTGTTTTCAGTTCCATAAATCCTCAAATATTCTATAAAAAATCATATTAAATTGGCATGGCATTTGGAGGACTTTTATTTTCGGGGTATTTTTATATTGCATAGATAAATCAGGGAACAGACAGAAAAATACTATTTTTACTTTATTTTAACTAAATAACAGAAAGTATAAAGAGGGTACAAAAGGTTGTGCCTTCTAGTTTCATCCGACTCATGCTCATCAAAAGGAATCTACTAACAAGGTTGATCAGGTCTTGTTAACAAACTCATTCCGACTAACATGGAACCAGAGAAATTTCGAACAACACTATGTTACCTCAACGGGGATATGCACATCCCCAATAATAAGTATATCATATTTCTTCTTGACAGTAGGAAGAGGAAATTCAAAACCTCCAAAAATAATCGATGGAACTTTTCCAATAGAATTGGTACTATGAATTTGAGGTTGTTTCCTCGGAAAGTGTACCGTGTGCTCATTACCATTAACATGAAAAGTGACATTGCCTTTGTTGCAATCAATAACAGCCCCTGCAGTATTCAAAAAGGGTCTTCCAAGAATAATAGACATACTATCGTCCTCGGGAATATCAAGAATAACAAAGTCCGTTAAAATAGTAACGTTTGCAACCACAACAGGCACATCCTCACAAATACCGACAGGTATAGCAGTTGATTTATCAGCCATTTGCAAAGATATTTTAGTAGGTGTCAACTTATTCAAATCAAGTCTATGATATAAAGAGAGAGGCATAACACTAACACCGGCTCCAAGATCACATAAAGCAGTTTTAACATAGTTTGTTTTAATGGAGCATGGTATAGTAGGTACTCCTGGATCTCCAAGTTTCTTTGGTATTCCACCCTTAAAAGTATAACTAGAAAGCATGGTGGAAATTTCAGTTTCCGGTATCTTTCTCTTATTTGTAACAATATCTTTCATATACTTAGCATAAGGATTCATTTTGAGCATATCTGTTAACCGCATAGGCAAAAAGATAGGTCTAATCATTTCAGCAAAGCGCTCAAAGTCCTCATCATCCTTTTTCTTGGATGGTTTGGGAGGAAAAGGCATGGGTTTCTGAACCCATGGTTCTCTGGTTCTCTTTCTTTACCATGTTTCCTAGCAACAAAGTCTCTTTTATCATAACGTTGATTCTTTGATTGTGGGTTATCAAGATCAACAGCAGGTTCAATTTCTACATCATTATTATTACTAGGTTGAGCATCATTATGAACATCATCATTAACATTTTCACTAGGTTCATGTTCATTACCAGATTGTGTTTCAGCATCAGAAATAGATATATCATTTGGATTCTCAGGTGGATCGGCAATAGGTTCACTAGAAGTTTGCAAAGTCCTATCATTTTTCTTTTTCTTCCTTTTAGAAGAACTAGGTGCATCAATATTGTTTCTCTGAGAATCTTGCTCAATTCTCTTAGGGTGGCCTTCAGGATACAAAGGTTCCTGAGTCATTCTACCAGTTCTAGTAGCCACTCTAACATCATAATAATTTTTCTTACTATTCATTTCATTGAGCAAATCATTTTGAGCTTTAAGTACTTGTTCTACTTGAGTGGTAACCATAGAAGCATGTTTACTAACAAGTTTAAGTTCACCTCTAATACTAGTCATATAATCACCCAAGTGTTTAATCATATAAGCATTTTGTTTTAATTTTCTACCAAAATAAGCATTGAAATATTCTTGTTTGACAATAAAATTATCAAACTCTTCTAAGCAATGTCTAGCAGACTTATAGTGAGGAATATCACCTTCATCAAATCTATAGAGAGAATTTACCTTTACTACCTGTGTCGGGTTATCAAGAACTGGAGGTTCTTCAATAGGTAATGGATTAAGATCATATGTTTCTTCAACAGGCGGTAAATTAAGACCATGTATTTCTTCAATAGGAGGTAAATTCTTAACATCTTCAGCTTTAATACCTTTTTCTTTCATAAACTTCTTTGCCTCTTGCATATCTTCAGGACTGAGAAATAGAACACCTCTCTTCTTTGGAGTTGGTTTAGGAATAGGCTCAGGAATTGGAGCAGAAGCTGGCACAGGAGGTGCCCAATTATTTTCATTTTTCAACATATTATTCAATAGAATTTCAGCTTCATCCGGTGTTCTTTCCCTGAAAAGAGAACCAGCACAACTATCCTGGTAATCTCTGGAAACATCGGTTAGTCCATTATAAAAGATATCAAGTATTTCATTTTTCTTAAGAGGATGATCAGGCAAAGCATTAAGTAGCTTGAGAAGCCTCCCCCAAGCTTGTGGGAGACTCTCTTCTTCAATTTGCACGAAGTTGTATATTTCCCTCAAAGCAGCTTGTTTCTTATGAGCAAGGAAATATTTAGCAGAGAAGTAATAAATCATATCCTGGGGACTACGCACACAACCAGGATCAAGAGAATTAAACCATATCTTAGCATCACCCTTTAATGAGAATGGAAATATTTTAAGGATATAAAAGTAATGAGATCTCTCATCATTAGTGAACAGGGTGGCTATATCATTTAATTTAGTAAGATGTGCCACAACAGTTTCAGATTCATAGCCATGAAAAGGATCAGATTCAACCAAAGTAATTATATCAGGATCAACGGAGAATTCATAATCCTTATCGGCAACACAAATAGGTGAAGTAGCAAAAGCAGGGTCAGGCCTCATTCTATCATTAAGAGATTGCTTATTCCATTTAGCCAATAACCTTCTAAGCTCATCGTTATCTTTGCAAGCGAAAATAGCAGCAGAAGCTTCTTTATCAAAAATATAATCCTCGGGAATAACAGGCATGTTTTCATCATCGATTTCATCAACATGATCAGTTTCAATAATTTCTTTCTCTCTAGCCCTAGCAATTTGTTCATAAAGAAATTCACTAAGGGGCACAGTAGTATCGAGCATAGAAGTAGTTTCGTCATAAGTATCATGCATAGCAGAAGTGGCATCATCAATAACATGCGACATATCAGAACGAATAGCAGAAGCAGGTTTAGGTGTCGCAAGCTTACTCAAAACAGAAGGTGAATCAAGTGCAGAGCTAGATGGCAGTTCCTTACCTCCCCTCGTAGTTGAGGGATAAATTGTTGTCTTATCGTCTTTCAAGTTCTTCATAGTGACCAGCAGATATAATCCCAAGTGACTCAAAGAATAGAGCTATCCTCCCCGGCAACGGCGCTAGAAATTGGTCTTGATAACCTACAAGTGTAGGGGATCGCAACAGCTTTCGAGGGTAGAGTATTCAACCCAAATTTATTGATTCGACACAAGGGGAGCCAAAGAATATTCTCAAGTATTAGCAACTGAGTTGTCAATTCAACCACACCTGGATAACTTAATATCTGCAGCAAGGTATTTAGTAGCAAAGTAATATGATAGTAGTGGTAATGGTAACAAAATAGTAATGAAAGCAAAAGTAATATTTTTGGTGTTTTGTAATGATTGTAATAGTAGCGACGGGAAAGTAAATAAGTGTAAACCAGTATATGGAAAGCTCGTAGACATAGGGTGACATAGAACTAGCTCCAATTCATCAATGTAATGTAGGCATGTATTCCGAATATAGTCATACGTGCTTACGGAAAAGAACTTGCATGACATCTTTTGTCCTACCCTCCCGTGGCAGCGGGGTCCTAATGGAAACTAAGGGATATTAAGGCCTCCTTTTAATAGAGAACCGGAACAAAGCATTAACACTTAGTGAATACATGAACTCCTCAAACTATGGTCATCACCGAGAGTGGTCCCGATTATTGTCACTTCGGGGTTGCCAGATCATAACACATAGTAGGTGACTATAGACTTGCAAGATAGGATCAAGAACTCACACATATTCATCAAAACATAATAGGTTCAGATCTGAAATCATGGCACTCGGGCCCTAGTGACAAGCATTAAGCATAGCAAAGTCATAGCAACATCAATCTCAGAACATAGTGGATACTAGGGATCAAACCCTAACAAAACTAACTCGATTGCATGATAAATCTCATCCAACCCATCACCGTCCAGCAAGCCTATGATGGAATTACTCACGCACGACAGTGAGCATCATGAAATTGGTGATGGAGGATGGTTGATGATGACGACGGCGACGAATCCCCCTCTCCGGAGTCCCGAACGGACTCCAGATCAGCCCTCCCGGGAGTTTTTAGGGCTTGGCGGCGACTCCGTATCATAGAACGCGATGATTTCTTCTCCTTGACTTTTTTCTCTCTGAAAGAAAATATATAGATTTGGAGTTGGCGTCGGAGGAGCTCCAGGGGGCCCGCGAGGTAGGGGGCGCGCCCCCCACCCTCGTGGACAAGGTGTGGGCCCCCTGGTCTTCATCTTTGGCAGGGATTTTTTATTATTTTTAACTAGATGTTCCGTGGAGTTTCAGGTCATTCCGAGAACTTCTGTTTTCTGCACATAAAACAACATCATGGCAATTCTGCTGAAAACAGCGTCAGTCCGGGTTAGTTCCATTCAAATCATGCAAGTTAGAGTCCAAAACAAGGGCAAAAGTGTTTGGAAAAGTAGATACGATGGAGACGTATCAGTTGTGTAGTAGACATCAGGGGGCATCGGCCACGGTATAGTGGACACACGGCTTTCGTGAGTGAACCGTGTGCTATTTGGAAATATTTACATTAACTAACATCATATTTTTGTTTCAATGAAAACATAAGTTCATCGTTTCGCCTCCAAAAATTTTCCACGGTAAGAAATCACGATTGTACCATATGGTTCGATTTTCTGGTACATCTTACCAGGCGGCAGGCCTCGCTAGCAATCTCAAACTTTGAATATGCAAAAAAAAGAGATCTCGTTTGTATGTGTGTGTTAGCAAGATCATTTGTGTGTTTCTTTGTGAGTTTTCATTCATTGTGCGAGAAACAGGAAAAAACTTCAAACAATTCGGTCATAGGGTGCGGCCAGAGGCGTAGGCCTTATTGGTATTTTAATTTTAGGAAATGCATATAGAGTCCGGAAAATAACAAAAATCATTGTTTCACTATGGCATGCTCCCACGATCGCATGGAAACAATTTGGTAAAGTTTGGCACAAGTTTTGGTGCTCGCACCTTCCATACCGGAGCATCTCACAAGAAGGATCATAGTTTCCAAAAGGAGACACGGCACTTCGTACTACAAATCGTCAGTTACTAGCTACATCGTTCCAGCCCATTTCAAGTCGTCTGCTATGTTTAAGTCACTCTTTGCACTTACCTTGCATTTTAGTGCATATAATTAAAGTCAAAAACCCTACTATACAACTACATGTGGGTGTTTTAGTTAGGCTATACTTAGGCTACTCATAGTGGAGATTGTCATATAATAGTATCATGCATGATACTATTATATAGCACATACTATAATACATAGAGTATAGTATCATAGATCATATTTATTGCCATGCATGACACAAGTTAGCATTGCGTTTAACATGATACGGTATCTACCTATATGTTACTCTAACCCTTTCTATATTTAATTCTTTGCCACATCAGCATACTTGCTATTTCCGAGTGCATGATATCGTCGGCTATGATACCACCACTATGGCCAGCCTTATATAGTGGGGAGTATCATATACTATAGTATCATGCATATGATCAGTGGCGGAGCGTAGTGGGGACAATTCCGGGCCCTGGCCCCCCCTTCCAAGAGGAAAATTTACCAAATACACTTACTTATCTGCTAATTGCTCTACTAATTGTCCGGCGTCTTTGATCATCCTAGCCTTTTCTATGTCATATACACTCATTTGGCCCCTCCTAATATTTGATTCACGGTCCGCCACTGCATATGATACTAGTGTATGATACTACGTACGTATCTTCATAGTGCATATATAGTATCATAGAGTACTATATATCATAGATGACTGTATTTATGGCCATGCATGACACAAAGTAGTATAGAATTTACTATATATGTTACGGTATCTACCTATGTTACTGCTTCTTTGCGACATCATCATATCTGCTATTCTCGAGTGCATGATAACGGCTATATATGATACCCCCACTATGGCCACCCTAAGGCTGGTCGTAATGGGAGTATCAAGCGGTGTCATGCATGCCAACTAGACTTTTTGGATGATGTGGCACACAGTTAAATGAGGAAAGAGAGTGTGTGGTATCATATCATGATACCGTATCATACTAAATGTTGTACTACTTTGTGTCATGCATGGCAATTAATAAGGCAACCTAAGATACTAACTTATGATACTATGCGCGCATTAAGGAGGTAGTATCGATCATATACTAGTATCATGCATATATATGACACTAGCTAGTCTATGATATACTAGCTACCTCACTAAGAGCATGGTTAATAATACAGCCAACGGTCGGCTATAAGAAGTTGCCATGTCATATACAGCCAACCTCTTAGCGGCATGTACAATAATAAGTTTTAAATATGTACTAGTTTATCAATAGTTGGCCCACCTTACATCCTCACATAGTGTGTTGGTGAAGGAAATGTTCCCTAGAGGCAATAATAAAGTTGTAATTTATATTTCCTTATATCATGATAAATGTTTATTATTCATGCTAGAATTGTATTAACCGAAAACTCAGTACATGTGTGGATACATAGACAAACAGAGTGTCCCTAGTATGCCTCTACTTGACTAGCTTGTTTATCAAAGAGGGTTATGTTTCCTAGCCATAGACATGTGTTGTCATTTGATGAACGGGATCACATCATTAGAGAATGGTGTGATGGACAAGACCCATCCGTTAGCTTAGCACTATGATCGTTTAGTTTATTGCTATTGCTTTCTTCATGACTTATACATGTTCCTTTGACTATGAGATTATGCAACTCCCGAATACCAGAGGAACACTTAGTGTGCTATCAAACGTCACAACGTAACTGGGTGATTATAAATATGCTCTACAGGTGTCTCTAATGGTGTTTGTTAGGTTGGCATAGATCGAGATTAGGATTTGTCACTCTGATTATCGGAGAGGTATCTTTGGGCCCTCTCGGTAATGCACATCACAATAAGCCTTGCAAGCAATGTGACTAATGAGTTAGTTGCGGGATGATGCATTACGGAACGACTAAAGAGACTTGCCGGTAACGAGATTGAACTAGGCATGGTGATACCGATGATCGAATCTCGGGCAAGTAAACGTATGTTGTTATGCGGTTTGACTGATAAAGATCTTCGTAGAATATGTAGGAGCCAATATGAGCATCCAGGTTTCGCTATTGATTATTGACTGGAGAGGTGTCTCGGTCATGTCTACATAGTTCTCGAACCTGTAGGGTCCGCACGCTTAACGTTTGATGACGATTGGTATTATGAGTTTATGTGATTTGATGTACTGAAGGTTGCTCGGAGTCCCGGATGAGATCACGGACATGACGAGGAGTCTCGAAATGGTCAAGAGGTAAAGATCAATATATTGGAAGGCTATATTCGGACATCGTAAAGGTTCCGAGTGATTCGAACGTTTTTTGGAGTACCGAGATGTTACCGGAACCCCCGGGGGAGTCAATGGGCCTTATTCGGCCTTAGTGGGAGAGAGGAGGAGGCGGCCAGGTGGAGGGCGTGCCCCCAAAGCCCAATCCAAATTGGGGTGGGGGTCGGGCCCCCTTTCCTTCTCTCCTTCTCCCTCTTCCTTCTTCTCCTACTCCAACTAGGGAAGGGGGGAAACCTACTCCTACTGGGAGTAGGACTCCCCTGGGCGCGCCACAGAGAGGGCCGGCCATCCCTCCTCCACTCCTTTATATACGGGGGAGGGGCACCTCATAGACACACAAGTTGACAGTTGTCTTAGCCGTGTGCGGTGCCCTCCTCCACAGATTTCCACCTCGGTCATATCGTTGTAGTGCTTAGGCGAAGCCCTGCGTCGGTAACTTCATCATCACCGTCATCACGCCGTCGTGCTGAAGAGACTCTCCCTCGGCCTCAGCTGGGTCAAGAGTACGAGGGACGTCACTGAGCTGAACGTGTGCATATCGCGGAGGTGTCATGTGTTTGGTACTTGATCGGTTGGATCCCAAAGACGTTCGACTACATCAACCGCGTTACTTAACGCTTCCGCTTTCGGTCTACGAGGGTACGTGGACACCCTCTCCCGCTCGTTGCTATGCATCACCTAGATGGATCTTGCATGTGCGTAGGAATTTTTTTGAAATTACTGTGTTCTCCAACACTTGAGTCTCGTGTTGTAGCTGGCTACTAACCAAGAGCCCGCTTCTCTTCTATCTCCTCTTCTCTTTCCTCCAACTAAGCACATATATATTACTCTATTCCTTATAGCCTGCTTATGTCACTCTATTGTACTTGCTCTAATGCATAGTATCATAGAGTAGTATCATGTAGTACCTTATTTATTGTCATGCATGACACATAGTAGCATAGCATTTATTATGATATGGTTTCATGATATGATACTTAACCCTCTCTTTCTTTATTTAATTCTATGACAGCTCATCAAAATTGCCTAGTTGGCATGCATGATACTAGCTACAATATCCCCTTACTATCGGCCTAGCAAAGAAGGTGTACAGATCATTTGTGCGCCGCTTTGTGAGTTTTCATCCGTTTGTTCGAGAAGTGGGGAGAAGTTTCAAACATTTCGACCGCGAGGTGCAGCCACTGGCGTAGGCCTAGTTGGTATTTTAATTACAGGAAATTCAGATGGAGTCCGGACATCATCAAAATCGATGTGTGCCCGTGGCGTGCTCTCACGACCCCGTGGAAAAAATTGGTAAAGTTTGGCACAAGTTTTGATGAGCGCTCCTTCTAAACCGGAGCATCTCACATGAAGAATCATGGTTTCCAAAAGGAGACTTGTCAATTCAAACTCCTGTGGCCGGTGACTTCATTGTTTGGCCTCATAAAAATTTCCATGGTACGCAATCACCATTATACCATGCGTTTGATTTTCTGGGCATTTCAGGTATCGTTAGCTATATTTAAGACATTTTTTGAGTTTAACGTGCATTTTGTGCATAAAAGTGAACCGGAACTGCATGTGCTGTCGAAAGGGATGAGGATCGTTGTTCGATCTGGGAGCATCCAACGGTGCAAACGTACGATCTGTGGGGTTTGGGCTCTGGCCAATCAGAAAGCACGACTCAGATCGTGGACGGGGTTTGGTCGGCACATGGCTTTCACCAACGAACCGTGTGCTATTCGCAAACCAGATTCCATATTTTTTTCACACATACTGTTGTGAGATCAATTGAGTGTGCTATCTCTATGATATAATAATAATAATAACAAAAAACAGTTCATATTCATTGCCTGAGCTGACAGCATATCAAGGTCAACATATTAACGGTTCTTACATCAACAGAAAACCGGGCATAACTCACAAATTCAGTACAGCGACAGTTCTAAATTGAACGAATTAAGTTGCAGGGTAGGCATAAAGACTAGTCTTATGGCTTAATTCCCATGTATATGGGGGAACTGGGATCATTACATTGACCCTGAATGAACTTGGGTTTTCTAATGATTTTACGCTTCTCTGTTACATGGGTGCATGATCCCTTGGCTGGCAATTCATCCAATTCATCGTACTCGTCCTCATCGGCAACATCATCGACACCCGGTACCCTTCTCTTCCCATGCATCACTACATGGCAGTTCTTATGCAAGGGGTCTTCCACAAAGAAAATCTGGGTAGCATCACTGGCAAGAATGAACGGGTCCGCGTGATATGCCATCGTTGTCCTATTAACACAGGTTTCCTGTAATCATCAACCTTTACATGACCAAGAGGGATCCATGTACACCTAAATAATGCCACCTTAACTTTCACATAGTCAAGCTCCCAAATCTCTTTGATGGTTCCACAGTATACCCTTTTATCAGCTTCATCTACAGTCATGCATTCTATTCAAACAGAGTTGTTCCGATATGAGGTCTTCTCATCATGTTCCTCAGTGTAGAATGTGTATCCATTTATGTCATATGCTTGGTACGTCAACACCATAGGTGATGGCTTTTGTGCCAAACACGTAGCAATGTCATCGATGGATCCTTGTGCCAAACGATTCTTTAGCCATTCGGTGTAGTTCTTAGTGTGCTCCTTCATCTCCACATCTGATGAAGGTACCATTGGTAAGAAGCTTTGGCGTATCTCCGCCAAGTGTTCTTCGGCATAAGCGCTGAGAACTGAACCGTCAAATGGGCTTTCTCTGCAAATTCTTCGGGTGCAGCCATTTGTGTGCCAGCAAGGATTGGCTTACATTTCAGCTTTCCCTCGTGGCGAGAGAGGGGCAAACCTATAGGTCTTTGTTTCATGTATTCGATGCAAAACTCAACCACCTCCTCTGCGGTATAAGCTTGTAGGATGCTTGCCTCTGGATGGTTTTGGTTCTGACAAAAGTGCTTCAGTATTCCCATGAACCACTCGAAGGGATACATGTTGCGAAGAAACACAGGACCACAATACTTTATCTCGTCGACAAGGTGCATACTGAGATGGACCATGACATCAAAGAATGACGGTGTAAAAACATCTCTAGGTTGGACAATATTCTTGCAATATCATCTTGCATATGATCCAACTCTTCAGGATCTACAACTTTCTGCCATAGTTGGTTGAAGAAATCATAGAGCTCAATGAGTGTGTTTCTTACATCTGTGTCCATCATATTCCTGATGGCCACCGGGAGGATTTGTGTCAACATTACGTGGAAATCATGTGACTTCATGTGTCCCAACTTCATTTTACCTGAGCTCACATCCACGAGACTTCTGATGTTTGCGCAGTAGGAAGAGGGTGTCCTAACTGACAACAAATAGGTGAAGAACTGTGATGCTTATTTTGTACTGAAATTGTAACTCTGGCGAGCTTTGATGAATTTGTCATCATCTTTTTGATTGATCAGTAAGCATATCGAGCCATGAACCGTCACCATCCTTTCTTTTACCTTTAATCTTGAGCAGAGTACCAAGGATGCTTTCACATATGTTCTTCTCTACGTGCATGACATCGATGCAGTGACGTACACGTAGAATCTCCCAGTAAGGTAATTTCCAGAACACCGATTTCTTCTTAAACACTTGACCCTTGGGTGTTTGTTTCATCGTCAAAGCGTGCTTCTTGCCAAGCACAACATTAATTTGTTTAGCCATGTTGTGGACCAGCTCCCCATCATAGGGTCTTGGGCCCACACCTGCCTCTGTCGAACCATCAAATTCAGCTTTCATCTTTCGGTATGGGTGATTCTTCCGTAAGAACCTACGATGACGCAAATACACGCTTTTGCGTGAGTTGGGAAGAAATCTGCTAGTTGTCCTATCCATGCATGTGACACACCCTACATCTCCCTTTGTTTTCTGCCCTGATGTGTTGCCTAATGCCGGCATATCTTGAATGGTGTGCACCAGCATCGCATGTAGATCAAAAATCTCATTTCTATAAGCATCATAACATTTTACAACAGGCGCATCTATCCACACTGTCAGCAGTTCTTCTACCAGTAGCTGAAAGTAAATGTTGATGTCATTTCCAGGTTGATTCGGGCCTTGGATAATCATTGACATCATAATGTATTTTTTATTCATACACAACCAAGGAGCTAGGTTATATATGCATAGAAGCACCGGCCATGTGTTGTGATTGGTGCTCATATCTCCAAAAGGATTCATCCCGTCAGTACACTCCCCGAGCCTTATACCTCTAGGATCCTTGGCAAAGTCTTCAAACTTGTTGTCGATTAATTCCCACTGAGCCCCATCTTTCGGGTGCCTCATATACTTATCCGCAATTCGCTCATCATGATGCCACCGCAACCTCTTTGCCTCTCTAGGGTTTGCAAACAAAGGCCTCAACCTTGGAATTAAAGGCAAGTACCAAACAACCTTGAACGGGATTCTTGTCTTGATCTCGTCGTCCAATTTGTACTTATCCTTTGCTCTCCTGCGCTTGTATCATGCATGCTTTCATGTGGGACATGCACGCAAATCTTTGTACTCACCATGGTACAATATACAATCATTCACACAAGCGTGCACCTTCTGTACTTCAAGTTCAAATGGGCAAACAATTTTCTTCGCTTCATTCGTGCTTCTGTGGAGCACATTATCTTCCGGAAGAATTTCTTTGAAAAGACCTAACATCTCTGTGAAGCCCTTGTTTGATAGACTATTTGCTGCTTTAAATTTGAGAAGCGCCAGGGTGGCACCCAACTTGGAATATTTCTTTTTGCAGCCTAGATACAATTCTTTCTTGGAGTCCGCATGAATGGTTGGCAGATCCTTGTACCCAATCATATCCTTTTTTGGGCCCTCGAAATCTGCAATCATAGCAGCAAAATATCGCATATCAAGATCGTCGTCATCTGCGTCTACGTCTTGGTTTTCTAGTGGGCGTTTCGGCTTTTTGATGTTCCATTAGTAGCTTGACGCCTCTGCCCTGATGTTAGATTCAACATCCATGTGACACTGATCGGGGTTTGGCATCTCGTAGCCTTGGGTATCTTCATCCATGATGTAGCGACCCGACCTCGACGGTCAAGCCTACGTGTTGCTGTGCCATCCTCGGATCAGTATCTTTGGCACACACAAGACATCAATGTATATATCAAAGTGCAATCACATGTATAAATAACGTAAAATGATATATACCTCATAATACTCAGCGGAAACAATCAAACGGGTGTGGAGTCCCATCAACGCCATCGGCAGGTTGAGTGTAGACCGTAACCTGTATCGTAACTCTTACTGTCGAGGAAATATCTGCAACATGATACATTGCAGCCGTGTAGGTCAGTACATTGAATGTACCGCAAGATCACAATAAGAGAAAACAGATGATAAACTATACTATATGCAGTATGGCTTTGTGGCTCAGATTCGAGTTTTGTTTGCGTAAAAGCTGGTTTTACTTTCCCTACATCAAAGGAATAAATGAAGTCTGTACTATAGAGTTTTCTATCATGACATGGTTCCGCCAACCGATGTCTCATAGCCCAAATACATCATAAGTTGCCCACAATTAAGTTATCATCCGGTGTTGAGAGTTCCGAGATAGATCCAAGTCCGATGCTCAAATTGTCCATAACCGGGACACGGCTAATCGATTAGGTTTTAACCCTCTGCAGAGGTTTGTACACTTTACCCGCAAGATTCGATCCTCTTTTATGTTCTCGCACTTGAGTGTTTGAGAACAAGATGACCAAACATGGTCTTCCAAAGAGTTCCTCTGACCACTGTCCGGTACTCATCCCATCCTACCGTAGTTCTACATCTGCTAGTACCGTCCCAGCTAGAGTCACAACTAAGGTCAACCAAGCCAGAGCCCATAATGACTTGCGGTTGCACGTAAGCTTCGGGCATGAAGTATTCTTCCGCCTCTTTGAGTCTGGGTGAAACTTTCCGCAAGATGTCATGGCGCTTCTCCATGCATCCCGGCCAACCACTGGTTTCTCCAGGGTGCCCGTCAACCATCCTTCACCCAGTAGTGTGTATTGAATTCTTGTCTTGAGTCTTGAGGCCTTGAAGATGCAGTCCTTGCAGATTCCATCATGGAGTTGTCGTCATTGACGTAGAGCCTCCATTCTCACACCACTCCCGAGCACTCATACCAAACCCCGTCTACTATAGCGTAGCATTAAAATAAATAACGTCCTGGGCTTGGTAACAGGAATGATGGGTTCCTACCTCATGCATACTACTCAACTACATGGATTCAATAACACTACTGAGGGGTGGTTGCAAAGATGCCACTAAATGCAATAAAACATAGGTATGAAAGCATGGTCAAAGTGAACTTGCCTTGTTGACGATTCTTCAAAAACTAGGGATTCGTAGTAGCAAGCTTCGCACTCCGGAAAATTCTACCGAGGCAAACAATAACTATAATAAGCACATAGCATATGATCACATAAAACAATACTCCCTCCATTCCACAATGTAGCGCATATAGATTTTTCTAAAAGTCAAACTTTATAAACTTTGACCAAGTTTATAGAGAAAATCATATACATCTAGAATACCAAATACATGTGCTTAGATACATCACAAGACATACTTTCATATTATATACATCTTGTATTGTAGATATAAATAGTTTTCTCTATAAACTTGGTCAAAGTTTATAAAGTTTGACTTTGTAGAAAATCTATATGCGCTACATTATGGAACGGAGGGAGTAGCATAGTAATATAACACACCAAAACAAACGAATCAAAACCCAAAGGAAAAACTCGAAGAAATCCAACTCAAAGTTTTCCTACTTCAAGCAACAACTAAAACTAGTTTTTACATAACAAAATTTTCTCAACATAACCTAACCATGGGCTTATGTTAACTTAACAGAAAATAATGCATTAATCAATTAGGAGCAAAAAGAATCAATTTAAAAGCTATAGTAAAACTCCTATTAGGCCTAATCCAATTTATATTAAGAAAAATAAAATAAAAGTTTTATTTAATATAAATAAAAGTTCATCCTATAAAGTGACAGAAACTATCCTAGAATAATCAATCACATGTTAAAAATAAATTTATTTACTAATTAAAATAATAGGAAAACAGTAGCTAGTTAATTAATTAGGATTAACAAGATTCTGCTTAAAACTATTTTCTATTAATCCTAAAATACCCAAATTAACTCCTATGGTTTGGCAATGTCAAAATAAAGTTGGGACAAAAAGAATCATCCAAAAATAATTTTTCTAACTCATGTTATAACAGATTTACTATTCTGACTAAAACTAAAATAAAGCAATTTTAATTAATATTAACATAGCTAAATATATTTTCTACAGAAACTATAGAAAATTTGCAAACCAACAAAAAAAGAATCACCTAAAAATATTAAACATAATAAAAGATATGAATTTTTCAAAACAGGAACTATTCTGTTAAAACAGAAAACGAAAATAAATGAAAAAGGGCCTAATGGGCCTAAACTACGCCCTGTGCGTAATATAAACTAAACGGGCCTAGGGTTTTAAACGAATCGGCCGATTTAAATAAAAACCTAACTTAAAAATAAACCGGACTAACTAAACCGGACCGAACCGGTTTTATAAAAAAAACATACCCCTTCGGGGGGGGATCTAATCTCGACCGTAGATGGGGATCGGACGACGAGGAGGAGAGAGCTCACCGTGGGAAGGTCGACGCGAAGCGGCTCGGACGTCGGCGACGGCGGCTCCGATCGCCGGGCGGGCTCAGGCGAGGGCACGGGCGGACGCGGCGTTCGACGGCGAGCCCAACGGTGGTCGAGGTGGCGTCCCGAGGTGGAAGGAGACGACGGCGGCGAGGTCGAGGCGGCGGTGGCATTCAAGCGCCGACGATGGTGGCGCCCGGTGGGTTTTGGGGTGGGTGAGGGCACGGGAGGTGTGGTCGAGCGAGGGAGTCCGGAGGTGGTCTCAAGCGAGCTCGGGGTGGTCGGGGTGGCGGAACGGGCTAATGGCGCGGCCAGGCTCTCGGCTCCCATGAGCTCGTGAGAGGGGAGGAGGCGTTTCGGCGAGGGGGCGAGGGGGGGAATGGGGTGCGGGGGAGGGGTTCTTATAGGGGAGGGGCGTCGGCGGCGGCGGGAAGCGAATCGGGGGAGGATCGGGGGAGATCCCGGGGATCGCGGGGTTTCCCGGCGAGCGGCGGCGCGGCGGGTGGCGTGCGCGAGGGGGAAGACGGGTGGGGGCCCACCTGTCGGTGAGAGGGGGAGCGGGGACGGGTCGGGCGACCGGTCCGAAGGGTTTCGGGCGAGGGAGGGCTCGGCTGGGCTGGCTGGCCTGCTGGGCCGCTTGGCTGGCGCCTGGTGGGCTCGGCGGTGGGCCGCCTCGCGCTGGCTGGGCGGTGCTTTGGTGGCGCTGGGGGGGTTCTTTTTTTAATAAAACAAAACAGAGATAACTTATAAAATAATAATATTTTATATAGGACATATATATATCAAAATGATCAGGGAATATTCCTATCATTTGAACATTTTCCAAAGGCAAAATCCAAACTTTATAAAATTCATTTTTCTCAAATTCAAATAAAATTCAGATTTGAATCCAAAACTTTTGGCATTGTTTTCTTCTGACATATTTGGAGTGTCATGTTACTCCTCTCATACTTTTTCTCAAGTAGTTGTCAGGCATAGTTTTGAAATGAATTCCACTTGCCAAAATTTGAATTCAAATACCAAAACTCAATTTTTGAAAGGGGGTTTCAAGGCACTTTCAAATGACTTTCAATTTGATACTTTTTAATTTCCAACTCATATTTCATATAATTGAAGAAGTCATCTTATCTTCCCTCATGAAAATCATTGAGTTGCATAAAGCTTTGAATTTGAAATATTCTCAAATGAAATTCAAATCTTTTCAAAACTCTTTTCATTCCAAATGGAAGAAGTCATGTCATCTTCACTCTTGGATTTTGGTGTTGGAATGAATTTGAATTCATTGAGATCCAAAAGGCAAAGGAGAAAGTTTTGGGAAAGTCATTTCATTCCCTCTCATTCAACTTTCAAAAGTTTCAAATTCCACTCAATTTCACTCTATCAGTCAAACAATCAATCAGACAACAAGCATAGTTATTAATTTAATATAACATTCCAAAAGTTAGAATTTTGGGATGTTACAAACCTACCACACTTAAAATGAATCTCGTCCTCGAGATTCGAAGAGGCTAGCAAGAATTAGGTTAGGGGTTGGGGGTCTTCTAGCAAATGTTTTGGTCAGAAAGGTCAGGGGTGCTACCATACTTAAAAACAAGGTCATGGTTCCAATAAACTCAGATACTTCCTCTGGAGGGCTGACAATGTATGTCTCTTCCCATATCCTACAATAGCTCCTTCACCAAAGCTCATCTGTCAAAAGCATAGAGTTTTCCTCAGAATCTTGGTTCGGTTCTTCAAAGTTGTGGTTCGTCCGAGACTGGATCTTCTTAGCTGATAGGTCCGTGTCCATTCTAGACAACTATCAAAATACTCATGGTGGTCTACAATTTATGGTTTCTCCTGCAGAAAACGAGTCTGGGTTGAACCTCGCCGTATAACCTACGATTGGCAACGGTTGCCTGTAAAGGGGTTCCATCGTCCTACCATTCTATGGTTTTATGGCTTATCGCGTCGACACTCTTCAAAGGTTTTCGAGGCTCTCTGATTTTCCATCAACATATGATAGTTCATGATAGAAGTCTCCGGTATGGGGGCCAATCCATCCCGTACTTGAATCATTACCACATACGTAAACAGTGAATCACGTATTCTAACACTTGGGCATACTCACAAGCATTGCAGAATTTCTCTTGTTCTCGGACTGGGTTCGAGTAAATCCATGGTTTCTGCAAGCCAAACAAAACATCTATCATTACTTCACCACTCTCAGGTTTTGCGTAACCTCCTATGAAACGTATGCTGATTGGATCACTGATTCTTCCAAATTTATTCCTTTATCAAGGTTACATCTGTTCCTATCAAAATCCTGGGCCTGTGGGTTATGGCCCACTTCAACACTAGTGCAGCTTTAACTCATCCTTGGAGTAACTCTCTTGTTCCATATTACACCTCCTTTAAATCCAGTAGTACTCTGTTTCTTCATACCATCATATCAAAAGCACAACTCCAACTTATTTTGTCCGGCTTCCTTCTACGGACCGTCATGAATAACACATTTCTTTCTTCATTGATCCTGTGGTTTTACGGAGTACTACGACACCCAAAAAAAATGCACTAGTTTATCCATAAATCTCATTATTTTCATATCAATCTTTTATTACATCCTTAATCATTTTTTGTGAATCCAAATTCCAAAAGTTTATTACAAATGCTGCCACCCACATGGTTTGGTATGGTCAGACATTACTTCCAACTTTATTCATTTTTCTTCCTCGAGGATTCTTTAGTCCTGCTGGAATTGTGCGACATGTGCCTTGAAGTCTTCAATCTTTTGTTTCATCGTGGTGGCCTTGAGCTTCACCTCCATCATCTCTGTATGCACTTCGCTTAGGTATTCCTGAGTATAACGGAGTCTTGCTTCAAGTATTTCTCCGATCTGGCGTATGGCTTCCATGGCTGCTTCACGAACAGCATCGAAGAAAGTTGCTTGTGGCACACGTGAAATGAAAAAGTACTACCCCATCATCTTTGGGCAAACTCCTTTCAAATGGTGGAGGTGTACCTCCACATACCAAAGTTCCACTCCCTTTTGCATGAAAGGGTAGCCTTTGTAGACTGCATCTCCTTCAAGGTGTATATGCTTCATCATTTCCTTCAGGATCTTCGGGTAATCATGATCACTTGTCAGGGTCATGATTGTTTCCGGACCTTTAAGGAAAGACTCGTAAAGGGTCGTCATCTGCAGTTGCAAAAATGGTGCTCAGAATAAGGTACATATCTTCTGGGGCACACATTCATATCATCCAAACAAAACTTCAAACTCAATTCCAATTTCCCGTTTATGTATCACAACTCACTTTCTTCCATGTTCATCCAGAATATTAATTTCCAAGATAAAATATGACAACTCCTTAAAGCCTTTCAACATGTGACATTACAACTTTATTGAGTCATGAACTATTACAATCTCTGAGTAATCTATTACATAACTCAACTCATCGAGCTCATGAAAATGAAATTGCTTTCTACTACTCTTATTATCCATCAAAAGTCCAACTACTCAACTCCCGCTTTCATCTTGTCGGGACATTTAATAGCATAATGTCCTGTTTCCTTGCAGCGAAAACAAATGACTTCCGACATATCTCGGGGCTTCTTTGTGATTATGTGGGCTCCTTGGATTCTTGGCTTCTTTTCTGGACA
The DNA here is from genome assembly GCA_021605205.1 of Aegilops longissima. NCBI lineage: Eukaryota > Viridiplantae > Streptophyta > Magnoliopsida > Poales > Poaceae > Aegilops > Aegilops longissima. Next base: position 70,095,077 of record CM038677.1, read on the forward strand.
TTTACTAGCGTAATGACCTAAATCCTTGCACCTGTAACAGGTGATATGACTCAAGTCCTTCTCTGCAAAAATTATGTTGTTCTCGGGTTGCCTTCTTTTTCTCTTCCTGGATTTCTCTGTAATGATCAGAGTTTCTATTTCCCGAGGGTCAAACTTCACTACTGCTCTCGTGAAATATCCCAGATACTCTTTTCTTCCCTTGGGGCAATACTGCGAAAAATGTCCTTCTTCTCCACATGAATAGCAGGCATTGGAGTAAAATCTGTTGAGGCCTTCTCCATCAGGGTCTTCAACACATTCCTTCATCACGGGTTCTTCTAGACCTTCCTTGAGGGCTTCTTTCATTCCATCTTCCTGCTCCTGAATAGTTTGTTGCACCATGGGGTAAATGTGACACTGAGTCGGGTAGTGGGTGGTTCCTTCACACAAGAAACAAGTCACCTTACTAGTTGGGCATTCCTCAGCTGGGTGTTTCTCCTCACAATGAGGGCATCCATCCTTGTGTTCCTCCTGGGTGTGTCCTATTTCTCCGCAAATCTTGCAGGCACAAGGTTTATTTCTTGGTGTATCATTGTGCTTCCGGATAAGACGTGATCTCATCAGGGTCTTCTTGAATTCCTCCCAAGATCTTGCTCCATTCCATCCCTGTATAGCTTGATGCATCTGCCACCATGTTACAGCACTTCCTTCAAAGTACTGAAGAGCGTATTGGACCTCATACTTCCTTGAAATCAAATTGCACCCGAAGTGATTTTCCATGTTCTGCATCCATAGCTCTGCCTCCGGCTGAGTCTTCGGTCCAGAGAATATCAGTCCAACTTCATTCATCATCTATGGGGTTCAAGGGTTTTAGGGTGAGATATGAGAGAGGTGGGAGGGATATACACACAATACAAACAATAGTTTTTGAAGAAACGGGTTTTACTTTGTGGCTGTCTGAAAACATCAAACAAATGACAGCTCACAAATCGCCGCATCTAACGTAAGTGTGTAACAGGGGTTTGGTCTTCTAAAGGTCAAATAATTCTTCAGATCCTTCAAGTCATCGGAGTCTTCAACTGTTGTAATTCAATTCTTCTAATACATGATGAAATCCTATTTACTCTGAAGTGGTCATCAGTTCTCCGATATCTAATCCTTCTTGGAGTGTCTTCAGTTGATCCTCCGGGTGATCAAAGGATATGGTATATTCTAACTATTGAGGTGAGAGTGTCTATTTGATAAAATCAGAAAAGATGAGAAGAAAGAGTCTTTTGTAAATAAAGTTTTTTGAGATATTCTGTCCTAGGGGCTTTCCGATTTCTAGGGTCACGTCCTCATACCAACATGTGCTCGATACCATATCAGAGCGACCCGACCTCGTGACGGTCAAGCCTTCGTTCTTGTGCCATCCACAGATCAAGATATCTTTGCACACAAGACATCAATGTATATATCAAAGTGCAATCACATGTATAAATAACGTAAAATGATATATACCTCATAATACTCAGCGGAAACAATCAAGCGGGTGTGGAGTCCCATCAACGCCATCGGCAGGTTGAGTGTAGACCGTAACCCAGATCGTAACTCTTACTCGTCGAGGAATATCTGCAACATGATACGTTGCAGCCGTGTAGGTCAAGACATTGAATGTACCGCAAGATCACAATAAGAGAAAACAGATGATAAACTATACTATATGCGGTATGGCTTTGTGGCTCAGATTCGAGTTTTGTTTGCGTAAAAGCTGGTTTTACTTTCCCTACATCAAAGGAATAAATGAAGTCTGTACTATAGAGTTTTCTATCATGACATGGTTCCGCCAACCGATGTCTCATAGCCCAAATTCATCATAAGTTGCCCACAATTAAGTTATCATCCGGTGTTGAGAGTTCCGAGATAGATCCAAGTCCAGATGCTCAAATTGTCCGTAACCGGGGACACGGCTAATCGATTAGGTTTTAACCCTCTGCAGAGGTTTGTACACTTTACCCGCAAGATTCGATCCCTCTTTTTATGTTCTCGCACTTCAGAGTGTTTGAGAACAAGATGACCGAAACATGGTCTTCCAAAGAGTTCCTCTGACCACTGTCCGTTACTCATCCCATCCTACCATAGTTCTACATCTGCTAGTACCGTCCCAGCCAGAGTCACAACTAAGGTCAACCAAGCCAGAGCCCATAATGACTTGCGGTTGCACAGGTAAGCTTCCGGGCATGAAGTATTCTTCCGTCTCTTTGAGTCTGGGTGAAACTTTCCGCAAGATGTCATGGCGCTTCTCCATGCATCTCGGCCAACCACTGGTTTCTCCAGGGTGCCCGTCAACCATCCTTCACCCAGTAGTGTGTATTCAATTCTTGTCTTGAGTCTTGAAGTCTTGAGGCCTTGAAGATGCAGTCCTTGCAGATTCCATCATGGAGTTGTCGTCATTGACGTAGAGCCTCCATTCTCACACCACTCCCGAGCACTCATACCAAACCCCGTCTACTATAGCGTAGCATTAAAATAAATAACATCCCGGGCTTGGTAACAGGAATGATGGGTTCCTACCTCATGCATACTACTCAACTACATGGATTCAATAACACTACTGAGGGGTGGTTGCAAAGATGCCACTAAATGCAATAAAACATAGGTATGAAAGCATGGTCAAAGTGAACTTGCCTTGTTGACGATTCTTCAAAACTAGGGATTCAGAGTAGCAAGCTTCAGACTCGGAAAATTCTACCGAGGCAAACAATAACTATAATAAGCACATAGCATATGATCACATAAAACAATAGCATAGTAATATAACACACCAAAACAAACGAATCAAAACCCAAAGGAAAAACTCGAAGAAATCCAACTCAAAGTTCTCCTACTTCAAGCAACAACTAAAACTAGTTTTTACATAACAAAATTTTCTCAACATAACCTAACCATGGGCTTATGTTAACTTAACAGAAAATAATGCATTAATCAATTAGGAGCAAAAAGAATCAATTTAAAAGCTATAGTAAAACTCCTATTAGGCCTAATCCAATTTATATTAAGAAAATAAAATAAAAGTTTTATTTAATATAAATAAAATTTCATCCTATAAAGTGACAGAAACTATCCTAGAATAATCAATCACATGTTAAAAATAAATTTATTTACTAATTAAAATAATAGGAAAACAGTAACTAGTTAATTAATTAGGATTAACAAGATTCTGCTTAAAACTATTTTTTATTAATCCTAAAATACCCAAATTAACTCCTATGGTTTGGCAATGTCAAAATAAAGTTGGGACAAAAAGAATCATCCAAAATAATTTTTCTAACTCATGTTATAACAGATTTACTATTCTGACTAAAACTAAAATAAAGCAATTTTATTTAATTTTAACATAGCTAAATATATTTTCTACAGAAACTATAGAAAATTTGCAAACCAACAAAAAGAATCACCTAAAAATATTAAACAGAATAAAAGATATGAATTTTTCAAAACAGGAACTATTCTGTTAAAACAGAAAACGAAAATAAATGAAAAAGGGCCTAATGGGCCTAAACTACGCCCTGTGCGTAATATAAACTAAACGGGCCTAGGGTTTTAAACGAATCGGCCGATTTAAATGAAAACCTAACTTAAAAATAAACCGGACTAACTAAACCGGACCGAACCGGTTTTATAAAAAAAACATACCCCTTCGGGGGGGGATCTAATCTCGACCGTAGATGGGGGATCGGATGGACGAGGAGGGAGAGAGAGCTCACCGTGGGGAAGGTCGACGGCGAGCGGCTCGGACGTCGGCGGCGGCGGCGCTCCGATCGTCGGCGGGCTCGGCGAGGGCACGGCGGACGCGGGCGTTCGACGGCGAGCCCAACGGTGGTCGAGGTGGCGTCCCGAGGTGGAAGGAGACGGACGGCGAGGTCGAGGCGGCGGTGGCGTTCAAGGCCGGCGGTGGTGGCGCTCCGGTGGGTTTTGGGGGTGGGTGAGGGCACGGGGAGGTGTGGTCGAGCGAGGGGAGTCCGGAGGTGGTCTCGGGCGAGCTCGGGGTGGTCGGGGTGGCGGAACAGACTCTTGGCAAGGCGCGGCGGCTCTCGGGCTCCGGCGAGCTCGTGAGAGGAGGAGGCGCGTTCGGCGAGGGGGAATGGGGTGCGGGGAGGGGTTCTTATAGGGAGGCGTCGGCGTGGGGAAGCGAATCGGGAGGATCGGGAGATCCCGGGATCGCGGGTTTCCGGCAGGCGGCGGGTGGGTGGCGTCGTGAGGGGAAGACGGGTGGGGCCCACACTGCCGGTGAGAGGGGGCGGGGGGACGGGTCAGGCGACCGTCCGAAGGGTTTTCAGGCGAGGAGGGCTCGGCTGGCTGGCGCTGGCGCTGGCCGGCCCTGGCGCTGGTGGGCTCGGTCGGTGGGCCGCCTCGGCTGGCTGGGGCAGTGCTTTGGTGGCGCTTCAGAGGGGTTCCTTTTTTAATAAAACAAAACAGAGATAACTTATAAAATAATAATATTTTATATAGGACATATATATATCAAAATGATCAGGGAATATTCCTATCATTTGAACATTTTCAAAGGCAAAATCCAAACTTTATAAAATTCATTTTCTCAAATTCAAATAAAATTCAGATTTGAATCCAAAACTTTTGGCATTGTTTTCTTCTGACATATTTGGAGTGTCATGTTACTCCTCTCATACTTTTCTCAAGTAGTTGTCAGCATAGTTTTGAAATGAATTCCACTTGCCAAAATTTGAATTCAAATACCAAAACTCAATTTTTGAAAGGGGGTTTCAAGGCACTTTCAAATGACTTTCAATTTGATACTTTTTAATTTCCAACTCATATTTCATATAATTGAAGAAGTCATCTTATCTTCCCTCATGAAAATCATTGAGTTGCATAAAGCTTTGAATTTGAAATATTCTCAAATGAAATTCAAATCTTTTCAAAACTCTTTTCATTCCAAATGGAAGAAGTCATGTCATCTTCACTCTTGGATTTTGGTGTTGGAATGAATTTGAATTCATTGAGATCCAAAAGGCAAAGGAGAAAGTTTTGGGAAAGTCATTTCATTCCCTCTCATTCAACTTTCAAAAGTTTCAAATTCCACTCAATTTCACTCTATCAGTCAAACAATCAATCATACAACAAGCATAGTTATTAATTTAATATAACATTCCAAAAGTTAGAATTTTGGGATGTTACACATGACCTCCTCTTCACCGTGCCTGGTCCAACGTGTATATCCATCCATGAATCCCCGAGAGACTAAGTGCCACTGGACATCTCCAACTACATGTGACTTTGTATTGGCACAATCAGCACATGGACACAGGATGTAATCCTCATCACCAATTCTCCTCTTTGTACTTTCAGCCAAATTCATGAACTCTGTCACGCCACTAATAAAATCTGCGATTTTCCAATTCTTCATCCATCGAGATCGTTCCATCTGCACCACAAGAATGGTAATTAAAAACAAAACAACAACATTAATACACGGATTAACTGCTGCCCAAAGATGCGTGCATAAACAACAAGGTTTTATTTTCATAATTACTGAGGGCGCTCCATATTGTTACCAAGGCGTGCAATGACAAAAACTAATGGCTAGTCAATTTACACACAGAGTACTAGTACAACACTACCCTTAGGAATTGAATACCTTAATTAAGCCACTCACGAAAAGAATACCTTACTTAATTAGCCGCGCGGCGACCTCCACCCAGTAGACAGAGAAGCGCGATGCAGCGGCACGCTGAGACAGCAGGGTCGAGGAGCAAAGCTTAGTGCGGCCACCGCCTGAAGTTCGACCTCCACTATCCCGCCATCGACCGCGATGGATGTGCTCGAATCACGCCACCGCCGACCTCGATGGTTGAGCTCCTCCTATCTCCCGCCGCAGACCAAGGATTGACCTCCTATGACACCGCCACCGCCCACCGATCGAGGATTGACCTCTTCTCCGATAGCCGCTGCCTAGGCCGCCGCCGCCATCTCTATATGCAGAGCGGCTTTTTTTTTACAGATATCCGCAGAGCGGCTGTTTACACGGTATCACTGTAACTCGATTATATGGACAGGTTAGTACATCACATACGGTTATGTAATGGCAACCGTGTCTAACCTACGTTGTCTTCTCACACGGTTTGGTGCGGAAATCGTGTGTGACGTTGTAATACCTAACACAAACAACTGATACGTCTCCGTCGTATCTATAATTTTTGATTGTTACATGCCAATATTATTCAATTTTCATATAATTTTTGGCAGCTTTTTATACTATTTTTGGGACTAACATATTGATCCAGTGCCCAGTGTCAGTTCCTCTTTGTTGCATGTTTTATGATTCGCAGAATATGCATATCAAACAGAATCCAAATGGGATAAAAACGGACGGAGCTTATTTTTGGAATATTTGGAAAATTCTGGCAGAAAAATCCACGCGAGACGGTGCCCGAGGTGGCCACGAGGCAGGGAAGCGCCTCTGCTCCCCCCTGGGCGCGCCCCTGACCCTCGTGGGCCACCCGTAAGGCGGTTGATGCCCTTCTTCGGCCGCAAGAAAGCTAATTTTTGGTAAAAAATTACGGCGAAGGTTTCAGTCCAATCGGAGTTACGGATCTCCATATATATACGAAACGGTGAAAGGGCAGCAGAGGGGAACGCAGAAATAGAGAGAGACAGAGAGACAGATCCAATCTCGGAGGGGCTCTCGCCCCTCCCACGCCATGGAGACCATGGACCAGAGGGGAAACCCTTCTCCCATCTAGGGAGAAGGTCAAGGAAGAAGAAGAAGGAGGGGGCTCTCTCCCCTCGCTTCCGGTGGCGCCGGAACGCCGCCGGGGGCCATCATCATCATCGCGATCTACACCAACACCTCCGCCATCTTCACCAACATCTCCATCACCTTCCCCCCTCTATCTACAGCGGTCCACTCTCCCGCAACCCGCTGTACCCTCTACTTGAACATGGTGCTTTATGCTTCATATTATTATCCAATGATGTGTTGCCATCCTATGATGTCTGAGTAGATTTTCGTTGTCCTATCGGTGGTTGATGAATTGCTATGATTGATTTAATTTGCTTGTGGTTATGTTGTTGTCCTTTGGTGCCCATCATATGAGCGTGCGCGTGGATCACACCATAGGGTTAGTTGTATGTTGATAGTTCTATGTATGGAGGGCAAGAGTGACAGAAGCTTCAGCCTAGCATAGAAATTGATGCATACGGGATTGAGGGGGACCAATATATCTTAATTTTATGGTTGGGTTTTACCTTAATGAACGTTAGTAGTTGCGGATGCTTGCTAATAGTTCCAATCATAAGTGCATAGAATTCCAAGTAAGGGATGACATGCTAGCAGTGGCCTCTCCCACATAAAACTTGTTATCGGTCTAGTAAAGTAGTCAATTGCTTAGGGACAATTTCGCAACTCCTACCACCACTTTTCCACACTCGCTATATTTACTTTATTGTGTTTTTATCTAAGCAGCCCCTAGTTTTATTTTCGCGCTCTTTACTTTCTTGCAAACCTATCCAAAAACACCCACAAAGTACTTCTAGTTTCATACTTGTTCTAGGTAAAGCGAACGTCAAGCGTGCGTAGAGTTGTATCGGTGATCGATAGAACTTGAGGGAATATTTGTTCTACCTTTAGCTCCTCGTTGGGTTCGACACTCTTACTTATCGAAAACTGTTGCGATCCCCTATACTTGTGGGTTATCAAGACCTTTTTCTGGCGCCGTTGCCGGGGAGCAATAGCGTGGGGTGAATATACTCGTGTGTGCTTGTTTGCTTCATCACTAAGTAATTTTTATTTGTTGTTCTTAGTTGTTTTCTATCGTTAGTTATGGGTAGGAAACGCAAAATACCAAGAAAATTAGTTGTACCTATAGAACCAATGGTTGAAGAACCACTCAAAATCTATCACACTGCTGAAGCTTATTACTTGGATCATCTTCGATCCCTTTGTGCTCGTGCTGAAACCCCAACTAGCTTAGTTGAGGGCAATTCTTTAGATGAGCATGCTTGTTATGTGCGACACCGTATATCGTAAAAAGGGAAACTTTTACTAGGTCAAATTCATCATTTGCAATGCTATGCTTGGAATTTATGAAATATATGATTTTACTTGTTGTTCTGAAAACCCTAAGAAACACCTTCCCTATCAATGTGAGTTTAGTGATAATGGAATCGTATCTTCGTATGCTAAAGGTGTTTATAGTTACTATGATGTTCAAGAAATTGAAGAATTTGTTGCTTTTAAGGGTGCTTATGAAATTGCTTCTTTGATTGAAAAGTATGGTGCTACTCTTTACAAATCTGAAAATTTTGCCATACTTAAATATTTCTATGATAATTATGCTTCTAATGCCTATGTTGAACCATATATTGAGGACTACTCCGCTGTCCAAGAAGAGACTAATATTTTGCAGGAGACTATGGAAGAAGAAATTGATGAAACTGTGAGCTCATTGGATGAAAAAGATGATGAGGAGAGCGAAGAACAAAAGGAGGAAGAGCGGATTAGCTACCCGTGCCCACCTTCTAATGAGAGTAACTCTTCAACTCATACATTGTTTAATTTCCCTTCGTGCTTACCAAAGGATGATTGCTATGATGATTGTTATGATCCCGTTGATTCTCTTGAAATATCCCTATTTGATGATGCTTGCTATGCTTGTGGCCAAGATGCCAATATGAATTATGCTTATGGAGATGAACTTGCTATAGTTCCTTATGTTAAACATGAAATTTTTGCTATTGCACCCATGCATGATAGTCCTATCATCTTTTTGAATTCTCCCGACTACACTATATCGGAGAAGTTTGCCCTTATTAAGGATTATATTGATGGGTTGCCTTTTACTATTATGCATGATGATTTTGATGAATATAATATGCATGTGCTTGATGCTCCTAATTGCAATTATTATGAGAGAGGAGCTATATCTCCACCTCTCTATGTTTCCAACACGATAAAATTGCAAGAAACTGTTTATACTATGCATTGGCCTTTACTATGTGTGCATGAATTGTTCTTTTATGACATGCCAATGCATAGGAAGAGAGTTAGACTTCGATATTGCTTGATATATGTTACCTTGTGCTCACTAATAAATGCTAAATCATTGTTAATTAAAATTGGCTTTGATATACCTTGGGATCCGGGTGGATTCACTACTTGAGCACCATATGCCTAGCTTAATGGCTTTAAAGAAAGCGCTGCCAGGGAGACAACCCGGAAGTTTTAGAGAGTCATTTATTTCTGTTGAGTGCTTTCATATATTTTAAAAACAACAAAAATAAAGAGGGGAACTCAAAACTTTTTCAAAAAGAAAAGCGAAAGTGAGAAAGACGAGCATTGTTGAAGTGGGAGCTAGCCTTGAACTTTGTTCATGCTCACGGAAACTTTGTGAATCTTGATTACAGAAACTTTTCAACAAAAATAATTATCCCCTTGTACAATTCCATTGTATTATAAAAATAATGTGCTAAGGTTTGCCTTTAGGATGTTTACAATGCTTGTTGGTTTGTGTGGTGCAGGACAGAAACTTTGGCTGTAGTGCGTGATTTTTACTTTTTTACTGGAACGGCAAATGGTTCTGATTCTTTCTGCACTGCCTTTATTTACAAATTTTTTATTTCTCCTAATATTTCATAAATTTTAAAGTATCATAAGTATGGTGAATGTTTAGATTATTACAGACTGTTCTGTTTTAGACACATTCTTTTTTTGACGCATAGTTTGCTTGTTTTGATGAAACTATTAATTTATATCAGTGGATTAAGCCATGGAAAAGCTATATTACAGTAGACACAATGCAAAAACAAAATATGAATTGGTTTTCAACAGTACTTAGAGTAGTGATTTGCTTTATTATACTAACGGATCTTACCGAGTTTTCTGTTGAAGTTTTGTGTGGATGAAGTGTTCGATGATCGAGAAGGTCTTGATGTGAGAAGAAGGAAGAGAGGAAAGAGCTCAAGCTTGGGGATTCCCAAGGCACCCCAAGTAAATATTCAAGTAGACTCAAGCATCTAAGCTTGGGGATGCCCCGGATGGCATCCCCTCTTTCTTCAACAAGTATCGGTATGTTTTCGGATTCGTTTCGTTCATGCGATATGTGCAAGTCTTGGAGCGTCTTTTGCATTTAGTTTTCACTTTTATTTTATGCACCATGCTGGTATGAGAAAGTCCTTGGTTGATTTATAGAATGCTCATTGCACTTCACTTATATCTTTTGAGTATGTCTTTATAGAATGCTTCATGTGCTTCACTTATATCATTTGAAGCATGGATTGCCTGTTTCTCTTCACATAGAAAACCGCCATTTGTAGAATGCTCATTTGCTTCACTTATATTTGTTAGAGCGTGGGCATATCTTTTGTAGAAAGAATTAAACTCTCTTGCTTCACTTATATCTATTTAGAGAGATGACAGGAACTATTCATTCACATGGTTAGTCATAAAATCCTACATAAACTTGTAGATCGCTGAATATGATATGTTTGATTCCTTGCAATAGTTTTGCAATATAAAGATGGTGATATTAGAATCATGCTAGTGGGTAGTTGTGGATTAGTAGAAATACTTGTGTTGAGGTTTCTAATTGCCGTAGCATGCACGTATGGTGAACCGTTATGTGATGAAGTCGGAGCATGATTTATTTATTGATTGTCTTCCTTATGAGGGGCGGTCGGGGACGAGTGATGGTCTTTTCCTACCAATCTATCCCCCTAGGAGCATGCGCGTAGTACTTTGTTTTGATGACTAATAGATTTTTGCAATAAGTATGTGAGTTCTTTATGACTAATGTTGAGTCCATGGATTATACCACTCTCACCCTTCCATCATTGCTAGCCTCTTCGGTACCGTGCATTGCCCTTTCTCACCTCGAGAGTTGGTGCAAACTTCGCCGGTGCATCCGAACCCCGTGATACGATACGCTCTGTCACACATAAGCCTCATTATATCTTCCTCAAAACAGCCACCATACCTACCTATCATGGCATTTCCATAGCCATTCCGAGATATATTGCCATGCAACTTCCATCATCATCATATACATGACTTGAGCATTTATTGTCATATTGCTTTGCATGATCGTAAGATAGCTAGCATGATGTTTTCATGGCTTGTCCGGTTTTTTATGTCATTGCTACGCTAGATCATTGCACATCCCGTACATCACGGAGGCATTCATATAGAGTCATATCTTTGTTCTAGATATCGAGTTGTAATATTGAGTTGTAAGTAAATAAAAGTGTGATGATCATCATTATTAGAACATTGTCCCATGTGAGGTTATCAAAATAAAAGAGGCCAAAGAAGCCCACCAAAAAATAAAAATATATATATATAAAAAGAAAATAAAAAATGAGAGAAAAAGAGAGAAGGCGCGATGTTACTATCCTTTTACCACACTTGTGCTTCAAAGTAGCACCATGTTCTTCATATAAAGAGTCTCTTGAGTTGTCACTTTCATATACTAGTGGGAATTTTCATTATAGAACTTGGCTTGTATATTCTGATGATGGGCTTCCTCAAATGTCCGAGGTCTTCATGAGCAAGCAAGTTGGATGCACACCCACTTAGTTTCCAGTTTGAGCTTTCATACACTTATAGCTCTTAGTGCATCCGTTGCATGGCAATCCCTACTCACTCACATTGATATCTATTGATGGGCATCTCCATAGCCCGTTGATACGCCTAGTTGATGTGAGACTATCTTCTCCTTTTTGTCTTCTCCACAACCACCATTCTATTCCACCTATAGTGCTATGTCCATGGCTCACGCTCATGTATTGCGTGAAAGTTGAAAAGGTTTGAGAACGTCAAAAGTATGAAACAATTGCTTGGCTTGTCACTGGGGTTGTGCATGATTTGAATATTTTGTGTGGTGAAGATGGAGCATAGCCAGACTATATGATTTTGTAGGGATAACTTTCTTTGGCCATGTTATTTTGAAAAGACATGATTGCTTTATTAGCAGGCTTGAAGTATTATTGTTTTTATGTCAAAGGATAGACTATTGCTTTGAATCACTCGTGTCTTAATATTCATGCCATGATTAGACATATGATCAAGATTATGCTAGGTAGCATTCCACATCAAAATTATCTTTTTTTATCATTTACCTACTCGACGACGAGCAGGAATTAAGCTTGGGGATGTTGATACATATCCATCGTATCTATAATTTTTGATTGATCCATGGCAATATTATTCAACTTTCATATACTTTTTGGCATCTTTTTATACTGTTTTTGGGACAAACATATTGATCCAGTGCCCAGTGCCAGTTCCTGTTTGTTGCATGTATTATGTTTCGCAGAATATCCATATCAAACGGAATCCAAACGGGATAAAAATGGACGGAGCTTATTTTTGGAATATTTGGAAAATTCCGGAAGAAAAATCCACGCGATACGGTGCCCGAGGTGGCCACGAGGCAGGGGGCGCCCCTGACCCTTGTGGGCCACTCGTAAGGCGGTTGATGCCCTTCTTCGGCCACAAGACAGCTAATTTTTGGTAAAAAAATCACGGCGAAGGTTTCAGTCCAATCAGAGTTACGGATCTCCATATATATACGAAACGGTGAAAGGGCGGCAGAGGGGAATGCAGAAACAGTGAGAGACAGAGAGACAGAACCAATCTCGGAGGGGCTCTCGCTCCTCCCACGCCATGGAGACCATGGAGCAGAGGGGAAACCCTTCTCCCATCTAGGGAGAAGGTCAAGGAAGAAGAAGAAGGAGGGGGCTCTCTCCCCCTCTCTTCCGGTGGCGCTGGAACGCCGCCGGGGGCCATCATCATCACCGCGATCTACACCAAGACCTCCGCCATCTTCACCAACATATCCATCACCTTCCCCCCTTTATCTACAGTGGTCCACTCTCCTACAACCCGCTGTACCCTCTACTTGAACATGGTGCTTTATGCTTCATATTATTATCCAATGATGTGTTGCCATCCTATGATGTCTGAGTAGATTTTCGTTGTCCTATCGGTGGTTGATGAATTGCTATGATTGATTTAATTTGCTTGTGGTTATGTTGCTGTCCTTTGGTGCCCATCATATGAGCGCGCGTGTGGATCACACCATATGTTTAGTTGTATGTTGATAGGACTATGTATTGGAGGGCAAGAGTGACAGAAGCTTCAGCCTAGCATAGAAATTGATGCATATGGGATTGAAGGGGGACCAATATATCTTAATGCTATGGTTGGGTTTTACCTTAATGAACGTTAGTAGTTGCGGATGCTTGCTAATAGTTCCAATCATAAGTGCATAGACTTCCAAGTAAGGGATGACATGCTAGCAGTGGCCTCTCCCACATAAAACTTGCTATCGGTCTAGTAAAGTAGTCAATTGCTTAGGGACAATTTCGCAACTCCTACCACCACTTTTCCACACTCGCTATATTTTCTTTATTGTGTATTTATCTAAGCAGCCCCTAGTTTTATTTTCGTGCTCTTTACTTTCTTGCAAACCTGTCCAAAAACACCTACAAAGTACTTCTAGTTTCATACTTGTTCTAGGTAAAGCGAACGTCAAGCGTGCGTAGAGTTGTATCGGTGGTCGATAGAACTTGAGGGAATATTTGTTCTACCTTTAGCTCCTCGTTGGGTTCGATGCTCTTACTTATCAAAAACTGTTGCGATCCCCTATACTTGTGGGTTATCAACGACATGTATAAACAGTGTGCCGTATACAACATATAGTGCCATAAGTAATTCCCGACCGTTAGCTTATCCCCATAGTTTCCCCCATTTCCCCCAAATCCCTACATAGCCTCCAAATTCCCTCACGTTGTGATGACTGTCGGTGTCAAAACCGGCAGATCTCGGGTAGGGGGTCCCGAGCTGTGTGTCATGGATTGATGGGTAACAGGAGACAGGGGACACGATGTTTACCTAGGTTCGGGCCCTCTTAATGGAGGTAATACTCTACTTCCTTCTTGATTGATCTTGATGAATATAGAGATTAAAGGAGTTGATCTACCCCGAAATCATATGTTGTGGTCTAAACCTTAGGGGTATGATGATTAATGTCATAATGATCTATCGACTAGTCTGGCCTCGGCTTATATAATGTACCAAAGGCCTAGGATAACAAGAGTCCTAGTCGAATACGCCGGTGGAGAGGAGTCATTGTCTTGATCACCAAGTCTTGTGGAATCTTCCTCATATATGTCATCGGCTGTCCGAACTGGCCCATGAGTAAATGGCCATGGGGGTCCTCGGCCCAATCCCAATGATCAGGAGATGACGTGGTGAGTCCCTCCTAGTCCAGGACACCGTCAGTAGCCCCCTGAACCGGTCTTCAAGTTGGGGACGCTCCTCGATTCTTCTGAACTGTTCTTCATCTTCGGTTGTCGGTCTTGAAAACTGGTTCAACAAATCTTCTCATCTTCGATCATGAGGATCACCGAAGTGAATCCGAAGAGTTTACACGTCGGGTATCCGAAGAGCCCCTTTAAGTTCTTGGCCTTTATCAATGCCTTGTTATTGTTATGCCGCACCTCGGGTTTGAAGTGTTTCTCGTGCGGTAGTGTCCTCTTGCTCCGAGCTCCAACGCTGGATTGCATCCAAGCTCCAACGCCGAACTGTATCCAACCTCCGACGCCAGACTGTGCCCGAACTGCAACGCCGGACTATGTCCAAGCTCCAATGTCGGACTATATCCGAGGTGCCATAGATCACCTTGGTTCAAAAAGTTTTAGCTAAGCTTAATGCCGGAAATGCCCTCTAAGGAGCCAGCCACTTGCATCCGAGCTATATGTCGAACTGCTTCCGAGGTGGCTCAGCACCTCGGTCATGGGCTAATTGCTTGCGGATTTTATTTCTGATGCGTATAAATTTATTTGCAGACGAGATGTATTGCTAGTAGCCCTCAAGGTGTCTGTCAACCTAAAATCCGAGATGCACCTGAGGGAAAATATGAAACTGTTGATCCTAGTAGCTTTTGAGACTCGGGTCGTAAAATCGGCCTGAGGATCAACTCCTAGCTCGGCAGCATACATAGGAATAGAAATGCAGTGTAATATATTAGAGGTAATAGTGATCAACGGACGGGCCCCTGAGAGAGGGTCGTGAGAAGTCGCCGTGATATATCAGCTTGATGCCGGATAAGTCCCATATGGTACTTATTGTTGTCCAAAGATGCTTTTGCCCATAGTTCAGTTATGCCAAACACTGAGCACTTTGAATTTTCTACATTGAATAGGCAATGCAGTAGCCCCCGAGCCACTGGTCGGGTGGCAACACCAGATCAGGGGATCGATGTGCCCCTTTAATATTTATAAATAATGAGCGCAAGGCCCAGTAGCCCCCGAGCCTTAATGTGGTCATGGGTGGCCGAATTAAGGATCGATATCCGTTTGACAGAAAAAATTTGTTGTGTTTAACACAAACTTCTCGAAAAGAGAATAAAGATCTCTTAAAGGAGCTAGAGCCATCAGAAGCTGGGCTCGCCAAGGTTGGCCCCAACGGGCTTAATAGATAGGAAATCGATGCCACTGGGGATTTAGGAGAGCTTTGTGTAAGTTGCTCGGTTGTCTATGTATCCAAGTACTTTACATCATTAATGCTCTTATCCGCATTGTACAAAACTTTGTTGACCGACCATCGGCTTCAACCTCCTTGGCCAGTAGCTGGGGAGTGTTTGTCCTACTTTATAAAGCCTTTACAAGGGCAAAGGTTTACGACAAACAAGGCAATCCAGCCATATGGTTTTATAAACAAAGGTACGCGGAGAGAATTTTATATTAGTATTTGATGTAAGAAACATCTCCCAAAGAAAATAATCCCGCTATTGGTTCCTTTCTTTGGGTTGTCCTGCCGGCCATGATCATGAAACCTCAACTCCGGTCGATGCAGGAGAAAATTTTTGAGGATTTAGTTAGGGGTAAGTTCCCGATCTCTGTGGTTTCTAATGAACCAAAATTTTCACTTCCGTCGTTGCCGACCAATTATATTCTTTAAGATGGCTAGCCTTCGGTTTCTCCCAGTCTGAGGTACTAACACGGATGGCCCAGAAGTAACAATCACAGAAGTGCTCCCTTTACCTCCTAGCCGAACAATCGGGAATGTAGGGGTAATCAAAGGAGCCAGGCAACCCAGCTTGGCTGAAATCTTAAGTCAAATTGATGCATATTTATGGCTTTATAACGATGATTACGGAAGGCAGCGCTTGTATAATGAATACAAATGCTGATGATATGTTTATTTTGACTCCGTTGCGACCGATTATCAGTTGAAAGTGGCCCATCGTCGGCTTCTACCCCTTTGTAGATACTATGCAGGGTGTTTCCGCAATAACAAGACAACCCTTAGCCGACGTCTCGGTGCCCTGAGGCGGTTGTGTTAGCGGAAACGAGGCAATTAGATATGCGGGCTTTATAACTTTCACTTAGTCATAGGAGCTTAAAGTTGGGAGGCCAGCTACTAGCCCATGGTTAGTGTTCGGCGACAACCGAGGTCAAGCCGTAAACACTTCGGCCAATGTTATGAACGGCCCGTCATTTAACACAGTCATTGGATCGCTGACCAGTTTACGCTTATTGTAACACTCAGTTTTCGTATTTCTCCACTGAGGTGCTTAACCATGCGAGCTGGAAGCACAATTGCAGTGGTTCTCCGTTTGTGCACCTAGCCGAACAAAGCAGAACATAGGAGGCAAGCACAGGAGCCGGACAATCCAATTGTTGACCAAAGACACAATTCGAAACCGATGCATATATAGCAATATCCGAGAATGTTTTTGCAGAATCTCTAAAGGTGTCCGGAGTTGCACTACGA
Organism: Aegilops longissima; assembly: GCA_021605205.1. Classification (NCBI taxonomy): domain Eukaryota; kingdom Viridiplantae; phylum Streptophyta; class Magnoliopsida; order Poales; family Poaceae; genus Aegilops; species Aegilops longissima. The sequence goes on from CM038677.1 coordinate 70,111,833, forward strand.
GACTTATGCTGGAAACACACAAATAGTTTAAAAGTGCCATAGGCTCGAAAAGCCAAAAACTTATGCAAAAGCTTGACGTCCAGACTAAACCGAGATATTGGTGCTAATCCGGAAATTGGTCTTTTTAAAAAAAATGTGCTTCTGTCATGTTTTAACATGACACATCTGATCTCAAGAATTCAAGCAGGTCAGCCTACGGCTTCAAGCTCCTTATCCCGACAGCGGAGTGCTTCTCCGAGGATAGTTTAGCAAACTAAACTCGAGCGGCTTTAGAGAGAAGCTAGGCTATCCGGCTATTGACCATACACTCGATTCGAAAAAGGAGTGGTAGAAAAAGACTGTGCAGCGACTAACAAAAACGGCTCATACTAATTTAAGAACCCCAAGTGACTTGGCTAAAAGAATTTGATGTATGATGATTGTATGTACCGAAGTACTTATCTCATATCTGTGTTCACTCGAACTTTAAACGCGTCTTAACCGACCGTCGGCTTCTCCCTCTTCGGTCAAGGGCCGAAAAGTGTTATGTACTCCACCTGTCGAGAATATCGAGGGTGTTTCCAATAACCACGCAATCAGGCCATAAGGCTGTAATATACAAAGCGCGCTCAGGGAACTTATGCTATATTACTGACGAAGTGTAAGAAGCATATTCGAAGAAAATAGTACCCCCACCGATACCTTTCTTCGGTTGCTCATTGTTACTATGAGACTTGTGCAATAGATTTTTTGTACTCATGAGTTCCGTTGTGTGCCGACCATGATTGAAAACAATAAGAGCGCTAGCTTTCGGCTTCACCCACTCTGAGGTTCGAGCTCGGATGACCCGATCGTGACAATCGTAGAGGTGCTCCCTTTACTCCCTAGCCGAACAATCGGGAATGTAGGGGTAAACACAGGAGCAAGGCAACCCAGCTTGCGGAATACTTAAGTCAACATGGTGCATATTGTGGTGTAACACACGAACAAGGAACGAAGCCATACAAGTATAATCATATGCAAGAGGAAAGGCTTCATAAAGGAAGCCCCCAAGCAAACGGGGTATTTGAATTTGTGTGTCACAAACAAAGTTTTGACAAGCAAGTTTTTCACAAACAACGTTTTGCCAAAAAAGTCTAATGCTTGGTCGAACCGAACAAAATTTAAAACCAATTTTTTTAGCATAAAAGCGACGTAGCTAGTTAATGTGTTCCGCATTGATGACGTGGTCCGAGCTTGATGCGGGACAAGGTTCCATCCCCCAAGCCGGTCCCGAGGTGGCGAAGCGAAGAGCTCGGTACTCCGAAGTGGTGACATAGCGGCCAATGCAGGCCGGCAGAGTGACGCCGAAGCCCCTGGCGTGGGTTAATGAAGTTTTGACGAAGCCCCCGTCCAGCCGAGGTGACGTGGTATGTCAGTACGCCGAGGTGACAACACTGCCCGACCCAAATCATTTACATGTGCATAAAAAATAGTGCAAACTGGAGATAATAGTAACAGTAATAAATTAAAAATTTGTTGCATAATAAATAATTTAAGCAAAGTGAGTAATAAAAGAAATATGGCATGTGCGCCAAACACTCGATGAGGTAGAGCTCTCTCGGCGATGCCGAAGTCCCTGAGGCAACCGAACACGTCGGTATGGCAACACGACCATCAAGGTGTTCACGTGAGCTAATTTACGCTGATTGGGACGACGGTGTCGGCTTGCCGAAGAGACCACATGACGCAGTCAAAGTCCATTACCTGCACATGTAAAATAGTGCAGGCCAACAATAATAATATAAATATATAAAAATCCTCGCGTAATTAATTTACGCAAGATAATTTAATTAAAAATATGTAGCCTGGCGCCGAAGTCAATGTCGATGCAGGGTGTCGGCGTGATGCGGTAAAGGCGTCGCAAAGCCTGAATTCATAGGTCGGTCCGAGTTCCGGATGGGGCATTCGCCGAACTATGTACGGAAACTGACCGAACCACCACACGACCGTCGTTAATGCGGCGCCATTTTATAGACCTGTGTACAGATGATGCATCAAACCAGAGTAATAATTCCTTGGAACAAATAAACCAACAAGCAAAAATTGCTAGGATTAATAGCACCTGGTTTATTTGTTGTAGCAATCCAAAGAAAAGTGACTCCCAAAATTGGGACTTGATCCGCACACCCATTGCCTGATGGGCGGTGAAGCAACGGCATGGCGATGCTGGTAAAGGTTGGCTCGCCGAGGCAAAGCCCCTGGTCTAGCTAACGTGACGAAGCTGGTCGGCTGACGACATTGAAGTCTCCGGAGTAGGTTGATGAAGGGATGGCGAAGCCCCCGGTCCAGACGAGGTGACAGAGCAGGTCGGTAAGGAGACGTTGCAGCTGCCATGTCGGCCGAGGTGTTGAAGTAGTTCGGCGTGATGGACATCGGCTCGAAGAAGCAACGGTGCGGCCATGCCGATGCAGGTCATAACTCGTGACGTGGTCAATACCGGCTTGATGAAGTGACCGTGCGGCGATGCCGATGTGCCCGCTCCGTGTAATCCGTGGGGCTGCGAGGTTGGTGGTGATTTATCCTTCGTGATGCCGAACTCTTGTTCGGCTTGCCGAGATGATGATCTGAAGAAGTTGAGCTCGGCTCAACAAAGCGACGACGTGTCTACTGCAGGTCGGCAGCCGTGGAGCAATGTTGTCGGGCTGGTTTGACACCGGCACGATGGTGAAGATCATATTGGAAAAGACTTTGAAATTAGTGGGATGTGTTTGGGAACAAAACACAATACCCCATACAAAACTTCCTTCAAAAAGGACGCCTGAAACCCCGTTCTTAAAAAAGATGAACCCGGGTCGGATTCGTTCTCGCGCAGAAAACAGATCTGAAAAGTGATGCACTAATCGGAAGGTCCCCGGAGTTTGAACGGTCGGATCGAGCTGAAATTTTGAGGGGTGGTAGATATAGGAATTCCGCAGCCGATCAACGGTTGGATCTTCCAAAGGACGTCCGAGCTAGGTGCTGGACAACATGCTCCAAACTCGTCCAGATTCGACGGGGCTCCGGTATATCGGAGACCGGCGGAGATTGCTCCATCGGAACGCTACGAAATTTTACAGTGTTGTTGTAGACTCAATTACGCACAATTCCACTGAAGGAATCATGAAAGTGATGCTCGAGGAGGTGGTGGTAGCGGATAAAAGTTTGCTGTTCGGAAAAATAGCATGGTCGCCTGAGGGCAATGTTGACGTTGAGCCCCCGAGCTCCATGGATGATTCCTCCATGATCTTGATAGAGATCGGAGTTTATGTTGTTGAAGGCCCTCGTCCGAACATGATGATTGGAGGTTGGGCACAGTCCTCGGTCAAGCCAAGGTGACCAGTCGACGCGGCGACGAAGACGCCGGCGTCATAGTTGATCTGCAGGCAAGCCATTGATCCTTTTACCGACCACACAGCGGAACTCTCAGTGAAAGCACCATTGTCGGTGTCCAAACCGACAGATCTCTGGTAGGGGGTCCCGAGCTGTGTGTCATGGATCAATGGGTAACAGGAGACATGGGACATGATATTTACCCAGGTTCGGGCCCTCTTAATGGAGTTAATACCCTACTTCATGCTTGATTGATCTTGATGAATGTAGAGATTACAGGAGTTGATCTACCCCCAGATCATATGTTGTGGTCTAAACCCTAGGGGTATGATGATTAATGTCATAATGATCTATCGACTTTCCTGGCCTTGGCTTATGTAATGTACCAGAGGCCTAGGATAACAAGAGTCCTAGTCGAATACACCGGTGGAAAGGAGTCCTTGTCTCGATCACCAAGTCTTGTGGAATCTTCCTCATATATGTCATCGGCTGTCCGAACTGGCCCATGAGTAAACGTCCATGGGGGTCCTCGGCCCAATCCCACTGATCGGGAGACGACGTGGTGAGTCCCCCCTAGTCCAGGACATCGTCAATGACATTGGGGGAATGCGGACGAGCGGTGCTGATGGTTTCGGTGCGGCTGCTCCTGCTCGTATCGCCGCCACAGGCGGACGCCGCTGAGCACTTGCCTGAGGTCATCAGAAGGCAGGTGTACTACGGATCCGAATCGTCCTGTCAGGTTCCAATCTATCCCGATCTTTTTTAGCATGTCCAAAGTATAGCTCCTTTCTGAATCCATCCTAAATGACCCCCCCGAAAGCGATTCGCCGCCGGATCCGGAGTATGACTCTAGACTCCCGCAACACGAGTTCGACTCCGAGTTTTGCTCCACCAAGAAGTACCAAAAGATGAGTTGTGTGCACGGGCACACTCCCGCTCGATGTGTATGCACGGAGGGATTCGACATTGGCGGGTTGTTTCTCAGTTGCCCCTTAGAGGTTAGTGCTAAGTTCATCATTTTACTTCAGTTAATGCCACCGCTCATCCTGAATACTATTTAACATTCGCAGGGATATGAGGCTTGTGCCTTTGTTAACTGGCTGGATGAAGAATGGCATGGCAGGGCTCGGAGTGTTATCACCAAGCTCGCAGAAGATAACGTAAAGCTGAAGAAGAAACTGGCTGGTCTGGAATGTACAATCAGCATGATGAAGCAAGAAAGAATCAATCACATGCAATAGATGAAAGCAAGAGACAAGAAGGAACTAGCATGTCTAGTTGTGGTTGTCGCATTAGCCATGTTCTATGCGCTGTTTGCAATGATGATTAGGGGTTTTGTTTTACAGTATTGCTAAAGCACATCTAGATGTGCTCTAAGTAATGCACATCTAGGTCCTATGCCATTGATGTTACACGAAGATTCATGCAGATATTCTCCTTTGTCTTTTTTTCTTTTCCTTTGTAGTTTGATTATTACTGGTTTTATCAATAAAGAGCTCGATGTATTGCTTGCCAACTGTCCTACTCTATTTGTACCGGTACCGGTGCATAATCCCAAAACTCGTTCCTTGTTTTTATCCCAAAAAAGGAAACCAGCCAAATAGCCAATAGGAGTCCCGCGCAACCCCGGGAATTTGGAGGGACTGGGTACAAATAATTGCGGTTGATTATATCAGCGGTTAGATATAATACGCACAAATAATTGCGGTTGATTATATCAGTGGTTAGATATAATACGTCAACCCTCGCTTTAATTGGCATTTCCTCTTCTCTGCATACCCCGCTTAAGTGTCCACCATCTTCATCGTCCCCGGCAGGCCGCGCTACACACTAGCACACACTCTGTAGCTATGTCAAGCGACAGCAAGGACGACAGGCCAATAGTCTGGTGCCCGATGATAGGTCAACATTGAAATCATCCCGCCCGTCTTCCATGAGTCTGGCGTTGAGCCCAGACCTCGATTATATCTGGATCATGGAAGGAACGCTGCCTCTGGAGTTGTCAGACGACAACCAGATGGACGAGGAGCCGTCGGAGGACGGAGAAGAGGATGACGATGATGAGGAGGAGGAATGGTCGAACAAGGAGGAGGAGGACGACGACAGCCACGACGATGACGACGACGGCGGCGATGAAAAGCCAACCGTCAGCGGCAAGAAGCGTCCTCGCCAAGACAATGTCGCGGGGCCATCAAACAACAACAAGAAGAAGGACTAAATTAAGCATACTGTACATATCTCTGTTTTCGTATGCTCATATTAATTTGTTATCTCCGTTTATCCTGTCAATCTCATCGCAGACGGTTAGTAATACGTATTCGACAGAGATCTTCTACATTATCGCCCACATGTTGGTTTGTTGAACTATGTGCCCTGATGAGCACATAATTCACAAAAAAGACCGTATGGGCTGTCTATAATGATCGCACACAATTCTGATAATCGACCTGTTTGCCGGGTATCACACACATCTTGTTACGCCGAATTGCTTGTGTTCACCTCGATCATCGCAAATAGTTCATCGGAGCGAACTATATGCCGTTTATCGCACACACATTGATATGGCTACCCATTTCTGTAGTTCTGTCTAATCGCAAACAGTTCGTATGGATCAACCGTATGCCTAGCATCGCACACACAACTAAAATATGAACCGTGTTTGATGTGCCCGCCACCGCAAATGTTTTGCACCTTTTTGGACGGTTATTTTACACCACCTTTGCAATTATTGCATCGCACACAGCTTCGTCGAAGGGTCTCTGATCATAGTGTCGCGTTAGCAGCATCCTGCAGTAGTGGATGTCGCTTGAACTACTTCAGTATTTCCCCAAAGAGGAAGGGATGATGCAACACAGCTACAAGGTATTTCCCTCAATTATGAAACCAAGGTATCAATCCAGTAGAACCAAGCAACACTATGTAAACGGTACCTGCACAGAAATAACAAATACGTGCAACCCGACACTTATAAGGGTTGTCAATCCCTTCTTCGGGTAACGGCACCAGAAGTCGTCAAGTTGATGGGATAAAATTATGATAGATTGGATAAGTAGATCTCGGTGAAGCGCAAAATAAAATAAATGGCAAAAAATTGCAGCAAGGTATTTTTTAATAATAGATCTAAAAAAGCAAATAAAAATGGATCTCAAAGGAAAATAATAGATCGGAAAGCAAATATGATAAAGAATAGACCCGGGGGCCGTAGATTTCACTAGTGGCTTCTCTCAAGAAAATAGCACATGATGGGTAAAAAAATTACTGTTGGGCAATTGATAAACTTCAAATAATTATGACGATATCCAGGCAATGATCAATATATAGGCATCACATCCAAGATTAGTGGACCGACTCCTGCCTGCATCTACTACTATTACTCCACACATCGACCGATATCCAGCATGCATCTAGTGTATATTAAGTTCATGGAGAAATTGAGTAATCCAATAAGAACGATGACATGATGTAGACAAGATCTATTCATGTAGGAATAGACCCCATCTTGTTATCCTTAATAGCAACGATCAATATGTGTGTTGCTGCCCCTTCTGTCACTGGGAAAGAACACCACACGATCGAACCCATCACAATGCACCTCTTCCCGTGGCAAGAAAAATCAATATAGTCAGCCTAACTAAACCAAAGATTTGAAGAAGAAATACGAGGCTATAAACAATCATGCATATAAGATATTAAAAGAAGACTCAAATAACTTTCATGCATATATAGATCTGATCATAAACTCAAAGTTCATCGGATACCAACAAACACACCGCAAAAAAGAGTTACATCAAATAGATCTCCAAGAGACCATTGTAATGAGAATCAAAAGAGAGAGAGGAAGCCATCTAGCTATTGCCTACGGACCCGTAGGTCTGTAATGAACTAGTCACGCATCATCGGAGAGGCACCAATGAGGATTATGAACCCCTCTGTGATGGTGTGTAGATTGGACCTCGTGGTTCTGGAACTTGCGGCAGCTGAAATTGTGTTTCGTCAACTCCCCTAGGGTTTTTGGAATATTTGGCTATTTATAGGGCGAAGAGGCCCCCAGGCGCACCAAGGTGGGTTGTGCCCCCCTCGGGGCACCCCTCCGGTACTTCTTTGGCCCACGTTGTTTCATATGGTCCAGAAAAAATCTCGAAAAAGTTTCGCTGCATTTGGACTCCGTTTGGTATTGATTTTCTGCGAAGTAAAAAAACAAGCAAAAAACTAGCAACTGACATTGGGCACTATGTCAATAGGTTAGAGCCAAAAAATGATATAAAGTTGCTATAAAATGATTGTAAAACATCCAAGAATTATAGATACGCTGGAGACGTATCAGCATCACATATTTTTTTCCTTTGTAGCATGGACATTTGGACTTTAATATGATTCAAAGAAATAGTCTAGTTTTGACATGAAGATTTCAATACTCAAGCATATTAACAAGCAACCATGTCTTTCAAAATATCAACACTAAAGCAAGCTATCCCTAGCCCATCATGCTCAATCATTGATCCATTCATGAGACACACTCGCATATTAGCTACATCCAATGCTCAAGTATGATGATAGTGCCCCTTAGTTGGTGCTTTATAAGAGAAGAAAGAGACTCAAATAAAAAATAAAAAATTGCATAAAGTAAATAGAAATGCCCTTCGTAGTGGGAAGTAGGGATTTGTAGAGGTGCCAGAGCTCAAAGCTTAAATTGAGAGATAAATTTTTGTGAGAGGCACACTTTTTCCATCAACGAAAATGACCGAGTAATTCCATACACTTTCCATGCTAGATATATCATAGGTGGTTCCCAAACATAAAGTAAAGTTTATTCCTTTTTCCACCGTTCTTTCACAATCCATGGCTAGCCGTATCCACAGGTGCCTTCCATACCAACACTTTCCAAGGAATTTATATATTTGACAACATAAAGTAAATTTCTTTTTCATTTCGGGACTGGGCATCCGTCTTACTGTCGTACTCTCGTGCAATGACAAGTGAATAAACACTCATATTGAGAATAACACATCTAGCATGGAAAATATTGGCCACCCCCTGCCGCTTCATGAGCCGTACGAGCACACAAAAAGGAAATTTATTTTGAAAATTAGAGATGGAACATACAAATTTGCTTAGAACGGCACGGGAATACCGTATATAGCTAGGTATGGTGGACTCAAATGGCAAAACTGGGTTTACGGATTTTGGATGCACAAGTAGTATTTCTACTTAGTACAAATGAAGGCTAGCAAATAGATTGAGAAGAATCCAACCAAGGAACGAAAAATCACATAAGCGAGCATTAAGCATAACTAGCACCGAATAATGCACCACAAGTAGGATGTAATTTCATTGCATAACTATTGACTTTCTTGCTTGCATAGGGAATCACAAACCTTAACACCAATATTCTTACTAAAGCATAATTACTCACCAACATGGCTCACATATTATTATCATCATACCGCAAAACTATTACAAAGAATCAAGTTTATTTTGTCCAGTGATCTTCATGAAAGTTTTTATTATATCCCTCTTGAATATATATCACTTTGGGACTAGTTTCATATGTTGCTTTTGATAAGCTCAAACAAATCTAAGTGAAGAACATGAGCATAAAAATTTTCATCTCTCAAAATAATATAAGTGAAGCAAGAGAGAATTTCTTCAAAAAATTTACCAACTCTCAAATAAATCTAAGTGAAGCATGAGAGCATTTCTTCAAAAATATTAAAGCATATCGTGCTCAAATAGATATAAGTGAAGCTCTAGAGCAATTCCATAGCTCAAAAAATTAAGTGAAGCACAGAGAGCAATTATAACAAATCATAGAAAAAATTTGGCTCTCTCAAATAGGTGTGTCCAGCAAGATAGATGACACAAACTAAAAAGCAAAACAAGCAAAGACTCATATAATACAAGACGCTCCAAGCAAAACTCATGATATGTGATGAATAAAAATATAGCTCCAAGTAAAATACCGATGATTGTTAGAAGAAAGAGGGGATGCCTTCCGGGGCATCCCCAAGCTTAGTTGCTTGTTTCTATTTGGATAATAACTTGGGGTGCCATGGGGCATCCCCAAGCTTAGGCTCTTCTTACTCCTTATTCCTTCTTCCATCGTGATCTCACCCAAAACTTGAAAACTTCAATCACACAACTCAACAAAACCTTCATGAGATCCGTTAGTATAAGAAAGCAAATCACCACTCTAAGTACTATTGCAAACCCATTCATATTTTATTTTTGCATTATATCTACTATATTCCAACTTTACCATGGCGCATACCCACCAATACAAACCATAGATTCATCAAAATAAGCACATAACGCAAAGAAAACAGAATCTATCAAAAACAGAACAGTCTGTAGCAATCTGAAAACTTCGTATACTTTTGTAACTCCAAAATTTCTGAAACATTAGGACAATGTGGGAAATTTGTATATCAGTCTTGTGTAAAAAATCAGAATTTTATCGTGCTTCTGTGAATTTAAATAATTCTATTACTGGGTGCAAAGATTTCTGTTTTCCAACAAGATCAAATCAACTATCACCCAACATAATCTCAAATGCTTTAGTTGGCAGAAACACTAATTAACACATGAACAACACAATCATAACAGTGGCATAATTGTGCAAACACTCAAGAACAGAAAAAAGGCAAAAATAAAATTTATTCATTGGGTTGCCTCCCAACAAGCATTATTGTTTTATGCCCCTAGCTAGGCATAATTTATATATTCAAGTATTATCATCTTTATTTCTAGATCCATAGGATCCCTCATGATTGATTCATATGGTGGCCTAATTATTATTCTAGGGAAGTGTTCCATACCCTTCCTTAGTGGAAACTGAAATTTAATATTGCCTTCTTTCATATCAATCACGACACCTATAGTGCGTAAAAACGGTCTACCAAGTATAATTGGGTAAGACGGATTGCAATCAATATCAAGAACAATAAAATCTATGGGCACATAATTCCTATTTGCAAGAATAAGAACATCATTAATTCTTCCCATAGGCTTTTTAATAGTAGAATCCGCCAAGTGCAAATTAAGAGAACATTCTTTAATATCGATAAGACCAAGCACATCACATAAAGATTTCAGAATTGTGGAAACACTAGCACCCAAGTCACACAAATAAAACCGCTCATAATTTTTAATCTTGACTTTGATAGTAGGTTCCCATTCATCATGTAATTTTCTAGGAATTGAAATCTCTAATTCCAACTTTTCTTCTAAAGCTTCCATCATGGCATCTACGATATGTTTAGTAGATGACTGGGAATTTATCATGGATTGCAACGAAGAAATACAATCAATCAAAGAGCAACTATTATAATTAAAGTCTTTGTAATCCAAAAGAGTGGGCACATCACCAGTTAAAGTTTTGACCTCTCCAAACCCACTTTATCAACTTTATCATCAAGATTTTCACCCTCCGAATTAACGGGACGCCCTCTAGCTAAAGTTGAATCTTCTTCAGTCCCTTTATAATCAAGTTTAATTTACTAAACAAGGAATCAATAGAAAAAACACCAATAACTTTAAGATATTCATCAATTTTATCTTCTAAAGAAATTGGTTTAGCGTCCATTTGATTTACTAGGATAGCTTGTGCATCGGATATTTTTTCTAGCAATTTTTCAGCAAAAGCATACTTAGATTAAACATTGCAAACTTCTCTATTAATATCATCAAGTTGTTCTGTTATAGCATCTAACACAGTAGAGTGTTCTTTAAGTTCCTCGGTAAAATACTTGTTGTGCTCAAATTGTGTGGTCAGATATTCCTTAGTACTCTTTCAATTTTCAAGCAAAATCTTGGGGTAAGGAACATCATAGTATTTCCTTTGAGAAATTGTAACTACGGAAACAAGAACGCAAACAGAAATAGATCTGACGAGAAAATGATGAACGAAAAAGAGGGGCGAATAAAATGGCAATTTTTTGTGAAGTGGGGGAGATGAAAACGACAGGCAAATGGCAAACAATGTAAATTGCAAGGAGATGAGATTTTTGATTAGGAACCTGATAGATGTTGATGATGTCTCCCCGGCAACGGCGCCAGAAATTCCTTTTGATGCCGCTTGAATTACGTTGGTATTTCCCCAAAGAGGAAGGGATGACGCAGCACAACTACGGTAGGTATTTCCCTCAGTTATGAAACCAAGGTATCAATCCAGTAGGAGAACCAAGCAACACTATGTAAACGGTACCTGCACACAAAGAGAAAATACTTGCCCGACGCTTATAAGGGGTTGTCAATCCCTTCTTCTGGTAACGGCGCAAGAAGTTGTCAAGTTGACGGGATAAAATTGTGATAGATTGGATAAGTAGATCTCGGTGAAGCGCAAAATAAAATAAAAGGCAAAAAATTGCAGCAAGGTATTTTTGGTTTTTTTAATAATAGATTCGAAAATAAAAGCAAATAAAAATGTATCTCAAAGGAAAATAATAGATTGGAAAGCAAATATGATAAAGAATAGACCTGGGGGCCGTAGATTCACTAGTGGCTTCTCCCATGAAAATAGCACACGGTGGGTAAACAAATTACTGTTGGTCAATTGATAAAACCTCAAATAATTATGATGATATCTAGGCAATGATCAATATACAGGCATCACGTCCAAGATTAGTAGACCGACTCCTGCCTGCATCTACTACTATTACTCCACACATCGACCACTATCCAGCATGCATCGAATGTATTAAGTTCATGGAGAAACGGAGTAATGCAATAAGAACGATGACATGATGTAGACAAGATCTATTCATGTAGGAATATACCCCATCTTATTATCCTTAATAGCAATGATCAATACGTCTCTTGCTGCCCCTTCTGTCACTAGGAAAGAACACCGCACGATCGAACCCATCACAAAGCACCTCTTCCCATGGCAAGAAAAATTGATCTAGTCAGCCTAACTAAACCAAAGATTCGAAGAAGAAATACGAGGCTATAAATAATCATGCATATAAGAGATCAAAAGAAGACTCAACTAACTTTCATGGATATATAGATCTGATCATAAACTCAAAGTTCATCATATCCCAACAAACACAACGCAAGAAAGAGTTACCTCAAATAGATCTCCAAGAGACCATTGTATTGAGAATCAAGAGAGAGAGAGAGAGAGAGAGAGAGAGGGAGGGAGCCATCTAGCTACTGCCTACGGACCCGTAGGTCTATAATGAACTACTCACGTATCATCTGAGAGGCACCAATGAGGATGATGAACCCCTCCGTGATGGTGTATAGATTGGATCTCGTGGTTCTGGAACTTGTGGCAGCTGGAATTGTGTTTTTTCGACTCCCTGGGGCTTTTGGAATATTTGGGTATTTATAGGGCGAAGAGGCGTGCGGGAGGCCACCGAGATGGGCACAACCCACCAGGGCGCCCCCAGGCGCCCCCAGGTTGGTTGTGCCCCCGTCGGGGTACCCCTCTGGTACTTCTTTGGCCCAAGTTGTTCCTTCTGGTCCAGAAAAAATCTCCAAAGAGTTTCGTTGTGTTTGGACTCCGTTTGGTATTGATTTTCTGCGAAGTAAAAAACAAACAAAAAGCAACAAATGGCACTGGGCACTATGTCAATAGGTTAGTCCCAAAAAATGATATAAAGTTGCTATAAAATGATTGTAAAACATCCAAGAATGATAATATAGCATGGAACAATCAAAAATTATAGATACGTTGGAGACGTATCAAAGCACAAACTAATTTTAAGACCAATTTTCTGATTGGCACCAGAAACTTGATTTACTTCAGACGTAAAGTATTTACATAAGTTTTTTGGTTTTCCAAGCTTTTGACATTGTTAACCTATTTTACGTTTTCCTTTCAGGAGGCAGGACATCCTCTTGTTTGAGGTGTTCTGCGTGGTGGTTCTGCTTGGGAAATATTTCTCGACCCGTAGTTCGGCATCTTCCCTGCCGAGTTGCACCTCGATGTTGTCAAAACACACTCAATCGATGAACTAGTTCTCGAGGAGATACGATCCTAGGGTCGGCCTTGTTGCCCAACCCAAGTCTCGAGGGCTACTGCATTGACGAATCAATGAGAAGAATCGAAGTGCAAAATAGTTTCCAAGGAGATTACCATCCTCAGGTTGGTCGGTCGCACCCAACCTGAGTCTCGGGAACTATTGTGCACCGTGTGTCTGTTCCTACGTATGCTGCCCAGCTAGGATTCAATCCTCAGGCCGATTCCGCAGATCGACCTGTGTCTCAGGGGCTATTGGGATCAGCGGTTTTATTTCATCCTTCTGGTGCATCTCGGATTTTAGGCCGACATACACCTTGAGGGCTACTGGCTATATACCTCGGCAGAGAATAAATTGCGCCAATCAACAAAGTCCACAAAAAATAAGCCCATGGCCGAGGTGGTGCACCACCTCGGAAGCAGTCTGGCATAAAGCTCGGATGCAAGTGGCTGGCTCCATGGAGGGCATTTTCGGCATTAAGCTCGGCTGAACTCCTTCAACTTTTTCAAGACCGAGGTAATCTATGACACCTCGGATGCCGACCGGCGTTGGAGCTCGGCTGCACAAAAGACACCTCGAATGCAGTCCGACGTTGGAGTTCGACTTCAAGAGGACACCACCACACGGGAGAAACTTCGAACCCAATGTGTGGCGTAAAAATAACAAGACATTGATAAAGGTCGAGAACTTAAACGGGCTCTTCAGATGCCCGACGTGTGAACTCTTTGGATACAACTCAGCGATACTCAAGATCGAAGATAGGAAAATTTGTTGAGCCAGCTTTCAAGACCGATGGCCGAAGACGAAGAATATCTCGGAAGAACTGATGAGCATCCCCAACTTGAAGACCGGTTCAGGGGGCTACTGATAGTGTCCTGGACTAGGGGTACTCACCACATCGTGTCTCGACCAGTGGGTTGGGTCGAGGACCCCCATGGTGGTTCACTAATGAGCCACTTCGGGCAGCCCATGACATATATGAGGAAGATTCCACAAGACTTGGTGATCAAGACAAGGACTCCTCTCCACTGACGTAGCCGACTAGGACTCTTGTTATCGTAGGTCTCCGGTACATTATAGAAGCCGAGTCCAGGCTAGTCGACAGATCATTATTACATTCATCATCATAACCCTAGGGTTTAGACCACAACTTACAATCTTGAGGTAGATCAACTTTGTACTCGATACATCATCATCAATATTAACAAGAGCGTGACGTAGGGTTTTACCTCCATCAAGAGGGCCCAAACCTAGGTAAACATCAACTCCCTCCTTCCTGTTACCATCAATCCAAGATCCACAGCTCGGGACCCCCTACCCCGAGGTCTACCGGATTTCCCTCCGACAGGAGCACCAACCAGGTAAATTTTCAAACCCATCCATGATCATTGCAAACACATCCTATATATAACCATTCATGATGATTGCAAAAACACATGCATATCTTACGATGAAACATTTGACTTGGTAGGGATACGTACCTAACACGACACCCGTCGAGGAGAAGGTATATGATGTGGACATGCTCAACCGCCATGTCGGAGGGCATGACATCTCATCCTTTATGTGGCGTATGATTTGTACATCATGGTTGCGTGGGGGTGCGTCTGACCCTATTCGATCAACGACCAGTGCAGTGTCGCCTACATATGTTTTTCGAATTCGCTGTATGATCGGGACACTACGGTGAGTAGGGATGGCTTCTGCTCCTCATTGTCTGAGGAGATCGGCTTCACCTTCATGGTGCATGGAGTCGTGGATGACAACATGCCCTGGTAACCATCGGCAACGGAGTGAACTGGATCCAGATCCCCATGGATCTGGTGTCTTGTCGCGACAACGATTGGTCGAGGTGGTTGCCACCAAGTAGCCACCACGCATGGATCTTCTCAGCATTAGTGATCTTGCCCATCGTGGAGGCTGGAGGTGCGGTGGTGTGTAGCGGTCGATGGAGGTGTGGGAGAGGGGGAGGTCTGCATATAGGGTTTGTGGGGGAGGAGGCCGAAGTACGCTTTTTGGGTGGTGCGCTGCCATGAATGCGAGTAGGCGGGAGGTCGGCCAGCTGGTAGAGGCCCCCCCCCCCCTTGTGGGATTTCAGACGTTCGGACCGGTTAGACCCCATTCTGTGATCCGTGTTTTATTGCCAAAAGGTTCTAGAACAACTCGTTACGGACATTTGTGGGCATTTTGGTGATGTGCATCGGAGATGCCCTAAAGGTTGTTTCCATCACAAAAGTGTCAGAACTACAAGGTTGGATGTAGACATGTGTAAATGAGAGCAGTATAAACATTCGGCCCAATATACATAGCACAAGTTGGGTCTTCCAGTGTACCAAGTATTGACCGACGGATGGATTTGGCGTGTTAGGGGAGATGTCATCTTCAGAAGAGTAGGCTGAAACTTGAACTTTCAATATTGGTGTGTCCCTTCAGAAGTAGCATCAAGAGCTACAACCTGTTATGTGCCTAGAAACTTCTGAAATTGTCGTGAGTGAAAAAATATATTAACTTAGTCTGATATAGTAAAAATTCATCAGATACTGAGTTCCGGAAGAAAAAAAAACACACATGACAATTGTTAACATACAAATGCAATATGTTAACCAAATCTAGTGCACCATACATACAAAACACATTATAGGAGAGAGCCATCCATCTCCTCTCAGTATCTGAACTTGAAGGAATACACCGGTGCACAATGGGGAAACATACTTATGATTTAGTGATTTACAAACATCAACAAATGTTTCAAAAATCGAACAAATGACAATGTATGGGGAGCCCCTCGCGCGACTATATGACACAAAGCGGCGAATTGTTAATAAGTATTCTGCCTCCACTACTTCTACCGACGATCATGTGGCTCTTGCTTGACCAATTCAGGATGTTGTGTTCACCAGAGATGTTATGAAAAGAAGAAATTGGGATAGCAATCCCAAGTGCTCCTTCTTTGATGAGAGAGAGACTGCTCAACATATGTTTTTCTTGTGTCCCGTTTCTAGGGTGGTTTGGTGTATCGTTGGTTCGGTTCTTGGGATATATACTTGTTCGAACAACTTGTGGCAGTACTATTCCTGGTGCTATGTCTTTCTTCCTGATGGAGCTAGGTTCTATACAATTGGTCCAGCGGCGATTTGTTGTCATATGCCCCGTTTCTAGGGTGGTTTGGT
This sequence comes from Aegilops longissima, assembly GCA_021605205.1. Taxonomy (NCBI): domain Eukaryota; kingdom Viridiplantae; phylum Streptophyta; class Magnoliopsida; order Poales; family Poaceae; genus Aegilops; species Aegilops longissima. The sequence continues at coordinate 70,128,298 of CM038677.1, forward strand.
GTAACCGTGCTACCTTTGAATTCAAGATTCCTAGGTCACCTTTTGAAGTGGTGTTTTCCTCTTGTGTTTTGCTTAACTATTGGGCAAGTCCGCTGAATGGGGACGACCGCGAAGCTATGGAGAGCGGTGCGAAGATGCTGCGGGAGAATGCCTCCAACATGATGAGGATTTGCGCTACAGTTGATGATGTTGCGACAAACTGATTGACTACTCCCCGTTTCGGTGGTTTGCTTTCATTGAGTCCAAGTCTCCCGCGTGAGCGGTTGGAAGCGTGTGCTCGTATGTGAGCAGTTTATGTCGTTCCCTTTTGTGTTTGGGTCTCAATTTTGGTGTCGGCGGGTTTTCGTCCCATAGTGAGTGTCTCGATGACGAGCGGTTGTGGTGGTTTCCTGCTGATGCTTTGAACTCACTTTCCACCTTCACGCTTCCTTAAACTCTGGTTGGACTCGATGCCTGTATTTTTGTTATTCATTTAATGGAAAGGGGTTATGCCAGGTTCAAAGAAGATAGTTTGAACAGGGCTCGTCTTTGACAAATTCATCTCGGTGACCCTCTCCAAGCGAGCATCCTGCTATTTTTCTGTAGTTGTTGGTCTTTGTCTCAAGAAAAAATTGCTCGTTTTTTTGTCAATTCGAAAAAATCACTAATTTAAATAAGATGGTGGGCTTGAAAAAAGTTCTATTTAGTAGCGTTTAATGTCCAAAAAATCGGCGCTTTAAGCCCCCATTAGCGCCCGCAGCGCACAGGGCGTGATGCATGGGCCGCCACCTAATATACCTTTCGACCATGTTCACTCTCATTCACTTGTCTTTGCTCGGCTCTAATTTTTTGGCTGTTTTTTTCTGTAGCTGTAGGTCTTTGTCCCAGGAAAAAACTGCTCGACTTTTTCATTTTCAAAAATTTTGCGGGTTTGAAAAATGTTCACGAATTTGGAAAAAGTCCACACATTTCAAAAAAAGTTTTCATATTTGATAAAATAGCAAGTTTCAATAATAATTATGAATTTTAAATAAAAGGGCATGAAATTTGAAAAGTCCATGTATTTCAAAAAAGTTCATGAATTTGAAATAAGTTAATGAATTTGAAAAAAGCTGATGCATTTTAAGAAAGTTCACAAATTTGAATGAAGTTTTTGTATTTGGAAAACATCATGAAATTTTAAAAAAATCATAAATTTGGAAAGAAACAAGCATAAAAACAAATTAAGAAACGAAAGAGAAAATATAAAAAATGGCATGAGAAAACCAAAGAAACCAGCCCAAAAAGAGAAAATCAATGCAAGGGAGAAGCTAATATACTCCGGTTCACTTAAAGGAAGAGACAAAGGCGTGACCTCCTAATCAGCACTTTAAGTGCCTATTGGCCACCGTAGTGCACAAGGCGTGATGCATGGGCAGCGGGCCCAATAATCCTTAAAACTATCGCTCTCGTTCGCTTGTCTTTGCTCGGTCGTTGATTCTTTTCTCCTATAGCTGCTGGTCTTTGTCTCGGGAAAAAGTTTACTCATTTTTGTCAATTTGAAAAATTCACGAATTTGAAAAATGCTCACGGGTTTGAAAAAAGTTTTATTTAGTACTCCACTTAATGTCCCCCCAAAAAAGTCAGCGCTTTAAGGACCAGTTGGCTCCCGCGGTGCACGGGGAGTGACGCATGGGCCGCTGCCCAATAATCTTTCGACCGCTTTCGTTCTCATTCACCCGTATTTGCTCGGTAAAACCTAAAAAAACATATTTGCTCGATCGCTATTTTTTGCTGATTTGTTTCTGAGCTGCTGCTCTTTGTCTTGGGAAAAAAAACTGCTCATTCTTTTAATCTAAAAAAGCACGTGGATTTGAAAAAAAAATCTTGGATTTGAATAAAATTTCATGGATTGAATGAAATTTAATGAATTTGAATGAAAATAAAAAAGTTAATAATATTCATGAATTTTAAAAAGTCCACGAAATTTGAAAAAAGTCCATGTATTTGAAAAAAAGTTCATGAATTTGAAAGGATTGTGGATTTAAAAAATTTCACAAATACTGATAAAGTTTGTGAATTAGGAAAACTTCACAAAATTTAAAAATTTCAGAAATTTGAGAGAGAAAATGAGAAAAACGCAATTAAAATGAAAACCCAGCCTGAGAAAACCAAAGAAACCAACCCTAAAGGAAACCGATGGGTACTATCCGGAAATTTCCCAAAATCGTTGCAAGCGAGAAGCTTATATAAGCCGGCTCACTAAAACAAAGCAAAAAAAGGTGTGAGCTCCTTTTTTGAGAAAAAAAGGTGTGAGCTCCTAATAAGCACTTTAGGCACCTGTCGGCTCCCACAGCTACAGGGCACGATGTATGGGCCGCGGCCGAATAAAGCTTTCCAGCACGCTTGCTCTTGTTCGCTCATCTCTGCTCGGTCGCTATTTATTCATTGTTTTTTTCTGTAGCTGCTGGTATTTGTCTCGGAAAAAAGCAGTTTATTTTTTGTCAATTTGAAAAAGTCATGAATTGAAACAATGTTTCAGATCTCAAAAAAGTTCTAGCGTACGAATAAAAGTTCACTGTTTTTTCAAATAGGAAATTCAAATAGTTTTCATGTATTTGAAAAAGTTCATGAAATTTTTAAATTTCTCCTATTTTAAAAACTTTGTGGGTTGTTTTTCGAATTTGGATGATGTTTCTGAATTTGGCAAGGTTCAAAAATTTAAAACAGTACATGAATTTGAAATAAAACTAACATAAAATCAAATAAGCAGAAAAAAGAAAAAGAAAAACCCGGCCATAGAAAACCAAAGAAACAGCCCAAACAAAACCAGTGGGCACATTGAGAAATAGTGGGCACATTGAGAAGATTTCCAAAACCGGTAAGGGAAAAGTTTATTTGAGCCAGTCCTTTTAAAGGAGGCAAAAAAAAAATGTGTGAGCGCTGCATACGAATAGGACTGTAAATGGGGCGCTACTAAATTGGCGCTAAGAAAAAAGATCGCCTGATTGGAAAAAGATCCGTGAAATCTATATTTCGCTTATAGCAAGTCCCACACTACGCTCGCATGAAGGGTTCTTCTCCTTGCTAAAGTATTTGGGCTGGTCCATTTTTGCGCGTCGTTAGGTCACTCCCTGTGTTCGCTCTTGTTTGGGTCTTTATACATTTTTTTTTCATCATCGTTTTTCTTCGGGTTTTTTTTGGTTTTTCATCATTTTCTTTGATTCTCGATCGTTCTTATTGGTTTTTCTTCTTCTTTTGTTTTTTTCTTCTGTCTTGGCTTTCACTGTTTTTTGTTTTCTTTCTTAGTTTATTCTTTTATTCTCAGTTTTCATTACTCCTTTCTTGATTTTCTTGGTCTCTTTATTGTTTTTTATTTTTTACGTTTCATTGTTCTGTCATTCTTTTGCATTCCTTTCTTTCGATTTTATTCTGTTTTCATTGTTTTTTATGGTTTCATCAGTATTTTCTCTCTCATATCGAATAGAACTGAAACATTTTTATACATGTTCAACATTTTTATTCGAATGGATGAAAAGTCTTTCGCATACATTAAACATTTTTATGTACACGTTGACCATCTTTTTCAACCATATAGTTTGATGTAAACTTTTCTAAAACACATTCTACACTTTTTGTTTACATCAGGAATATTTTTATAAATATAAATATTTTTAATATTTAGAAATACATGATTCACATTTTTTCCATTCAGATTTTACAGTTTTGTATACACCAGTAAAGAAATGTGTACAATTTATCATATATATTATTCGCTTTTTATCTTATATGTATATATTAAGAGATTTTTTGTCTATGTATTTTTAATCTACTTTAATGCATAAAAGTTCTACATTTTCTGTATACATAAGGAATATTTCTTTATACATGTTTCACATTTTCTAGGTACATGATTAACATGTACTTCATATATATGTTTTGATGTCTACTTCTTTGCATGCATACTATTATTACTTTTTCACACGAAGAACATTTTTATAAAAGTTCACATTTTATAAATACATGGTTAACATTTTTCATACATATGTTTTGATGTCTAATGTTTTTCATACATGCTGAATTTTTTATCTAAATCAGAAACAGTTTTTATACTTGTTTAATATTTATCAAATGCATGGTTACCATTTATTCAAACACATGTTTCAGAACGTTAGTGTTTGAATATGTGTTAATTCTGTTTTCAAATATGTCTTGAAAGTTTTTTTTCCAAATGCTATCAACATTTTTTAAAAGTTGTGCCAACATTTCCTTAACACTGCTCAAACATTTTCTCGATATTAAGTTTTTTTGGATTACGTATTTTACTTCTTTGAAAATGAATTAAAATGAAAAATGAAAAGAGAAAAGTAGAAAAAAGAAACGAAATCAAGGAACGAACTAAGTGGTTTTGGGAACCTAAGGTTCTCTGAACCTGTTTTCCTGTCTCTTTTTCGTTATCATGGTTTCTTTTTATTTTTTCATTTTTCATTTTTTCATTTTTTTTTCTTCTCTCTTTCTCTTTTTTAGTTTATTTTTTATTTTTCAGCTTTTTTTATTTTTTCAGAAATTTCATGTTAAGAAATTTTAAAAAATGGTTGGCTTTTGAAAAATATTATTTTTAAAACAAATGCAAGTTTTTCCAAAAATGGTTCATGAATTAAAAAACACCACATTTCTCAGAAATTGTTCGGGAATTACAAAAAATGTTGTTCTTTTTCAAACAATGTTCGGAATGTTGTTGTTCAATTTTTTCACAACTTTTCTAATATTGTTCTAATTTAGAGAAATTGTTCACAAATTTTTAAAATGCTCATGTTTTTGTTTTTTCAGGAGTTTCAAAATATGTTCCAGTTTAAAAAATGGTTCGAAAATTTCAAAAAATGATTGTATTTTAAAATTTTGTTCGTTAGTTTCAAAATATCTTCGCATTTCCAACGTTTTTTTGGAATTTTTAAAAATATTCCCATTTTATAAAAAAGTTCTGTTTCAAAACACATTGTTCAGCATTTTCAAAAAAAATCCTGTATTAAAAATATTTTTATTTCCAAAAACAAAATCATATTTTTCGGGAAATGTTTTGATTTCTTTCGAAAGTGCTTTCATATACCATAATTACACCCATCTGGTCTAGTGGCGTGCCGCAATCACCTCGAACCCGAGGTCACGAGCTCGCATCCTTGCGACCCCTCTACTTTTACAACCTTTTTTAGTGATGCGAGCGTAGTTTACTGATGGGCGGGCCCTGTGGAGGCATTGTGTGCGTCGCTCCAACTATTTGTCGCAAAAGGGGGCAAATAGGAGCTTCCCTAGGTGATTACCTAACAGGCCCTTAATGAGTGATTTCGGGATTCCAGGACTGGGCTGGCGTCTGATCGTCTATACATCTGTAACATGGGTCGCGGGTCACCACATTTGTGCCAACTTTGTTTAAAATAAATATATATATAGGACTCCTTTTTTGTACTCCCATCCTCAATATACCTCTCGTACGCATTGATTATACCCATCCATCATTGTTAATATACTTTATTAAATATTCTAACATACCCCAATACGAGTTTGATTGAAAAAATATCATTTACGATGTACTTTTTATAATATACCTTTTTCATGTAAGAACAATTCAGTATATACGTACCCTTAAAAATACGCTCACATGATTTTTTTTATGAAACTCATTTTGGGGTATCTAGTAATTATTAGTGAAGTATATTAAAAATAATAAAAAGGTATGCAAGATTCATCTATGGGGTATATGAGGTGCAGGAGTACGTAATCCCAGGAGTACACAATCATTTTCCTATATATATATATATATATATATATATGTGTGTGTGTGTGCGCGCGCGCGCACGCGCGCGCGCCAAATTGTAAGTGTACCAGGCCCCGGCTACCACTCGACGATGGAGGAGTCCTCCTGCAACAACTATATATAGATCACCATAAGATCATTATTTTTTCTTCTTTGATGTTGTTTCTTCGGGAAGCCTGTTTTTAAGTGGGTTATATGGTTCAGTATTCATCTGTTTATGTTTTCATCTATTTGTTTTTTATTTCTTTTACTTTCTGCGTCTTCATTCCTATTTGTTTTTTCTTTGGTTTAATCTTATTTTTCATTTTATTCATTTTAATGTTTCATATTTATGTTTTCCTTTTTTCTTTTTTCTCTTGTTTGTTATTATTTTTCCATCATGTATTGAAAAATGGTTCGTCATGTATTTCAAAAGCGTTGACAGTGTATTAATGTTCATCGTATTTTTTGGAAAGTGTTCATCATCTATTGGCAAATGTTTGTTGAGTATTTAAAAATTGTTTAATCTGCATTACAAAGATGCTCACCGTGTATTTAAAAAATTGATAGTACGATATGAAACCTTTGGTGTGTACTTTTCATGGTGTATTAAAAATCTTCATTGGGTATTTAAAAAGTGTTCATTGTGTATAAAAAATGCTTTGTCGTATACCTGAAATAACCCGATGTGGCGCAGCCCAAGCTCCGTTGTTTCCCATGCTGGGCGGCGCTAGTGGCGGATTCGGCCTAGTCGGGGTTCGTGTGGGATGGGGCCCATGTAGTGCTCCTGGTGGTGGTTGCTAGTGTGGTTTGTGCTGGTCGCAACCTTTGTCCGTCAAATGTTTGATTTGAGAGAATTTCTCCTTCAGGTCCAACAGCAGTGACACCGGTTGAAGGTTCGTACTGGTAAGGTTGCAGAATGCATCTGGAAGGCTTCCCGTGGGTTTTGGCGGCACTCACTCGGCGGACCAAAGCGGCCATTGGTGCACGCCCTAACTCGGTGGACAATGTTTTTTGGATGGCGGAGGGACAGGCAAGTGAGTAGACCGTTGGAGCTCACCGGCTGGCCACATGCGGACGAGCAGTGCTTCATGCATAAACCGTGGCGCCGGTGGGCGTTGTTGCTGCGGCGGACGCCTTAACACACCGTGTAGGGCTAATTGGAATAGGGCAAACAGAAACTGACTAGGATTGAGGCAGCCGGGGAGGCAAAGCCTAGGGTTGGCCTGGGACCGGGCGAACCGCGTAGAACCGGCCCAAATCGCGCCTAAGTTAGGCAGAATCAGCGAAATCTGAAAAAAGCACAAGTTTTTGCCATTTTCTACCTAAATCTCCACAAATCTCAGGCGAATCATAGGCATTCCTGGCTGCATGGCCTAAAGCTGGGCGTTTCTATCTGTTTATCTTCCTAAACATGTTTTCCTGCCTCTTTCTCGTTTTCATGGGTTCTTTTTCTTTTTTCTTTTTTTTTTCTTTTTTTTTCTTCTTTCTTTTTTCCTTTTTAGTTTATTTTTTATTTTTCGACTTTGTTTTTATTTTTTCAGAAATTTCATGTTCAGAAATTTTAAAAAATGTTTGGCTTTTGAAAAACGTTATTTAAAAAATGCAAGCTTTTTCAAAAATTGTTCATGAATTAAAAACATCACATTTTTCAGAAATTGTTCGGAAATTGTTTGGAATGTTTGTGTTCAATTTTTCACAACTTTTCTAACAATGTTGTAATTTAGAGAAATTGTTCACAAATTTTTAAAATGTTCATGTTTTTTGTTTTTTCAGGTGTTTCAAAAATGGTTTGAAAACTTCAAAAAATGATTGTGTTTTCGAATTTTGTTCGGTCGTTTCAAAAGATGTTCGCAGTTTGGAATTTTGAAAAGTATTCCCATTTTAAAAAAGTTCTTTTTCAAAAAATATTGTTTATCATTTAAAAAATGTTCCTGTATTAAAAATATTTTTATTTCCAAAAACAAAATCACATTTTCAGGAAATGTTTTGATTTCTTTCGAAAGTGCTTTCATATGTGAACGTGGCTTTGAGTTCTTATATTCGCGCTATATACCATAATTACACCCGTCTGGTCTAGTAGTGTGCCGAAGTCACCTCGAACCCGAGGTCACGAGCTCGCATCCTCGCGACCCCTATACTTTTACAGCTCTTTTTAGTGATGCACGCGTAGTTTACTGATGGGCGGGCCCAGTGGAGGCATTGTGTGCGTCGCTCCAACTATTTGTCGCATAAGGCGGCAAATAGGAGCTTCCCTAGGTGATTACCTAACATGCCCTTAATGAGTGATTTCGGGGTTCTAGGACTGGGCTGGCGTCTGATCATCTATACATCTGTAGCATGGGTCGCGGGTCACCACATCTGTGCCAACTTTGTCTAGAAAAATTATATGTATGTGCCAAATTGTAAGTGGACCAGCCTCGGCTACCACTCGACGATGTGGGCGGGGATCACCATAAGATCGTTATTTTTCTTCTTTGATGTTGTTTCTTCGGTAAGCCGGTTTTTAAGTGGGTTGTATGGTTCAATATTCATCTGTTTACTTTTTCCTCTTTAGTAGCGGCGCTAGTTGGGGTCCATGTGGGATGGGGCCCATGTAGTGCTCCTGGTGCTGGTTGCTAGTGCGGTTTGGGCTGGTCGGTCCCTTTCTCATTAGTGGTTGCATTTACTTCAACGAATGTCTCCGTCAAATGTTTGATTTGAGAGAATTTCTCCTTCAGGTCCGACAGCAGCGACACCGGTTGAAGGCTCGTACTGGTAAGGTTGCGGAATGCATCCGGAAGGCTTTCTATGGGTTTTGGTGACACTCACTCCGAGCATTTTGCCTTTGATGGTGAGACGCAATTTGTGGATGGTGCCTTGACGCAGAAGGTATGGTTGTGTAGCGGCGGTGGTGGGATTTCTAGTCCAACACATGTAGTTGCTGGTATCATGGAAAGGTGATTGTGACAACACATGATTGACTTTAATTTGGTGGTGCTTCTCGACTACCAGTTCTCGAGCTCCGGGGTGAAAATTCTAAGTCTGACCCATGGTTGATATAGCTGTCAATGGCGATGTGTTTGCATAGTGGCCTTGTTGGAGGCATTTCTCGGATATGCTCATTGTAAAAACCTACAAAATATGACTTTTGGTGGTTGGATCCGCTGACAACGGTGCTTGAGCATCCTTTCCTTTCTGAAGGCGTTGTTGTTAAAGAGCCTGATTTTCCTTGCGATGTCAAGAAATGTTTGATGTTGATATGGTCGTTGATGTAGTTTGTTGATCGTTGTTTTGGTCGCTCGAGGGTTTTTTCTTTTTTCTCGCTAAGGCACAGCTTTGGTCTTGTATGACTTCACCATCTGTCTGCATGCTTATTTGTGTGTGAGTTGGTCTTGACTGTGTGTATCTTTGTTACGCGGAGGCCGCATATGTACTCATTGTGTTTGTATCCACTTGATATTTCATTTTGAATCAATCAAATCTACCATCCGTCGAAAGAAAAATAACATATTTGGAAGGGTCAATTTATGCTCAAATCAAACATACAATTAGGCGGCAAGAACGAATCCACTGGATGATTTCTATCATCCCCCTAGCCAGCCATCTGATCTAGTGCCGCTGGCCGGTCGATCGCAACAACACAACCCCACCCCATGTCTTCCTCCTCTGATTCTATTCCACCAGAGCAATGCAGCACCCGTCGTGACACATGCGTTGTACGACCTCGCGGCACTGTAGCCGCTGGCGAGCGCTGCGACGCAGCTCCAAGAGCTGTCGATGACCGATGCATCGCCGCTGGCGCTCCATTGCATCCCCAGGCAGCGCTCCAGGAGCACTGCTGCGTTGCTCCATAGCAACACCAAGAACAGCAATAACTTCAACGTAGCACCGACGACGTCTCCGGCGAAGCTGCATTGCAGCTCCGACGGCGCTCCATTGCAGCTCTAGTGGCACAAAAAAGCTCCAACGCGCCATTCAATGGCGAGCTGCCCCGCCTCCTCCTGTGTGTTGTGTTGCAACACTGACGGCGAGCAGCCTAGCCTCCTCATGCGTTTGAAATAAAACAAACATAAAACCAAATAAGAAAAAATGGCCATAGAAAACTAAAGAAACAGCCCAAACAAAACCAGTGGGCACATTCGAGAAGATTTCCAAAACCGGTAAGGGAAAAGCTTATTTGAGCCGGTCCATTTAAAGGAGGCAAAAAAAAGGTGTGAGCGCTGCATACGAATAGCACTGTAAATGGGACATTAAGGCTACTAAATAGGTGCTACCAAACACGCAAAAGTGGGTCGGATTGGGAACTTTTGCCCTTATGCATCCTCCATTCACCCTACCAAACACACCCTAGTGGTGGCTGCTAGTGTGGTTTGGGGCTGGCCGCTCCCTTTCTCGTTACTGGTCGCATTTAGTTCAAGGAATGTCCTTGTCAAATGTTTGATTTGAGAGAATTTCTCCTTCAGATCCGACAATGGTCACACCGGTTGAAGGCTCGTACTGGTAAGGTTGCGGAATGCATCCGGAAGGCTTCATGTGGGTTTTAGCGGCACTCACTCTGAGCAGTTTGCCTTCGATGGTGAGGCGCAATTTGTGGATGGTGCCTTGACGCAGAAGGTATGGTTGTGTAGCGGCAGTGGTGTGATTTCTAGTCCAACACATGTACTAGTTGGGATCATGAAAAGGTGATGGTGAGAACACATGATTGACTTTAATTTGATGGTGCTTCTCGAGTACCAAGTCTCGAGCTCCGGGGTGAAAATCCTAGGTCTGATCCAAAGTTGTTATAGTTGTCAATGGCGATGTGTTTGCATAGTGGACTTGTTGGAGGCATTGCTCGAATATGCTCAAACTTGTTCTTCATGGTAAAATCCTAAAAAATATGGATTTTGGTGACTGGATCCAATGACAACAGTGCTTGAGCGTCCTTCCCTTTCTGAAGGCGTTGTTGTTAAAGAGCCCGATTGTCCTTGTGATGTCAAGAAATGGTTGATGAGGATATGCTCGTTCATGTAGTTTGCCGATCGTTGTTTTGATCTTTTCCTTTTTCTCACTCACGCATAGCTTTGGTCTTGTATGACTTTGCTATTTGTCTGCATGTTTATTTGTGTGTGCGTTGGTCTTGGATGTCTGTATCTTTGTTATGCAGAAGCTGGATATGTGCCCATTGTGTTTGTGTCCATTTGATGTTTCATTTTGAGTAAATAAAATCTACCATCCGTCGGAAAAAAAATAACATATTTGGAAGGGTGAGTTTATGCTCAAATCAAACATACAATTAGGCGGCTGCAACAAATCAAGTGCATGATTTCTCTAAGAAATCATCCCCCTAGCCAGCTGTCCGATCTAGTGTTCTTAGTCGTTGGATCGCAACAACACAACCTCACCCCACGTCTTCCTCCACTGATCCCATTCCACCAGAGCAATGCAACACCCGTCGTGGCACATGCGTTGCACGACCTCCCGGCACCGTAGCCGTCGCACAAGTGCTGCAACGCAGCTCCAAGTGCCGTCGAGTTGGTCGAGAGACTAACCAGCCCATTCAAGTATATTGATCCCCACCCTTTAATTACGCATCTTGCATGGCATCCCTCAATTGCCTTTAATGATGATTCCTTCTTAAATCATGCATGGCAGCCCTCAATTCCAGTTTAACGCTGATTCCTTCTTAGATAATTCCGCAATCCCTCCTTCTTTTTCCTCCCGACTTCTTTCTTTGTAGACACCGATTTAGGCCAATATATGTTGGGCCCATTAATTCCTTCTTTGAAAGAATCCTTGATTTTAGGCTGAGCTCACTAACAAATTTAAACTGGTGGGATTTTATAAAGAAAAATGATATGAGATTATCTTGTGAACAGTTCGTGAGGTTAGGATTAGAAGTTCGATCGAGTAATTATTTTTACCGTATTCTTGGGCCACGGCGCAAAGGATGGATGGATGGACTGAGGCCCAAGACAGATCAACCTAGAAATTCTGCTAGACGGGCGAAGCCAATTAACATAAGAAAATTCGGCTAATTCTGATAGATAACTGGCGCTGGCTCAGCTGGTACTTTCGGGATGGTTTCTTGCGTGAAGTCTTGTGTTCGATCCTGCTTTATTCCTTTTTTTAACTGGCTGATGGTCTCCTTCATGGGTCGGCCCAGGTTTTTTTAGCTGGCCGATCGTATACTTTATTCCTTTTTTTAACTGGCTGATCGTCTCCTTCATGGGTCGGCCCAGGTTTTTTTAGCTGGCCGATCGTGTCCTTCATGCGCTGGCCCAGGTTTGGTGACAGGTTTTTTAGCGAGGCTAGTGTGCGACGCATCAAATTTTATTAGTACCACCTTGCGTATACGTTTTAAATTTAAACTGAAAGCGTAAATTCACAGGAAGAAGCGTATTGTGACGGTGAACTCACGGGTCAATCCGTGCTTTATTATATACTAGCACAAAAGGGCCCGTGTGTTGCAACGGAAGAAAAAGAAATCATAATCTTTAATGGCCATAATCACATTTTGCTATATCACCGAGATACAACACCACTCTCAATTTTGTAAAATGATGAATATTTTTTAAACTCGTGAACATATTTGAAACCGTGGTGATTTTCAAAAATCAAGAATATTTTTCGAATTCATGAATATTTTATACTATTCAAAAATATGTTTTAAAATTGTGAACATTAAAAAAACGTTTCTTGAATTGGTGAACTTTTCTTGAATGGATGAACACTGTTTTGGAAATTGGTGGGTTATTTTTGAAATTGACGAACATTTTTTATTTAACGAAAATTTTGTGAAATGCATAATCTCTTTTGAATCATCAAACATTTTATGCATGAATACACTATTTTGCAAGTCACAGATAAATTTTCAATTTTAGGATATTTGTTCATTCATGAACATTTTTGAATTAGCTAAATTTTGTTCAATTTCATTAACATTTTTCATATATGACCTTTTGAAAAAATCATGAACATTTTTTGATTTCTCAAACATTTTTGTTCAAAGTTTCGAACATTTTTGAATATGAAAACAGTTTTTAATAAAATCGTGAACATTTTTCAAATACACAAACATTTTATGATTTATTCAAAATATATTTCATAATTCCCATTTATTTTAATTTGAGAACTTTTTGAAGTCCGAAATTATTTAAAGTGGAAAGAAAGAAAGCAGAAAAACAAAAATAAAAACAGGCCGCCCAGACATGGAACAGCCCAAACAGTCGCTTCGTGCTTCTCCCGACGCATAAAGCACGGTATAGGAGGATTGCCCTGTGTGAACCGTTTTTACCACTTATAGAAAATGGCCCATGTGTTGTAAGGGGTGCATAAATATATTAACTGGTTATCATCAATGTTGTAAACATATAGTTTTAGTGTCCATATGCACAACACATCATATTGTTGATTTTTTCTTCTTTTTTTAAAAAATCACTCTTGTTTGTGTGGCCATGGAGGCATGGCGGATCCCACCGCCAATGACACATCCGTCTAAATATAATATACTTGTATATTCACCTTTTGTGAATCTTAACATCACAAACTGAAACATTTGGGCATTTGATTTTGGTGAGTACATCCAAGTTGTACAAAACCGTTAATAATTTAGGAAGGATTAAGTAGAGACATGGCATAAAGAATATGCGTGTTACATACTAAAAAACAATTTACCACTCTTTTTTTGTGACATATGTTTTGGGAATTTACCACTCATATCATGAGTCTTTCCTATATATTATAATATCTTCACGCCACGGTCCTTCTTTCCTTCCTTATATCTTTCTCACTTATGGAAGGGATACTCCTTTTTTTGTTGCTTCCAATATGCCGTGTAGTAGATGTCACGCTCCTTCCATGCCTTCATATTTCCTTCCTATATTAATCCGTGCATGCCCACTCCTTCCCATATTATAATCTCTTTGTGCCATGGTCCGTCTTCCTTCATTATATCTCTTTCTCACTCATTAATTTCTGATGGCCTCAGGCAACCCGACTCCAGCTTTTCTTTTGTGAACCAGCTTCTTTTGCAGTCAACTCGTGAACCTATAAAAACTGGTTGGACTTGGTATAGATAAGCGATGTGGTACTATTTAATTTGGTGAAGAACCTAAAGGTTGACAGAGTCGAGTAAGCAAGCTCAGTTGGATTTCCCTCTGGGCAAAAGACTGGAGGTCGGAAGATCGATCCCGTGCGTGTACATATTTTTTCGTGGGATATGTATTTTTAAATCCACGCGGCCCATGTTGGTAATAGACAAAGAAAGGCCCACTTAGGCACAGGTAGGCGTCAAACGAGGGCAAGGGAGGTGCACGTACGAAACGGTTTTAGTACCACCTCGTGTATATGTTTTAAATTCAAACTGATAACGTAAAATCATGAGGAAAAGCGTATTGTGACGGTGAACCCATGGAGTCAATCCGTGCTTTATTATTATTAGGAAAGAGATATATATATATATATATATATATATATATATATATATATATATATATATATATATATATATATATATATATATATATATTATATAGATAAACACTATTCTGATTACGGGATCAGAATAATATTCTGATCACAACCTGAACTGCCGGAGAAACGCACCTGAACTTCCCTCTGTAGGAACCCGACCTTCGGGCTATCTTCGCAACCGTGCCTTCTACCGCGAGTTTTTCTGATCATTCGTAAGTGTAATGTTTACACGGTTTTTAGAATCTAAATGCTTGTTTTGATTAGGAATCTAGCTCTTTGGCGGATGTGCTCTCGGGCGGTGATGAACATGGGTCTGTCACAAGTGTTTTGCATGTACTGGATGTTCTAGGATCTCTAACAGGATGAGAATTGGGTTTAGGTACGAGTTTACTTCATGATTTGTTGTTATTTTCGAATGAATTCGATTTGGTGTTCCGCCACCTCTGTTCTTCGTCTGCGGGATTGGTTTCGGACGCTATTGTAGATTTGTAGGTTTTCTGTTCAAATTGGGTGTGGATTTGCGTGCATTAGTGAGACAGAATGCTGTCGATGTTGTTAATTTGATTATTCGGGCTCATACAAATCGAAATCCGGCGATTGGATCTTCTGCCTCCCGCCGTGGTTTTTTGTTCGAGCGACAATATGATGGGGATCATTTTCTTATTTATCTGGAGCATGATGACGTTCGAAATGGCGGTTGAATCCTTCCCGTTTTGTTAATTCGATTTGGCTGGCTCATTCATTCCGAATTTGCGGATTGCACTTTCCGCCTCCTGTCGTGGTTCGTTGTTCGAGCGCACTGATTGATGGGGGATCTTTTTTGGATGTTTTATCTGGAGTATGATGACGTTCGAAATGGCTATTGACGTGTCGGAATTGACCCAAACGATTAAATCTGGGAACCAAATTTAATCGGGGTTGTTGTTTCAATCAATTTTCGTTACGTTGTACAAGCTGGACTGCTAGAACTTCCGCTCCTGAACTTCTGCGCTCTAAGTAGATGCTGGACTTCAGTCGATGGTTGTTATTTTCGATCATCCACCATATTCAGTAGATGCTGGACTTCTTTCTAATTATTGGTTGAACTTCTGGTTTTCCACATTGCATTCCATATTTTGCAAGGGGAAGGTGCATGGTGCTATATATTTTCTTTTTTTCGTTTTTTTATAATTTTAGTTCTTGAGATGTTATTTTTAGAGTTTGCCTCGTGGGAAATCATGGGATTAGTCCAAGTATGCATGCACTTTTTCCAGATCATCTAAGGGTCGTTGTAAAGGCTGGACTTCTGTACTGTTCATACCTGAACTTCTGTTTTTCCTTCTTTGCAAGGTAATGGAGCAAGCCCCTATGTATTTCTTTCTGTTTTTATGTTATTGTTCATTATTTTGCATTGCTTTCGATTTTTTTGATAGTCCCATGAGCAACTATGTAATTTTCCTACGGATATGCGTATATTTCTTATTTTTTCTAGTATGTTTTCGTACTTATAGTAGTTGTTGGTCTTCAGTGAATAACTATCCTGAACTTCTGTATGTTAATCGTTTTTAAAATGTTAATTTGAGGTTTTGACAAAAACCGGAACTTCTCTATCTTTTCTATTTGAACTTCTTTAATTATAATTATGTTTGTTATTTTAGAATTTAAATAGTTCTAGACATTGAAATAGGCATTGGGCCTATTGACAAATCTTGATAGCGAGGTCGGCGGGGGAGGGGTGGGACCCCTCCCTCCCCTGCGAGGCCGAGGCAGAACGAGCCGGGCGTAGTAACGACGCTTGGCGTGCTGCGTCGTCGCATCGGAGGCGAGTCCATCACATCCGTGACCCCACTATCTATCTTAGGGTTTCTAGGGTTTAGGGTGCATGCGGTGGGGGTGGAAACAAAATAACCGCATTGCGTCCTGTCAAATCCTAGCGCTGCAATCTTGCGGTAGCACGAGGCCGGCGGGGGGGGAGGTTCCCCCCTCCCCTCCCCCTGCGAGGCCGAGACAGGAACGAGCCGGAGCAGGCGGCGACGCGGCGTGCCGCGTCGTCGCATGCGGAGGCGAGTCCGTCACATCCGTGACCCCACTATCTATCTTAGGGTTTTAGGGTTTAGGGTGCGTGCGGTGGGGGTGGAAACAGAATAACCGCATTGCGTCCTGTCAAATCCTAGCGCTTGAGAATGCGGTAGCGAGGCGGCAGGGGAGGGGAGGACCCTCCCCCTGCGAGGCCGAGACAGGAATGAGCCGGAGCAGGCGCGCCGCGTCGTCGCATGCGGAGGCGAGTCTGTCACATCCGTGACCCCACTATCTATCTTAGGTTTTTAGGGTTAGATATGAACTTCATCTGTTTTTGTACTTGAACTTCTTCTTTTTGTTTCTTTGTGGTTTATTTATTCTTATTCCTTTACTTCTTTTATTAGAGTACTTGAACTTATGTTCTTTATTTTTTGAACTTCTTTTCTCTTGTTTTTTAGGTGCATATTTTTTGTTTGTATTTTTCTTCCCTTGGTAGTGTATTTGCCATCTATTTTTGGTTTTAAGGATATCAGCAGTGCTGTTGTATGATCTTATCTCATTATAATATATGCATTCAAATGGTGCATTCATTTATCTATAGATGTATTTACTTTTATAGCTGTTGGGGGTAAAACTGCAATTTCACCTGCGCTGCAACTCCCACCACAACAGATAGGCATTAACTGACCATCTCCCTCGCCACCACCTGTCAGAAAACCCCTCTCCCTCTGTCGCTCGCTCTCTGCCCCCTCTCCGCGCTCCGTTGCCTCCTTCAACTGCAACTCCCCCCGATTTCTCCGCCCCTGTCCCCTGCCCTCGCGAGTGGAGTAACCGACGCACTCCCCCGCTCCTATTTCTCCCCCGCGCTGAGCTCTCCCTCGCCCAGCCCGCTCTCCTCTGCTCTGAAGCGAGGGCGGCAACTGCTTGCGTGTGGCGTCGTGGGGAGTGAAGAACCGCCGTAGATTCTTGTGTGCGCGGGTCGTTTGGAGAGGTTCAAACGCTGCCCCCCCCCCCCGCCCCCTCCCCCATAATGCTTGTATTCACTTTCGCCAGATCTGTGGAGGCCTGCCTGTTTGCTCTGTTTGCTCTCGCGCCCGCCTCCTACCCCCTTTTTCTGATGGTTTGGTGGGACATTAGGTAGGGTTCTTGGGCGTGTGGTGGTTGGAATGCATTCCCCCGTAGCCAGATTTGTTTGTGTTATGCTTGTGTGTGGATTTTCATTTCCCCTTTGTTGATTTTAGCAGTCAGATGCATGTCAGAGTGGGTGTGGTGTGATTGTTGATGCTAGATCTGTTGTATCTAATGGCATTAGTGCTGTGGATTTGGAGGTCTAGATTATGTTTGTGACATTGTAGTTAGTTTCTGGATACATTTTTTGTTGTGCTTGCCTATATGTGCTACTGTCATCTATTCATACTTGTTGGTTCTAGTTGTTTGTAGTTGGTTCTAGGGTTTGATTCAGTTTTCTTTTTTGCATTTTGTTGTATGTTTTTCTACTTGCTAACTATATGGAATCAATCTTCTGTGTTTACAGGTTGTTCTAGTGTTTGGAGTTGCATTCATTGAGGCGGTTGTGTTGTCATGGCTTCAAAATCTTCTCCAGGTATCTTAATGTAGTTGTATCTTCTATTTTAAACAGTAGTATTGTTATATATGTTTGCCCATATCTTTATTTGGTTTTCTTGTTGGACTGCCAGTCTTAGTAGTGTGAACTTCTAACAAGGTTTGTGTGTATGCATTTTACACATAGTTTATGTGTGTGCCATTTCATATTTTAAAGTGTATATCTTTGTTTTTTGTTTTCTTGTTATCATGTTCATGGTATTGATATTTAGTTTTCCTGTGAAATACTATTTGTGGTCATGCTACATCTTTTTTATGTGCTACTAGCTTTGGTCACGTAGTTGAACTTCCGATTTTAGTTATTGTTTGTTTATAATGAAATTTGGTTGAAGTTCTGTTATGCACCTTTTGTTTTACTGCTTTGTTATATATTGTTGAACTTATGGAGATTAATCTTGTATGTAGTAGCACCTTTGGTGTAGATTGTTTTTATATTTAGTATGTAATTTTTAGATTGTTTTGTTGTGTTTACTGCTTTGTTAGTTATTGTTGAACTTCAGGGTATTGGACATTGATGTAAAAGTAGAAGTCCCTTTGGTGTAGGATTGTGCATTAGAACTCAGCTGCCTTTTTACTTGCATTTTTTGTAGTTGGTGATGAGTTGAATAGTTCAAAAATGCTCATGATAAAGATGGAGCTTCAGAGGTTAATACTGATGCTCCAATATCTGATGCGGCTAAATCACCCATTATTCCTTTGACTGTGATTGCTGAGGTTGCTTCGAGCCTTGAGAATTTTTCAAGCCTTGAGGATCTTGCTTCTGCAGCTCTTGCTTCACCTAGTATGTGAAACCCCTTTTCTTTTCATTTTAAAGTTTTGAGCCATGTTTTTTAGCTTGTTCATGTTGTTTGTTTTTGTTTTTGTTCCTGACTTTTTTTTTGCTTTGATTTTTTGAGTTCTTTGCAGATGTGTCCACAGAGGAGGAAGCTGTGAACACCATCAACGATGTTTTATCTGATTTGGGTTTATCAGAAACCCCTGCTGCTGCTGAGGAGGGGGCTCCGTCAGACAAAGGTTGTGATTCCGTTCAGGATCCTTTGTGCTCTCTTCAGATGTCAGAGACGCAGTCGCAGTCTGTTGATGGCACTGAACCTGTCACGCAACCCGAGGATGTGCCTCTTCAGCTTCTCCTGGAGGACCAACGTAAGAGGAAGAAGCAAGAAGATTTTGTCAAGAAGAGGGCGGCCCGCCTTGAGAAAGGTTCTGATGTTCCTGGATCTGTTCATGCGGCTGAGCTCACTGTTGAGGAAGACGTGCCGTGTGGTAGTGATGGCACGGTTGTCCCTGTTAAGAAGAAAATCAAGAAGACTGCTGCGAGGAAGCTAGTAGTTGGTGAAGTTACTCCTCGGAAAAGCCCACATGTTTCAAGGCCTGCAGAAGTTGTTGAAGATGAAGGGTTAGGCCTTGGTGGTACGCCACGCCGTAGTCCTCGTGTGCTTGCCACTGCCGCTCCTACACCTTCTCTGCTTGGTGCTGGTGCATCTGGTAAGGGGAAGAAATGCGACATGAAGCGCAAGGTTCCACCTGCAAAGGTCAACAAGGGTGTGAAGAAGCGTTCTCGTGTTAATCCAGAGGACAAGGATGATGCTGATTTCAATGCTGATGATGAGGACGACGTCGATGATGATGCTGCCGCTAATCAGGTATGAATGTCTCATGTTTACTGTTTTTAGAGCATTTGTCGCAATTGCTGTAGTTTTATTGTTTTTAGCACTTCCTTGGCGTACATAGCTGACCTTCTGCTCCATCTCCATATAGATGAATAAATTAGCCGACGTGCTTTGCTTTTATGGTATTACTGCCTTTGTGTACATAGTTGGACTTCTGGGTATATACATGAAGAAAGTAGCTTCACTTGTTGGTATACATGTTTGATTACTGCCTTAGTGTATATGGTTGAACTTCTGCTTTTTAAATTTCCAACATTTTTTAAAGCATGTTAACTAGTGTTCATACATGGTTGTACTGCCTATGTAGACATAGTTGGACTTCTGAGATACATGTTTGATTACTGCCTTGGTATACATGGTTGAACTTCTGCTTTGTAAATTTCCAACAATTTGAAAGCATGTTAACTTCTGGTCATACATGGTTGTACTGCCTATGTGACATTGTTGGACTTCTGGTATTCATGTTTTATTACTGCCTTGTTGTACATGGTTCAACTTCTGCTATGTAAATTTCCAACATTTTGATAGCATGTTAACTTCTGGTCATACATGGCTGTACTGCCTATTTAGACATAGTTGGACTTCTGAAATGTACTGAGTGTGTAATTTTGTAGGCACTAGTGGAATTTTGGTGTAGCTTGTGTATCTCATTGTGTATCTCATTTTTTCCAGTATCAGCTTGTGGAGCGGCCTGAGAGGAGGAAGAGAGGATGCAAAGCGCCCGA
Organism: Aegilops longissima; assembly: GCA_021605205.1. Lineage (NCBI taxonomy): Eukaryota > Viridiplantae > Streptophyta > Magnoliopsida > Poales > Poaceae > Aegilops > Aegilops longissima. Next base: position 70,148,499 of record CM038677.1, read on the forward strand.
AGAAGGTGGCCAAGGAGGAGGTGAGGCGAAACGTTTTAACAAGACGGTTCGCTGCTCACTAGGAGAGGTGAAGACATGTGCAAAAATGCTACAGCTTAGGCACAAGACGAGGGTTATCAAGGCTGGTTTTGGTTGTGTTTTTGACCTGAAGGTTGATTCCAACATTTCTCGTCCTTTGATGGGCAACATCTACGCAAGGATTGACCCTGCAACCATGATTCTGGACATGGGTTAGGCGAACAAGGTTCTGCGTATTACAAGTGATGCTATTCACCATCTGTTTGGATTCCCTCAAGGTAATCGTACCCCTCCTAGGCCTTTGAGTGATGGGTTTGATGATGATGTTATGAGGTTGAAGGGCAAGCTTGGGTACGCTAGGAGTGACGACATCAAGACAAAGGATCTGTGGAATATCCTCGCGGATCTTGTGAAGGATGAGACGAAGGATGATCTTGCTCGCAGTGTTTTACCCGATTGTTTTCATGAAGGTGGTTATCCTCGAACGTCTACACGAGTGTCGGTGGAGGCAAGAATGGTGAGAATCTTGTGTTTGAGGATATGGCGATATGGACTCGCCGGTTGGTTGTTGATGGCCTTCAAGTCTTTGTTGTTAGGTATCACCAAGGTACTAGCAGAGGAAAAGTTGTCACAGTCGTGCCATCGCTACCGCTTCTTATGTACCTGGACTGCCTTATCATTGGCAAGACGCCTAATGTTGACTTGAGGACGCCTCGCATCAATTACATGGATCAGGCCAAGCTTCTTGAGCTCGCTGCGGCTGACTTGGTCAGGAAAGGTGATGACGACCCAGCCAACTGGGTGTTTGGGAGACTACCTGTGGGTGTTTCTTCTTTTCTATGTAGTTAGTACTGCCTTTGTGTGCATGGTTGAACTTCTGCTATGTACATAGATGACCTTCTGGTTCATATAGACGAGTAAACTAGCTGAACTACTTGGCTTATATGGTATTACTGCCTTTGTGTACATATGTGAACTTCTGGATACATTCATATGAAATAAGCTAAACTTTGTTGTTGCACATGCATGGTTGAACTTCTGCTATGTAAATTTCCAACATTTTTGAAAGCATGTTAACTTCTGGTCATACATGGTTGTACTGCCTATGTAGACATAGTTGGACTTCTGAAATGTACTGCGTGTGTAGGCATTAGTGGAATTTTTGGTGTAGTTTGTGTATCTGATTGTTCTGCCTTTTTTCCTTGTCATTGTCTTTTTCTTCAGTATCAGCTTGTGGTACTAACTTGAACTTCTGCTACTATCTTCTGTATTTCTGCTTCCATGTTCTTTCATTTGTTCTGCGACGTGTTGATTTTTGTTTTCATATATGAAGTAGAAGACACAGGCTGAGGTTGTGTTCTTTAGGGTTATCGAACGTCCTGTTCTTACTATGCCTCGTGCCGCCGGCCTAGGTAGTGGAAGTTCTCCGAGATTTGAATTCTCGCGGGATGTTAACACCGGTGCCCTGATACGTCCATTTTGCATCATGCTTTTATATCGATATTTATCGCATTATGGGCTGTTATTTCACGTTATGTCACAATACTTATGGCTATTCTCTCCTATTTTACAAGGTTTACATGAAGAGGAGAATGCCGAGCTGGAATTCGGGTGGAAAAGGAGCAAATATTGAAGGCCTATTCAGCAACTCCAAAAGTCCTGAAACTCCACGGAATACCTTAAAATAAATAAAGAAAAATCGTCGCCAAAGATGAAGGCTAGGGGGCCCACACCCTGCTCACGAGGGTGGGGGGCGCGCCCTCCCCCCTGGTCGCGCCCCCCTACCTCGTGGTCCCCCTCGTGGCTCCCCGATGCCCATCTTCTCCTATATGAAGTCTTTCATGAGAAAAAAATCATAAGCAACCTTTCGGACGAGACTCACGCCACGAGGCGGAACCTTGGCGGAACCAATCTAGGGCTCCGGCAGAGCTGTTCTGCCGGGGACACTTCCCTCCGGGAGGGGGAAATCACCGCCATCATCATCACCAACGCTCCTCTCATCGGGAGTGGGCAATCTCCATCAACATCTTCACCAGCACCATCTCATCTCCAAACCCTAGTTCATCTCTTGTATCCAATTCTTGTCTCCAAGTCCGGGATTGGTGCTAGTAGGTTGCTAGTAGTGTTGATTACTCCTTGTAGTTGATGCTAGTTGGTTTACTTGGAGGAAGATCATATGTTCAGATCCTTTATGCATATTATTACCCCTCTGATTATAAACATGAATATGCTTTGTGAGTAGTTACGTTTGTTCCTGAGGACAAGGGAGAAGTCTTGCTATTAGTAGTCATGTGAATTTGGTATTCGTTCGATATTTTGATAATATGTATGTTGTCTAACCTCTAGTGGTATTATGTGAACATTTACTACATAACACTTCACCATTATTTGGGCCTAGAGGAAGGCATTGGGAAGTAATAAGTAGATGATGGGTTGCTAGAGTGACAGAAGCTTAAACCCTAGTTTATGCGTTGCTTCGTAAGGGGCTGATTTGGATCCATATGTTTCATGCTATGGTTAGGTTTACCTTAATACTTTTGTTGTAGTTGCGGATGCTTGCAATAGAGGTTAATCATAAGTGGGATGCTTGTTCAAGTAAGAACAACACCCAAGCACCGGTCCACCCACATATCAAATTATCAAAGTACCGAACGCGAATCATATGAACGTGATGAAAACTAGCTTGATGATATTCCCATGTGTCCTCGGGAGCGCTTTTCCTATTATAAGAGTTTGTTCCGGCTTTTACTTTGCTACAAAAAAGATTGGGCCACCTTGCTGCACCTTATTTACTCTTGTTACTTGTTGCTCGTTACAATTTATCATCACAAAACTATCTGTTACCACTTATTTCAGTACTTGCAGAGAATACCTTGGTGAAAACCGCTTATCATTTCCTTCTGCTCCTCGTTGGGTTCGACACTCTTACTTATCGAAAGGACTACGATAGATACCCTATACTTGTGGGTCATCAAGACTCTTTTCAGCGCCGCTGTCGGGAGTGAAGCGCCTTTGGTAGGTGGAATTTGGTAAGGAAAAATTTATTTAGTGTGCTGAAATTTTCTCGTCACTTGTTACTATGGAAAGTAATTGTCTCGAGGGGCTTGTTCGGGTATCTTCACCCGTCCAAGAGAGCAAAGAGTTGCTCCTCAACCTACTCAACCTACTGAACCTATTGAAAATGAAACTCCTTTTGAATTTCCTTCGGTATGATGGAAAACTGCTAGCTAACACTTTTGCAGAGATGGAACAAAGCATCCCGACGAGCATCTATGCTATGTGGATGATATTTGTGGACTATTTAAGCTTGCGGTATACCCGATGATGTTGTTAAGAAGAAGGCTTTCCTTTATCTTTGGAGGAGACGATTGACATGGTACAGGCTATGTGATGATACGAGATCATGGAACTATAAAAGATTGAAATTGGAATTTCATCAAAAGTATTACCCTATGCATCTTGTTCATCGTGATCGCAATTATATATATAATTTTTGGCCTCGCGAAGGAGAAAGCATCGCTCAAGCTTGGGGGAGGCTTAAATCAATGTTATATTCATGCCTCAATCATGAGCTCGCAAAAGAAGTGATTATGCAAAGTTTTTATGCTCGGCTTTCTGATAACAATCGCACCATGCTCGATACTTCTTGTGCTGGCTCTTTTATGATGAAGCCTATTGAATTTAGATGAAATTTATTGGATAGAATTAAACACAACTCTGAAGATTGGGACCTCGACGAAGGTAAGGAGTCAGGTATGACACCTAAGTTTAATTGTGTTAAATCCTTTATGGATACCGATATTTTCCGTAAGTTTAGCACTAAATATGGACTTGACTCTGAGATAGTAGCTTCTTTCTGTGAATCTTTTGCTACTTATGTTGATCTCCCTAAAGAGAAGTGGTTTAAATATCACCCTCCCATAGAAGTAAAAGTAGTTGCACCTATTAAAGTTGAAGAAAAGACTGTCACTTATAATGATCCTATTGTTCCTACCTCTTATGTTGAGAAACCACCTTTCCCTGTTAGAGTAAAGGATCATGCTAAAGCTTCAACTGTTGTTTGTAAAAGCAATATTAAAACTTATACACCTCCTGAGCAAGTCAAAGTAGAACCTAATATTGCTATTGTTAAAGATCTCTTGTCTGATAATATTGATGGGCATGTCATTCAATTCTCTCGTGAAACTGCTAGAATTGCTAAACCTGTGATAGAGATAAACATAGACCTGTGGTAGGCGTGCTGTTATTTCGTTAAAATAGGAGATCATTGTTATCATGGCTTGTGTGATATGGGTGCTAGTGCTAGTGTTATACCTATTACCTTGTATGAAGAAATTAAGCATGAAATTGCACCCGCTGAGATAGAAGATATTGATGTCACAATTAAGCTTGCCAATAGAGATATTATTTCACCAGTGGGAATTGTTAGAGATGTTGAAGTCTTGTGTGGGAAAACTAAATATCCCGCTGATTTTCTTGTTCTTGGTTCTCCACAAGATAGCTTTTGTCCCATTATATTTGGTAGACCCTTCTTGAATACTGTTAATGCTAAGATAGACTGCGAAAAGAATGTTGTTACTATTGGCTTGGATGACATGGTTCATGAGTTTAATTTCTCTAAATTTAGTAAACAACATCGTGAAGAAGAATTGCCTAGTAAGGATGAATTATTGGTCTTGCTTCTATTGCCGTACCTCCTAGTGATCCTTTGGAACACTATTTGCTAGACCATGAAAATGATATGTTTATGAATGAAAGAAGGGAAATAGATGAAGTATTCTTTAAACAAGAACCTATTCTGAAACACAATTTGCCTATTGAAATCCTAGGGGATCCTCCTCCACCCAAGGGTGATCCCATGTTTGAGCTTAAACCGTTGCCTGATAATCTTAAATATGCTTATCTTGATGAAAAGAAAATATATCATGTTATCATTAGTGCTAACCTTTCAGAGCAGGAAGAAGAAAGATTATTGAAAACTCTAAAAAAGCACCGTGCCGCTATTGGATATACTCTGGATGATCTTAGGGGCATTAGTCCCACTCTATGTCAGCATAAAATAAATTTGGAAGCGGACGCCAAACCAGTTCGTGATCCTCAATGATGTTTGAATCCTAAAATGAAAGAAGTGGTAAGAAAAGAAATACTCAAGCTTCTGGAGGCAGGTATAATTTATCCCGTTGCTGATAGTCAGTGGGTAAGTCTTGTCCATTGTGTCCCTAAGAAGGGAGGTATTACTGTTGTCCCTAATTATAAAGATGAATTGATTCCGCAAAGAATTATTACAGGTTATAGGATGGTAATTGATTTTCATAAATTAATAAAGCTACTAAGAAAGATCATTACCCCTTACCTTTTATTGATCAAATGCTAGAAAGATTATGCAAACATACACATTATTGCTTTCTAGATGGTTATTCTGGTTTCTCTCAAATACATGTGTCGGCTAAAGATCAATCAAAGACTACTTTTACATGCCCTTTGGTACTTTTGCTTATAGACGATGCCTTTTGGTTTATGTAATGCACCTGCCACCGATGCATGATGGCTATATTCTCGACTTTTGTGAAAAGATTTGTGAGGTTTTCATGGGCGACTTTTCCGTCTATGGTTCCTCTTTTGATGATTGCTTGAGCAATCTTGATCGAATTTTGCAGAGACGTGAAGAAACTAATCTTGTATTGAATTGGGAAAAGTGCCACTTTATGGTTAATGAAGGTATTGTCTTAGGGCACAAAGTTTCTGAAAGAGGTATTGAAGTTGATAAAGCCAAGGGTGATGCTATTGAAAAGATGCCATGTCCCAAGGACATCAAAGGTATAAGAAGTTTCCTTGGTCACGCCGGATTTTATAGGAGGTTCATTAAGGACATCTCAAAATTTCTCGCCTCGACTAATTTATTACAAAAGATGTACCATTTTTCTTTGATGATGATTGTGTAGAAGCATTTGAAATACTTAAGAAAGCATTAGTCTCTTTTGTTGTTCAGCCACCGATTGGAATTTACCCTTTGAAATTATGTGTGATGCTAGTGATTATGTCTTTGTAGGTGCTGTTCTAGGGCAAAGAGTTGATAATAAATTAAATGTTATCCATTATGCTAGTAAGACTCTAGACAATGCTCAAAGAAATTATGCTACTACCGAAATGGAACTTTCAGCAGTTATATTTGCTTGTGATAAATTCAGACCCTATATTGTTGATTCTAAAGTAACTATTCACACAGATCATGCTGCTATTAAATATCTTATGGAAAAGAAAGATGCTAAACCTAGACTTATTAGATGGGTTCTCTTGCTACAAGAATTTGATTTGCATATTATTGATAGAAAGGGAGTGAGAACCCGCTGCGCATAACTTGTCTAGGTTAGAAAATGTTCTTGATGATCCACTACCTATTGATGATAGCTTTCCTAATGAACAATTAAATGTCATAAATGCTTCTCATACTGCTCCATGGTATGCTGATTATGCTAATTACATTGTTGCTAAGTTTATACCACCTAGTTTCACATACCAGCAAAAGAAAAAGTTTTTCTATGATTTAAGACATTACTTCTGGGATGACCCACATCTTTATAAAGAAGGAGTAGATGGTGTTATTAGACGTTGTGTACCTGAGCATGAACAGGAACAGATCCAACGCAAGTGTCACTCCGAAGCTTATGGAGGACACCACGCTGGAGATAGAACTGCACATAAGGTATTGCAATCTGGTTTTTATTGGCCTACTCTCTTCAAGGATGCCTGTAAATTTGTTTTGTCTTGTGATGAATGTCAAAGAATTGGTAATATTAGTAGACGTCAAGAAATGCCTATGAATTATTCACTTGTTATTGAACCATTTGATGTTTGGGGCTTTGATTATATGGGACCTTTTCCTGCCTCTAATGGATACACTCATATTTTAGTTGTTGTTGATTACGTTACTAAGTGGGTAGAAGCTATTCCAACTAGTAGTGTTGATCATAACACTTCTATTAAAATGCTTAAGGAAGTTATTTTTCCGAGGTTTGGAGTCCCTAGATATTTAATGACTGATGGTGTTTCACATTTTATTCATGGTGCTTTCCGTAAAATGCTTGCTAAATATGACGTTAATCATAGAATTGCATCTCCTTATCACCCGCAGTCTAGTGGTCAAGTAGAATTGAGTAATAGAGAGCTCAAATTAATTTTGCAAAAGACTGTTAATAGGTCTAGGAAGAATTGGTCCAAGAAACTTGATGATGCATTATGGGCCTATAGAACTGCATATAAGAATCCTATGGGTATGTCCCCGTATAAAATGGTTTATGGAAAAGCATGTCACTTACCTCTCGAACTAGAACATAAGGCATATTGGGCTATTAAAGAGCTCAACTTTGATTTCAAACTTGCCGGTGAGAAGAGGTTATTTGATATTAGCTCACTTGATGAATGGAGAACCCAAGCTTATGAAAATGCCAAGTTGTTTAAAGAAAAGTTAAAAGATGGCATGACAAAAGGATACAAAAGCGTGAGTTTAATGGAGGTGATTATGTATTGCTATACAACTCTCGCTTAAGATTTTTGCAGGAAAACTTCTCTCTAAATGGGAAGGTCCCTACGTTATCGAGGAGGTCTATCGCCCGGTGCCATAAAATCAACAACTTCGCAGCACAAATCCAAGGTGGTAAACGGTCAAAGGATCAAACACTATATCTCGTAATCCTATAAATGTTGAAACTAATATTATTGAAACAGAACCCGGAGGAATACATAAGGGACACTTTCCGAACGCCCGCACTCAAAAGGAATAGGTATGTGTTACGGTAAGTAAACCGACTCCAAAACAAATTCTAAGGCAATATTTCTCCGTTTTGGAATATTTAGAAAAATAGAAAATAAGTAGCAGTCCGGGAGGACACGAGGCCTCCACGAGGTGGAGGGCGCCCTACCCCCGGTGCGCCCCCCTACCTCGTGAGCACCTCGTGTGCCCTCCGGACTCCGTTTTCTTGCACGATACGTATTTTGGTCGGTAAAAATTCATTATATATTCTCCTGAAGGTTTTGACGACCGTATCACGCAAATATACTCTGTTTTCATTTCGAGTTGTTTCCGTTGCAGATTTGAGGATTCCGGAGACTCGATCATCCTTCTATGAGGGTGAGCCTATGCCATGGAGGGTGGACGACAAGCTTGCATCATCAACAACACCTCCACCGCCAACAACAAAGAAGGAGACATAATCACATGGGTATGGGCACTCCCCTTGGCAACTGTCAAGCTTGGGGGAGGTGCCCCGGTATCGTATCACCATCACAACTCCTATCTTTACCGTTTTCTTAGTTTGATCCTATTAGTAGTATCTTGATTTAGTAGAATAAAAGTCATGGCATGATCTAGTTTTGAGTTTTGCTTTATGATTTCTCTTTGTAATCGAGTCCGCGAGCTATATATAATTAGTGTTGAGACAAGGGCTTGATTACTATGCCATGATCTTGGGTGAATAAAAGAAAAAAGAATAAAAATAATCAAAGAGTTTATATTGATCTTAGTGAAAGTAATGACTCCACATAGAAAGAGTATGATGATTAAAAGTTGTTGGGAGTTGGCAAATATAGCTTTGGTCATCGTTGCAATTAATAGGAAGTAATAAGGAGAGAGAGGTTTCACATATAGATATATTATCATTGACATCTTTTATGATTGGGAACACTCATTAAAATATGACATGCTAAAGTGTTGATGTTGGACAAGGAAGACAACGTAATGAGTTATGTTTTCTTATATCTGAGATAAAGTATATTGTCATGGATCTCCCAACATGTTGAGCTTGCCTTTCCCCCTCATGCTAGCCAAATTCTCAGCACCAAGTAGAGATACTACTTGTGCTTCCAAATACCTCTAAACCAGTTTAGCCATGAGAGTCCACCATACCTACCTATGGATTGAGTAAGATCCATCAAGTAAGTTGTCATCGGTGCAAGAAATAAAAATTGCTCTTTAAATATGCATGACTTATTAGTGCAGAGAAATCAGCTTTGTACGAACTTGTTGTGGACGCAATAAAAGCAACGGACTGGATAATAAAGGTTCACATACAAGGGGCAATATAAAGTGAACTTCTTTTGCATTAAGATTTTGTGCATCCAACCATAAAAGCGCATGGCAACCTCTGCTTCCCTCTGCGAAGGGCCTATCTTTTATTATTATCTTCTACCTTATACAAGAGTCACGGTGATCTTCACCTTCTCCTTTTTATTTTATCCTTTGGCAAGCTCAACATGTTGGAAAGAACATGATATATATATATATATATATATATATATATATATATATATATATATATATATATATATATATATATATATATATATATATATATATATATATATAATTGGATGTAGGGAGCATGAATTATTATTGTTGACATTACCCTTGAGGTAAAAGGTTGTGGGGCAAAACTATAAGCCCCTATCTTTCTCTCGTGTCCCATTAAAACTCCGTAACCACAAGTATTGCGTGAGTGTTAGCAATTATGAAGGACTAAGTGATAGTTGAGTATGTGGACTTGCTTTTAAGCTCTGACATAGACTCTTTCCGATGTTATGATAAATTGCAATTGTTTCAATGACTAAGGGTATAATTTGTTGGGGCTCAATAAGGTTTCTGATTCATACTTTGGCCTTGAAAAGATAATCGTTTGAACATGAGTAATCATATGACAAAATCTGTTTATGTTGCTGTTACGAAATAATCATGATGCCTTCATGTCCGTATTTTATTTTTATCGACGCCTCTACCTCTAAACATGAGGACATATTTATTGTTATCGGCTGTTCTGCCGGGAACACTTCCCTCCGGGAGGGGGAAATCACCGCCATCATCATCACCAACGCTCCTCTCATCGGAAGTGGGAAATCTTCATCAACATCTTCACCAGCACCATATCATCTCCAAACCCTAGTTCATCTCTTGTATCCAATTCTTGTCTCCAAGTCCGGGATTGGTGCTAGTAGGTTGCTAGTAGTGTTGATTACTCCTTGTAGTTGATGCTAGTTGGTTTACTTGGTGGAAGATCATATGTTCAGATACTTTATGCATATTATTACCCCTCTGATTATGAAAATGAATATGCTTTGTGAGTAGTTACGTTTGTTCCTGAGGACAAGGGAGAAGTCTTGCTATTAGTAGTCATGTGAATTTTGTATTCGTTCGATATTTTGATAAGATGTATGTTGTCTAACCTCTAGTGGTGTTATGTGAACGTCGACTACATAAAACTTCACCATTATTTGGGCCTAGAGGAAGGCATTGGGAAGTAATAAGTAGATGATGGGTTGCTAGAGTGACAGAAGCTTAAACCCTAGTTTATGCGTTGCTTCGTAAGGGGCTGATTTGGATCCATATGTTTCATGCTATGGTTATGTTTACCTTAATACTTTTGTTGTAGTTGCGGATGCTTGCAATAGAGGTTAATCATAAGTGGGATGCTTGTTCAAGTAAGAACAGCACCCAAGCACCGGTCCACCCACATATCAAATTATCAAAGTACCGAACGCGAATCATATGAACGTGATGAAAACTAGCTTGATGATATTCCCATGTGTCCTCGGGAGCGCTTTTCCTATTATAAGAGTTTGTTCCGGCTTGTCCTTTGCTACAAAAAGGATTGGGCCACCTTGCTGCACCTTATTTACTCTTGTTACTTGTTGCTCGTTACAATTTATCTTATCACAAAACTATCCGTTACCACTTATTTCAGTACTTGCAGAGAATACCTTGGTGAAAACCGCTTATCATTTCCTTCTGCTCCTCGTTGGGTTCGACACTCTTACTTATCGAAAGGACTACGATAGATCCCCTATACTTGTGGGTCATCATGCCCCCCTGTAGATCCAGGAGGTTCTTCTGCCCGTGTGAGTGCTGCAGGTGGCGTTTCTTCCCAGAGTTTGTTCGATGCTGTGAATATTTCCCTTTCTAGGATTGATGGACTTCTGGAAACTGTTTGTGGAGAGATGGCTCGTGTTCCGACAATGGTTGAGCGTCTTAGTCGCGTGGATGGGATTCTTCCTCCCGGCCACGTTTTTGGTGCTGAGTCTTCGAAGGAGCTTTTGTCGATTGAAGCTAAATATCTTGCTGAGCTTCGTGAGAGCACTTCCCACCTCTGGGCTAGTTTTGTGCTGTTCAAGGAAATGCAGGACGCCCGTTGCAAGCCTTTTGAAGATGAGGCGAGTGATGTTGTGAGAGAGATTCATATTTATCTTACATATTTTGTCCTTGAACTTCTATGATTCATGTATTTGAACTTCACATTCATACCTAATTTTTTTTTCTAAACACGTGACAGATAATTTTGCTTTCTTGTACCGCTAGTTGGACTTCGTATAACAAAGGGTTGAACTGCATTCTTTACATTATTTTCGAGACAAAACCAATGTACCCAACCAACCAACACAGACCCATAGACTGAAAAGATGATGAAACTTGAGGAGTTTTTTTTTAACTCACCTGTTAGAATGCAAGTTGGGTGCTTGTTGTTCATGCACCGTAGAAATGTATCAAACAGCCACTTGAATGACTTTGCATCTTCGTCTCTTATCAGGGCAACAACAAATATCGTTGACTGCAAGTGATGGTTTGTTCCAACAAACACTCTCAGGGGCATATGAAATATGTTGGTCTTGTAAGTCGTGTCGAATGTTACACACTCGCCGAAGTCTTGATAGGCTCCTCGGCAGCTTGCATTGGACCAGAAAATGTTTTTAATTGACTTGTCCTTGTCCACTTGGATGTCATAGAAAAACTCATCATTTATCACCTTCATGTCTTTGAAGAATGAAACAAGTTTCAATACATCATCCAAATCATCTTTCCTTGCATTCATGGCTTTGTTGCAAATCGCATGCAAACATGCATTTGTTTATTTTTTTTCTAGCAAAGGGTTGTGAGCTAGGATGCTATTTTACATTTGCAGTATGTGGGTGTTTGAATACTTACTGGTTTAGCAGGTCTCGTCCGGTCATGCTTAGGAAGTAGCTTCCATCTTCATTTTCAGATAGCATGGACATGATTGCTGTGTGCTTGACATCATGGTACTGCAGGAGCTTTACGTACTCCAAAATAGTGGGGTCATAATTCTTGTGTGAGTGCAAAATACCAAGATGTCATCGGTTTGTATGAGCTGGTGATTATGATTGTACTCAATGTCCATTGCCACGCATGTGACATCCTCCCGCACCTTCACCTCATTCTTGCATTGTAGCCCATCCTCTGCGATGTTTTGTTTCGCTTCTCGCCGGCCTCTCAAATGTAAGATGTGTGTATCCCTTGAAGGCGCAAACAAAATACTTGTGGTTGTCATTTCCACCTGCCTTCCCGATTCCAAAACCAGCATGTCCGGCGATTCATTATAAAATTCCTTGCTTTCTACATCTTTGAATCGCATCTTTAGTCTTGGTATTAGATAATCTGGTAGATCTGGCGTCTGCAGAAAAAGAAAAAGAAATATTCCAAACAACACCTTAAAATGCAGTTTATGAACTTGTTATCCTGGAGGGAGCAGAAAACTTGCAGATAATACAAGATGCGTATATAAATATTTTTTGTTTCACTTACGTGCGTGTATGATCGCAACTCCGCCGGTGTCGGCTGCTGTCCCTCTGGGATGGGGCATGGAGGAGTAATCATAGCAGGATGCAGCAGTGGATCACAAGGAGGAAGGAGGGCTGAAGATGGCCTCTCTCTTGTTTGCGTCCTTTTTGCTTGAGGTGGTTGTGGTGGTATTGCGATCCTGGTCTTGGTTTGCTCTTTTGTTTTGTGAAGTAATCCATCTACCTTATGCCCCTGCATAATTCTGAATTGTAGCAAAGATCGAGAGGGATCAAACGGTGGTAGTGTGCAGATCACTCTCCTCTGTGTGTGTGTTGTTGTTGGATTTGTCCTGGGATCCAGTTTAGTTGCTTCGCTTTGGCATTAATGAGGCACACCAGGATAACCTCCAGAGTTACACGCAGGACTTGAGCTAACCCCCTCCTCCATCGGTGTGCTTGCGAGTCTGCTGGTGGATACAAAGAATCCGCGGGGGATTTCTGGCGTCACCCAATTAGGTGGAGTCACAAACTTGTGCGGATAGGGCTGTGACCTAGCTTCTTGGGAGTATCCGTGTGTTTCGGGTGTCATCCATTTTTGGTCTGGAGCAGGTTGGTAATGCTGTTGGTGCGTTTGAGGTGTGACCCATTGAGAGGGTGGTGCAATGCGTACAGGCTTTGGATTGTGTACTTGTTGCTGGGAACTTCTAAGCTTCTTCATGCGTCTCTCGTCTTGCTGACATAAAAGGAAAAAATGTCTATTAGCACACAAGTTATATCTGCATATACCTTTGTAACTGAACTTAGCATTATTCACAACTGAACTTCTCATATAAAAGTGGTGAGAGCCATCACACTATGCATCGAGCTAAGCATCCGCCAATGCCTTTGTACCGAACCGAGCACCCTTCACGTAATGAACTTCACATCACTACTAGAAAACCGCTACTAATGGCGCACTTAATTTGGCCATTAATGGCGCATCACCGTGCGCCATTACTAGCACGCCATTAGTATTTTTACTAATGGCGCACTGGTGGTGCGCCATTAGTATCTGAGAGACTAATGGCGCACCACCGTGCGCCATTAGTATAGGCTACTGATGCGCCATTAGTATGCCTCCCAGGCCATGTATACCAGTGTGTTGGCATACTAATGGCGCACGACCACGAGATGCCATTAGTAATCATGACATACTAATGGCGCATCGACTAGTGATGCGCCATTAGTATGCTTTGTCATACTAATGGCGCATCGTCATGTGATGCGCCATTAGTATGAATATTAGGTTTTTTTTTATTATTTTCTGTTTTTGCACAGGTTACAAAATGTATAATTTGACAAAATATAGACAAACACATCAACAACAGATTCATCGAATACAATAGAAGATTAGTCTTTGAATACAATTCATCATATTAGTCTCCGAATACAATTCATCATATTAGTCTCCGAATTGAAAAGACCGAACAAAGATAGAACATTATATTACAAGTCTCGAGACCGCGAGTAGCGAGTTTGTCTTCACATTACAAGTCGATATCGATCATCTAAACTACCATCACATAGAAGAGAGCTGCGGTCATCACGATGAGCATCATCACGATGAAACTCGCCTTCATCCGGTTCCTCCAACGCCCCTCCTCTCCCGCTAGATAGCGGGCGATCTAGATTCGCCTCGCCCTAGTGGTGTACCTTTGTAACTCATATCGCTGAATCGGTGAACCTGTCTCCGACACTCCTCCCGCCATCGAGACTCCGAACCTTACCTTGTACACGACATACGCCGGCATCGCTATGCACTAGCCAAACGAAACGTTAGTACCAATTCACGCATAATACATAAGCAATATATAAGTATGCAATGAACGATCGGAAGAGAAAAGCAAGACATTAATAGCATCGATTACATCTAAGTTGAACGACTCTCAAACCAAAGAGACATACTACAAGTTCATTAAAGTTCAATTACAACATGAGCCAATCGATGTTTCGAACTAGACACAAGATCACCGCTTTCGACTCGACTCAAGGGACCGGAGCGTGATGAAGCCGCCGCTCATCGTGGGAGTCATGAAATAACGGGCGTTGTCACCTGCATTTGTAGCATTGTGTCGATGTCACCGTTGGACGGTTGATTTCGAGGTAGAACTGCCCCGAGGTACGGCGACATCTTGATGGATGATTTCCGCAAAGTCCGATCGATGCAAAAGAATTCTTGTCTGAGGTCCGCGTCCTGGATTGCCGACACGCCGCGCCCAATCTTTGAGTTTACTCGGTAGCGGTTGATGATGGTCCCGCACGATCGCCTGCATGTGATGGATGGCGAGTAGGCACCCTTCGACCGCCAAAGCGGCTGCTTGACGAGCGTAACGTCAGACAGGGAGAACACGTGCTTGCCGATTTACAAATAGGCCTGGTGAAGGTGCCTCCAGATTTGGCATAGCCGGGAGAACATCATCAAGAACCTTCTTGACATTTGTGTAGTCTACGCTCGAATCGACGGTCCGGTAGAAATACGTGGCCATGGAATATTTGGGGCTTAGGAGGATGAGCGTGCAACGTGTGTCACCGCAGAAAACACGGAATGTTAAAAGAAAACGATCAAATGTAAGAATTCATATGTTACGGGCCGGTTGAGGGAGGACTTACTCGGAAAGTAAGGCACGAGGAAGTTATCCTTATCTTGGTTTGCCGTAATGATGCCTTCGAGGTAAGAACTCGCGACTTGCCGGTCCCCGCCGCTGCCCAAGATCTTGGCACGCATGTAGAAGGGGTCGACTATCACGATGTCCGGTCTTGTCGCTAATGATCCGCATCTCCATACTCAGCTAAAATAGCCGAACGAAGGTGTAGTGCAGCGGATGAAGGTTCAACATAGCGTGGATGTCATCAAAACGCAAGACGATCATACGCCCGATGGAGTTATCCACAAAGCCCTTGCCCTCCGCACCTTGGCATGGAAAACCGGGTATGCCACATCCTTCTCCCCGAGACGCCGCTTCTCCAAAGAAAGAACACTATCATGCAGACTCCGATAGCACCGGTTGCAGATTGAGCATATTTGTCGGTAGCATCGCCCTACCCGCCACATGCACCCTCCTCGAGATATCCTGCGGTGAAGGTGGCCCGCCCCGAGCACGGATCGTACTCGTGCCGGCTGGCTCGCACCCTTCTTAGTCTTTCTTTTGCGCCTTCTTCTTCTCCCGTAATGGGACCGAGTTTTGCTCACAGCACCGCCTTCTTGAGTGTGTTGGGGCTGATATTTTCGCACCTCGCCTATCCGAGGCTCGGTGAAGTCGGCAGATGGAGGCGCCTCCTCGAGAGCTGAACGCCAGACGGCGCTGTTGCAACTTGGCTTCTCCGCTGCACGAGCTAGATTGCACACGCCTTTTGTTGGGTTTGGTTCTTGAGAAGGAGGCCCCATGAAGTCGCCATCGCACCCATGATCGGCAAAATACTGATCGGCGCTGCCAAATGTATCATCGCTGCCGCCGCCGCGTCGTTCGATCCTCGTGCCATATGCATGTTTGGATCCAGGGCATAGGGATGTCCGCACCGCTGGGGCGGTCTTGCCATGGGGCTGACTTGGCGCCGCACGATCGGGCGGTGTTGTCTTTGGGGTGGTGTCCCCGCCCCAAACGAACCTGGTTCTTCGCCAAAGCAGGGCCAGCTCAAGCATGCGCCGAGGGTCATCACGTCATCATCGCCGGCCCGACGGGTCGATTCGAGGTAACAACTCGTCGCAGCCTGGCAGCACCAACCAGTTGAACCCTAAACAAGTTGGGTGGCATCCGGTACCGTGGAACAAGGGGTTGCCGGTTGAACTATTTTGCCCTTGGCGACATCGACCAACTCGTTGTTCACGGCGGAGGAGAGTGCACGAACGCCGGCGGCGCCGCGCGAAACATGTAGGGCGTCGTGGATGCCCGATCAAAGGCAAGGAGATGAAGTCCTCGGCGAGAGAGGCTTAATTAGTTACCTTGATGATGGCGCCGAGCTCGGCTATGTAGAGGCACCGCCAACGGCGGGCGGCAGATTGACGGAGGGGCCGCTTGTCGCAGAGGTGCCGCCGGCGCGACACCCGGTGCATTAAGCTCCGTGCGCGCGTCGGAGACACTAATGCCGCCTCGCCGGAGGCACCAATGGCCCCGCCATCGCATTATCCGAAGTTGCTAGCCGTGAAGCTAGGAATCGGGCGGCCTCTGCTGGCGCCTCGCAATCCACGACTCAACCCCGAGATCAAGGTAGGCACAAAGGCGGTGATCGCCGCCCGAGTCGTTGTTCCACTTGCTCTTGGACAATCTCCAAATCCGCGCCACCTGTGCCTTGAGTTCTTGAACCTCTCGCTACCGGCTTTCCGAGCTGGTCTTTTTCTCCTTCGCACACCAGCGTATAGTATGACCCCATTTTGTCGACAAGCCTTTGCCGCCACACGACCAGCCGACGCCGGCTTATCGAGCTTATCCTTGTTCTTCATTACATTCAACCCCATATTTAGAGTGGTGTCCCAAGGGTTGTTTTAGTCGACCCCTGCCATCGCTTTCAATCGCTGCGGAAGGAATGTGAACCATTTAGAAATTTGGCTTCATTAATTAGAATGCAACCATATGGAGCTAATTACGCTGGGTGTATTCCTTACCGTAACAAGCTCAAGCTGCCCGGTCTTCGGATCCGTGGTAAGCTCCTTTGTTTTCGGGTCCTTCTTGTACCGGCCCCGACAAAGTTCCCGGTCCGCTTGTCACCGATTTATCGAAGAGGGGCGGTAGGCCTTGCTCGGCACGGTCCGCCTCCTCCTTGTCCCATATAGGCTCCGCCACTCAGAACCGCCGGACCGAGTGTGTGTTCCCCTATGTTCAGCTCCCGATTTGTTTCCCCACTCACTTGATTGGGAGTTTGCGGTGCTCGAGCAATTGATCTTGAAGTCGCTAGTAGTCATCTTCGGTGATCGAAGGATTTTCTCCTTGATCTTCCGATAACTCTCACCTTCTCGATCATTCTTTTCACATTGCTTTTCCAAGTAGACAGGGCCTTGCTCATCTTCGTGAGGGCAGCATTGTTCACTTTATTCCTTTGAGGCTTGTGTTTGCAAATTCAGCGGGAACTTGTATCGCTCGTGCAGCTTCGTGAAGAGGAGGTTGCGCAAATTCCTCCGTCAGATGCCTCGTGTTCTCGGTGTTGATCGAGACGGTGCTCCGGACAATGCACCCGAGCTGAAGCGAGTACCCTTGACTATTCGCTCGGGCGCCGTTGGATTCCCGCTGGAGTCCACTTCAAGAACTTCCTCCTTGAGGGTGCGGAGCACGGTCGAGCGCCGTCCTTCCGCTGCCTCTTCGGTTGGCTGCCATCCGTGGCGCGCCGCCATCATCGCTGGTGGCATCCTCGGCGGCACCATCGGTGGTGGCATCAGTGGTCATCCTCGGCGGCACCATCGGTGGTCTCAGGATCGGCGGGAAGGCGGCGGCCTCATACAAGTGAGGTTGTTCTCCATCTCCGGGACAGCTCCTGAATGCCTTGCCGCCCAACCCCGGCCTCATCGTTAGGGCCATGTTTCTCTCTAAATAGAAACAAAGCTTGGTCAAAAGTTGGTTGTTGTCAACGAACAAGATCATGGTCTCATCATTTAGGGTTTGTCGACACCGAGGCATCCTAAAATCTAAGCTTTTATCATTGAGGGTTTTTCGACGCCGAGGCACCCTAAAAGCCTAAGCTTTCATCATTTCGGTTTTATCGACACCGAGGCACCCTAAAAGCCATGCATTAGTCACAAGTACGCCGGGCACTTGATCCTACTTAATTAACTACTACGATACCCGCCCATGCATTAGTCACAAGTACCCCATATGTCCTATTTTTAGCAAAGTCATGCTAAAATTCACGGAAAATTTCAGCATGACCTTTGCTGAAAATAGGACATATGGAGTACCCAATTTGCCGGAACGGAAGTTAATCGACATTCCGCAAACTCAAGGGCCTCTCGGGTACCTGCAAAATCATTATCCTGTGGACATGGATGCAATGTCACATGTCACATGGATCCCACACCCACGTGAGCTGGTGAAGCTTCATGTGTATTTCACTTAAACCAGCCCGACTAAAGAGCTTTATGTAGAAAACAAATCACTCCACCAGCTCACACAGATCATCCTCTAAGCAATTACTCAAAATGGGCACTAGCTGCAAAATGAACATTTTACAATCTGAAATTTTTGTAACTGATGTTTTTGTAACCCCTAATCCCATAATGTCACATACCGACGCTTATGGGAGAAGTATGTCACATACCGACAATACTCCCTCCATCCCATAATGCAAGACATTTCGACACATCGTCAAAAAATGTATCACATTACAGACGGAGGAGCATTGGTCACAACCCCTTTAATCTCTCTCGTCTACTTTTTCTAAAACCTAACAGAGTGCATCCTAAACTTAGTAAAAAACAAAGGCACAAATAATTCTGCAAGACATTACAAATAATTCAAGAATTTGAGAATAATCAGAGGAAATTAATCAACTTGTAAACTGATAAAGAATAATATATTGAGAATATCGACTCGACACGCTTTTGACAAAATCATCGAGGTGCATTGCTTATAGGAAGTTATTAATACGTAACAAGAAACCAAAATCTTCCTCCTCTCATGCTGCCGTTATAAATAATGTCATTGTCCAACAGGTTCTGAGTTTTAGAACAATCAAGCCAATGCCAATAGGAACAAATAGATTTTAGCTACTAGAAACACGATAGTCACGGGCTTGTCCTCGAACCTTAACAACAGTACAAAAACTCCATGCCATGGACAACCGCACTTCAAGATGCAAAATGCACTTCAAGATGCCATGGACAACCTCGACTATCAACTACATGGTGAGCAACCAGCACAATTTCTCCTACATATGTTTGCTATTCCAATTTTCGTAACCTGGTTTGGTCATAATTTTTATTCAAAGCATCAATTTTGTGATTTTGATCCTAAATTGAGATTTAAAATGAGGTGTGTTAAATTTTGTTTCCGTGATGAATTAGTTCGTGTTTCATTGATCACACATGGTGAAGAATTGCACCATACATCTAGTGTCTTGTCGTCAGACTGCATCGCAATGCATTTGGGCTTGTCATCGACCTTCAAAAACTGAAAGTAATCTTAGGAGCAAAGTGAGGCCGGAGATTCTAACTTTATCGTTGAAAATTGAGATAAACCGATGATTCTAACTTTGTTGGTTTAGGGCAGTGGAGTTGTTAGGTGTGGATTGACGATTCTAACTTTGTTGGTTCAAAATGTGGAGTTGTGCAGTGTGGGATTGATGTAATCAAGTGTGAATGGGTGATGTGTTCATTGAGCTATTTATAGATGGTTTCAAAGGATAATAATGCACAATGATTTGATTAAATGGCAGCCACTGAGCCGACACCAATCATCTCTCAAATAAGTACACACCACTCACAATCGCTTGTGCACTACCGCCATGTATGAAAATCAGTTGTCTTAACCAAGACAGCAATTTCTCTCAACCAATATTGCTTTTTAATTGCATTATCACGTCAAAGACATTATACCGGAGCAGATGCAGGTGAGCATATACAAAATAGAAACTTGAAGTATAGAAAACTATAATATCATTCGTATTTTTATCCCTCGGTGATTACTATTAGCGATGCTATTTTCATACAAAGTATAGAGCACAAAGACGCCGACAACTTGTTCAACCTTGCACAGTGACAACGGCTCTAGCTAGCATAGGAAATGGCCATGATCTTGTTCTTGGAACGAATTTATTCACTGATGAATCACCATGAATCTCCATAATCCATCGAACCCTAGCCTAGTTTACCGAAAAAAAATCAATCTGGCCATGACAGGGGACGAACCAACCGCATACCTTGCTGCGAGAGCTGGAATCGACGATGTCGACGACAGGTTGAGGACGAGGATGGCCGCCTTCTCCGCTCGTTCGCACGCCGGCCGCGCTCCGCTCCCTCGTTCGGGCGGCGGGAGACGGTGGTGTCGGGCGGCGGGCGACGGTGGCGCTGGGCGGGTCGAGGGCGGCGGGCAACGGTGGTGTCGGGCGGCGCGAGGGCGGCGGGCGACGGTGTGGCGTCGGCGGGTCGAGGGCGGGGCGACGGTGGTGTCGGGCGGCGGGGCGGGCGGCAGTGGGCGACGCGGTGTCGGCGGCGGGCGACGGCGGCGAGGCGGCGGGCGGGACGGGTGTCGAAGCGGGCGACGGTGGCGCTGGGAGAGGAGATCGGGAAGGGATCGCGGGCGAGGCGAGGGAGAGAAAGGGATCGGTACGCAGTAGGGGCGCCACAATACTAATGGCGCACCACCCTCGGTCGCCTATAAGTACATACATACTAATGGCGCACTGTGGTGAGGTGCGCCATTAGTATTTTTTTTATTTCGCCGAGCCAACAGCTATCTACCACCGACCCGATACATGTCAAGTCTTCTACTAGCTCGACCGGTCAGCAGCCTAGTTCTCACACCAGAGGTCCTGGTTCGATTCCTGTGCTCCACAATTTTTATGCATTTAAAATGCTGTTTGATACTTATTTGTGTTTAAATATGTTCAAACTTGTTTAAATCATAACACTAATATTTTTTATAAGACAGTAATAATTTTTAAAAATATCATCAAACAGTAATGCCGGTGGAGCGGGAGGTGCGGGGTGTGGGGGGTCGGCGGCGGCGGTTGAGTAGGGAGGGTGCTGGGGTCGGTGGCGTTGAGTAGGGAGGGTGCGGGGGTCGGGCGGCGGTTGAGTAGGGAGGTGCGGGGTCGGCGGCGGTTGAGTAGGGGAATCGAGAGGTGCGGGCGGTTGGCGGCGGCCGATGGACCGGATCTGGGGTGCGGGGGTCGACGGCGGTTGAGTAGGGAGGTGCGGGGTCGGCGGCGTTGAGTAGGGAGGTGCGGGGGTCGGCGGCGCGGTTGAGTAGGGAGGGTGCGGGGGTCGGCGGCGGTTGAGTAGGGAAATCGAGAGGTGCGGGCGGTCGCGCGGCGGCCGTGGACCGGATCTGGGTGCGGGGGAAGTCGGCGGCGGTTGAGTAGGGAATCGAGAGGGCGCGGTCGGTCGGTGGCGGCCGTGGACCGGATCTCGCGAGGTGGGATAGCGATCGAGATGGAGGAGGATCGAGATCGAGTGTCCATGAAATTAAAAAATATTCATGATAGTTCAAAAAGTGCCCATGAAATATAATCGAGAAATGAAGTCTACGATTTAAATACAATCGATCTTAGCTAGCTATTTGTTCACAATCTTCTTGCCCTTCTTTTTCGCAAATGGAGTTCTTCTATGGAACGGACGCCCTTAGGTAGGGTGGTCCTGCTTCTTCTTGTGGTGTATGCTGCTACTTCATCATCGCGTCATGTTCGATCCTCGGTCGCCAGATTTGTCAAGTCTTGCTCATTGGCTACTCCATCCATTCCGATGATCTTCCTTTTGCCTCTCCTCACGACAACACGACCGGGCTTTGGCGGGTCGGTAATGAAGAAGCATTGGTCCACTTGGGAAGCCAGTACCCATGGCTCATTTTTCAGGGTGACGCTTATACCATGGGTCTTGGATTTAGCTTCGGTATAACCATGGTGGTGAAATACCGGTCTTCTTTTATGACGTTCTTGGCCCATCGACACGGAACATGGGGACCTTCTCTCCAACAGAGCTCAGCTCCCGATCTCCTCGATCCTTCCGTAGTATCTGCCCTGTCGTTACCGTGTAGGATTCCATCGTTACCCCGGAGTTCGATAACCATCGCCTTCATGTCCTTGGCCTCGGTGTAGAATGTGTAGCCGTTGATATCGTGCGCCTCATAGGTCATCGAGTTGTGCTCGCGCCTGTGACAAGGCGAATATGAGTTGTTCTTCCGCGAAGAATCCTCATGTAAAGGGTACGACGAAGCTTCGCTTGAACCAACGCGTGAAACATGAGTTGTGCTCTTTGAGTATATCTCCGTCCGTCCTCTGTTGGCTTCGGTCATTGTACGCCTTCTTAATAAAGGTTTTGTGCTCTACCACCCAAGGATCGACCACGCCTATGTGTTGTAGCGCGACTAGGTTTGCTCTTTCAAAGTCGGCGAGTCGACCCTCGAAGTCGACATGCATTTCATGGCGACCCTCACGGTGACCCCATCCAATGAGCCCGCCGAGGTGCTGCTGACGCGCAGACCAACGGGTTCTCGATGCCTAGATAATTCGTGCAAGAGAGATGCACTCTTCGATCGAAAAGCCCTCGCTATGCTTCCTCTGGATGTGACATGTTGCGAACGTATCCTTTGATGACACCATTCATCCTTTCGAACGGCATCATGCCGTGCAGGAACGCCGCCCGAGTTGGATGATATCCTCCACTATATGGACCAGCAGATGCACCATAACGTCAAGAATGCGGGCGGAAGTACATCTCAAGCTCGCATAGTATCACCACGATCTCTTCCTGTAGCCTTCGAGTTGCCTCACGCCAATCGACTTCCGAGATGACGTCAAGAAGTTGCATAGGCCAAATAGCGTTTCACGGACGTGCGCGTCCATGATCCCACGGATTGCAATCGGAAGTATCTGCGTCATCAAGACGTGATACCGTGAGACTTCATCCCGCTGAACTTCGCTTCACTGGGTCTAGGTATCTGCTTATCTTCCCACAGAATCAGAAGGAAGTTTTACTCCTAGGAGGCGGGTGAAAAACTGCTCGATCTCCTCCCGACTTAGAGTGAAGCATGCGGGAGGGTAGTCATTTCCGGTCTTCTTGGCCTTTTGCCTTTGGCGACGACTTTTCGTGTCCTGCTTCGCCTCATCATCATCATCATCATCATCATATATAGCGTGAAGCTCCTGCCGATGCCCATTGATTTCAAGTCCGCCTTGCTTTCGCCCATCTTTGGTCCTCTCCGCATGTTGAGCAGGGTACCAAGCCGACTCGCGCACACGCTCTTCGTGATATGCATGACATCAAGGCTGTGAGGCACACGGTGGATCTTCCAAGACGGCAAGTCCCGTAAAACAGACCTCGTTTTCCATACCTTCAGCAGCTGCTCGCGCCTTTTGCTTCTTTCCGGCAAAGGCAGTCTTTCCAATTTTTCAACAGCTTGTCTATTTCCTCGCCGCTCCTCGTACATCGGGCGCTTTGGGTTCGGTTTCACCATCGAACAGATCCTTGCGCTTCCTCCACGGGTCATCGTCGCGAAGCCACCTTCGATGTCCCATGAACACGGTTTTCAAGACCCGGATCTCTATCTAGCTGGCGATACGCCAGTCATCCATGCACCTTACGCATCCGTAAAATCCGTGGACTACCTGCCCGCAAGATATCCGTAATCGAGATAGTCGTGCACCGTCGTGAGCAAAGGCGGCTCTCATAGGGAAATATTCTTTCTCTGCGGCGCCCCACGATTGGGGCGTTTTCCACAGCGTGTCAATCTCCTCTTTCAAAGAGCCCCTGATATGATTGATGTCGCTCCTCGGTTGTTTCGCCCTTCAATTAGCATACTCATGTGAATGTACTTCCTCTTCATGCACAACCAGGGGGAAGGTTGTACATCCACACCAACATAGGCCAGGTGCTATGTGTGCTTCTCCGCTGCCAAACGGATTGACTCCATCGGTGCTCGCGCCAGACGATGTTCCTTCTATCGCTCCCAAATTCGGTATTCAAGTTCAACGCTACACCGCTCGCATCCTTAGGGTGACTCAAGATCTTGTCTTTTTATCTATCTCCGGATCATTTGCGCCATCTTCTCGCTTCTTCTCCTCCCTATCCGCGTACAACGCAGGAGCTTTGCTACCTTAGGGTCCGCGAAATACCGCTGCAGACGAGGAGTGATCGGAAAGTACCACACCACTTTTCGAGGCTTTCTTCCTCTTCTTGTATCGAGTGACACCGCACACCGGACATATGGTAGACTCCGCGTGCTCGTCCCGATAAATGATGCAATTGTTCATGCACACATGGTATTTCACGTGCGGTAAATCCAGAGGACACACGATTTTCTTCGCCTCCAAACTGGTCGGGCACTTGTTCCCCTTGGGAAGACGTTCGTGCGTAATGACATGTTCTCGCGAAGCTACGCGCCGGTCATTTTGTGTTTTACCTTCATCTCCGAGCCATGAGCGTTACTTTCAAAGCGGTATCCTCGGCCTGCATCCTTCATATAATGGAGTAACCGTCTAACTCAAGTTGATCCATCTTGGCTTTCTCTCGGCGGCAGCTCTTGCGTTATCCATCCGCTTGAGAAGCAGCTCTTGAATATGAGGGTCCTGCACCCAGCCCATCGATGGTCCAGCTTCGTCGCTCCGCCAAAGATCATCATCATGTCCTGCATCTTCTTCTACATGATGATCGTGTACAAGATCACCGTCGTGATCATCTCCTCGGGATTCTTCGCCTTCTCGCCCGCCGAGCAGCGGTGGTTGTCTTGTCTGCCCTTCCTCATTTCTTGCCCGCCCCATGGACGACTTCGCAGTCATCTTCATCACCTTGCCACCGATAGCCATCCATGAAACCACGCAAGAGCAGGTGGTCCCGCACCTGCCGAAATCGGGTCCGCAATAAGGCTATTCAGCTTGCATCTTCGACACGGACATCTTATCTCCGCCTCGTTCTTTTGAAGCATCTCGCCTTCATGACCTCAAAACCTATTCACGATGCCTTCGGTCATCGTATGCGGACCATATGGTCGCTCATGGGTAGAGCAAAACGATATTTTAGAACCAAGAAAAATTTGGCATGACTTTCCTAAAAATAGGACCAAAAGAATGCTTAATGCCAAAATTCTCGCTTGAACGGAAATGAATCAACATTCCGCAAAATATTGGCAACTATCGTGATTTCAAATACCGATACACCTCCAAACACAAACACATATGCAAAACCACAAACATATGCAACACCACGAACATACATAGATCTAGCTAGGCCATAAAAAGTGCATGTGCACATTGTTGTAGGGAGAACAACATATATATAGCTTCCGCCTTACTTACCTAGCAAAACAAGGTAACTTAACCACTTAATTTGAATGAATTTATGGTGGAAATGAGGTGAAAAGAGGAGGCACCCGAGACAAGGAGGAGGCGGTGGAGAGAATGAAGTGGGAGAAAGTGAGTGTGGGAGGAGAGGCTGTCCAAAATATCTTGTTGTTGCCCACTTACTAATGACGCACCAACCACAAATGCGCCATTAGTAATCCAAAGATAATGGCGCACTTCGGTGGTGCGCCATTAGTAGTTTTGCAAAAAATATACTAATGGCGACTACACCACGGTGCGCCATTACTAGTTTAAACTAGTAATGGCGCACTGCGTGAAAAGCGCCATTAGTAGTTTTGCAAAAAAAGGAATAAAAAATAATAAAAAAACAACATTAGTGGCGCACTCTTTCGGCAAAAGCGCCATTACTAGTTACAACTAGTAATGGCGCATCGCCTGTGATGCGCCATTAGTATGTTTGGACAAAGCACTAGTTCAAAAAGAATTGATACTAATGGCGCACCGTGAGCCAAAGCGCCATTAGTAGTTTCAACTCTAATGGCGCATCAGAAGGTGGTGCGCCATTAGTATATACTAATGGCCCACCACTTGTCTGGTGCGCCATTAGTATATACTAATGGCGCACCACTTGTCTGGTGCGCCATTAGTGTCAATCCCATCTATAGCCCTTTTTCTAGTAGTGCATCCTGTTTTTTAATTCTACAATATTTGATTACTTATATGTACCTGAACTGAGCACTCTCCACAACCTGAACTTCTTGTTTTGCAAAGGGGAAATACTGTCTACAGTCAAAAAACCTGAACCTTCATGAGTTTTTTGAATGGTTAGACTCCTAGTGCATACCAACCTGACCTTCATGTCATGCATGTTCTATTTTCCTTTTATTTATTTTTTTGCACAGAACCAGACACATACCAACCTGAACTCTAGCACACTTACTAGTTGGACTTCACATGGCTTTTCCACATGTGAATGTGAATGCAGGCAGATTTTATAGTGTTTGTAGCCTGGACTGAGGCTCACATACTACCTGAACTTCACATGCCTGTAAGCAGGCAGATTTTACAATGCTGTTTTGTAGCCTGGACTGAGGCTCACACACTACCAGAACTTCACATGGTTGTAAGCGGTGCAGATTTTACAAAAGCTTTTGTAGCTCGGATCGATGCTCACACACCACCGAACTTCACATAGCTGTAAGCAAATAACAAACCAAGGAAGGAAGAAGTTCAACCATACCACGCTAGAAGTTCGCCAACCTTTTTCCAAAGAAATTGATAGGCCACCTTGAGAACAATTCGTCGTGGAGGTATGAGAGGAATCCCATGGCAATCCATGTCTTGCAGGGGGCGCGAAGTTCATCTGCACGAAGCAAGAAGGTCAGAGAAGGCAAGATTGAAGAAGAATGCAAGATCAGGGAGGAAGTTCATGTACAGTTCTTAGATTTGAAGGCGCCGCCGAGATGCTTCCTTGGATTTGTTGTTCGCTGTAGGTTGCGCCTTGGCCGTCAGGAGCACTGCCAAGCCGTCTGGCGGTGACGATGGACCGAGGATGAGGCTTCCGGAAGTCCATGGCGGCCGTTCGTCGCAGAAATCCGGCGGCTTGCTCCGCCGGCTCCAGGCGACGCGGGCTCCCTCACGCGGGCGTCCGCCGTCGCTCGCTCACCCGCGCCGACGGTCGGGCAGGAGGTGGAGTCTGAGGGGGCGGAGCTCGATCCGGTCGGCCAGGATCTGGAGAAGGAAGGCAGGCGCTCGATCCGGCGGATTTTTGGTGGCGAATCACGGCGGAGGTCAAGGGGAGGAGCGGCGAGGAGGGGGGTTGGGGAGGGACGGCTCGATCGGGATCGGGGTCCAGGTGGGATTCTGTCGGGATTGGGGTCCAGGTGGGATTATGTCGGGCTGGGCCGGCAGTCCAGGGAAGTTCGGGAACCTGTCTTCGGGCCCTATATAGGGGATTAGAATAGTGTTGTCCTATATATATATATATATATATATATATATATATATATATATATATATATATATATATATATATGAAAGACTTACTACTGCTCCTAATATAGTTTTTTTTTTGCAATTCCTACTCCTAATGGAGTTATGGGCGATGATAGGCGCCGGTGCGCCGGCACAAACATTCCGCCGGTCTACTGCTAGCCACCCGATTTAAAAAAGAGAACCGTCAGATCTCAGCGTTGTCTTCCTCCCTTCCCCGTCTTCCTTCTCACTCCCGCACGCATAGGAAACAGAGAAAACAAGAAGGGGATTCACACGCTCCCCGCAGGCGCACCACCACCTCCTCCTGGTCTTAGTTGTGGTCGTGCCCGACGAGCTCTAGTGAGGTCCCGGCCCCCTATCCGCCAAGATTGCATCACAGCCAACGTTGATTTTAGGCGCGATTCACCATGGATGCAACTCTAAAAACGGTCGATCCAACGCGCGGGGGGCATCATTGCTACATCCCCAACGTAACCACGCCTCCGGCTCGCCGAGGTCGTCGCCTTGCACCATCGTGTCTAGCAAAAAAGGATCCAAGAACGCAACAAAAGCTCAGTTGGTCGGTTGATCGGTTGAAGCAAATCATTATAAGGTTCCAGCAAAAAAAGATATCGTTTCCAGCAAAATTAACCTCAGCACAGATAACTTCAGTGATTGATTGTAGCAAAAAAAGCACTAGTTCCAGCAAAAATAAACGCTGGTTCCAGCAAAATAACTCAGCAGGGAGACTCCCATTTTCGATTGTAGCAAACAAAAGAAGGATTGTAGCAAAAAGAAATGGTAGTTCCAGCAAAAACATACACTGGTTCTAGCAAAAACACTCGTCAGCGGCGAGGGCGCCTTTGGTTCCAGCAAATCGAAGGGCCGATGACAGCAAAAAATGATGTCGGTTCCAGCAAATAGATGGCCGGTTGCAGCCAAAAAGGGTCATCCGCAGCCCGCCGCCAGTCTCCACGGCGTGAAGACCTTTCGACGGCGTGGGGCATCGGTTCCAGCCCTGGGATGCCCAATTGCAGCAAAAAGGCCGTCGCCGGGTTGTCGTCGTCATTGTCTCAAAGACCGGCGAGTCTTGATTGCACCACCGCCATCGCTCACGTAAAAACGGATGCAGAGGTGGTGGATGGTGGTTCTCCCATGGTCAGAGACCCGCGATGGCCGCTGTCGCGCAACGCCGTGTGTCGACCGTTGCGGCGCCATGTGGAGGAAGAAGCAGAGAGCGAGCAGAGATGATGAAGCGCGTCGCGAGAATAGGATTGGGATGAATGGAGCAAGAGGGATGGCATGTGCGGTGAGAAAAGGAAGGAGGGGAACTGGCTCCTCTACCGTGCCTTTGAGCACGGCACGGCTGCCGTGCCTTCTTCGGACGCTCGTGGGCGCATTGGCATGGGCCAGAAACTTACCAAAAACTAATCAGCCTAGCCCAGCCGTTAGTTGTACACACGTCTGAATTAATTAGCTGTCTAAAAAAGCTATTTAGTTTTCTCGACAATAGTTCCGAAGCTCACAATGACCGCTAGGCATTCGCTTCTTGGCTACTGTGTAAATTTTGCCCTAAAAAACTAGTCCATCCCATTTCATATTATTTGTCTAGATACGGACCATAAATCTAAGACAAATAATATGGGTAGGTAGCAGTAGTTATTTTTAGTGGAACTGATTAAGTAATTAACTATAATTAATACATGACCAACACTGTAAAACAAAAGGCGAGCGATAGGCGCTGGTGCGCCGGCTGAAATTTTGGCCGGTCGCACCGCGGACGCCTGATCTGGCACTCGTTGGGGACGTTGGTGGAGATGACGTAGGCCGGAGGGATTTAGAACAGCGGTGCTCGACGATGGCGTTCGCGAAGTGGGCGCCAGATGGAGGGATTTAGCGTGGTGATCCTCGCTGACGGACCAGTGCACACCTAGATTATTTTCGTTTTACAGCGTTGGTCATTTATTAATTATTTTTAACTTGATTATTTAATCGGTTCCGCTAAGAGATAAAAATTGAGCAACACTAAAAAGACAAATAGTTAATCAGTTTAGGCGTGTGCACATCTAACAGTTAGGTTGAGGTGATTAGTTTTTGTTAAATTTCTGGCCCATGCCAATGCGCCCATGAGCGTCCGATGAAGGCACGGCATCCGTGCCGTGCTCAGAGGCACGGTAGAAGTTTCGAAAGGGGATGGATAAGGCCGTGCTCAGAGGCACGGTAGAGGTTTCGGAAGGGGATGGATAAGGCCGTGCTCGTGTGTGGTGCATGGGGTCCCTAGGTAGTGTGCATGCGTGTGGGAACGACTGGCGCAAGTTTCAGCCGGTCCGCCGGCTCGAAGCGTTTCCCTAGAGTTATACACCTTTTGTTGTTATGTCGTGTACAGAATCGCAGGCTTGTAGGCCTGCTGAGTGCTACTGATTGCTTACGGTGTCTAACTCCATTACTTGAATTTTGATTTCTTGCAGACTAACTTAAGCCAACCTTATCCAAGCCGTCAGACTAGGGATGCTTCTGAATTCTGTACACGATATGCACAATGATCTAACTTAGCAAAAAAGCATCAGAAGTCGACACCGCACTTCAAGCCGGATAAGCTCATCTGACCGCTCTCTTGTACCAGTTGAGATAACATCTCATCCAACGTATGTTAGCCTATACTCTAGGATATCCCCGATTTCCTATGCAACTGTGCGCCTGATTCCAACACCGATTCTTGTAGCTTCCTAACAACCGTATCGGTTAGCGCATGGGCATGGCCATCATCTACACACCGTTTGCTCGTTTTCAGTGGAGGCGACAAGGATGAGGGCGCCTTCCTTATCCATCAACCATCAAAGCCCCCAATAATGCTTATCGTCACCATGCCCGGTTGATGCAACGGCACATCGCAGCTTTTATGGGCCTTCCGTCTCAGCAACACCAATTCGATCTTCTTCCGAACAAACTTCGCCCACGCATGCTGAACCGCATGAGCGTGACCTGCCAACAGAAACCCTTCTCAAGGGGATCAAGCTTACCCAGCACACAGATTCTATCTCGGAGAAAGAACAGAGAGTAACTAGAATTCATGGAGATGATCAGTCATGAAGGATCTTAATTCTGGGGAGGCATCATCCCATTTGTCATTACAGCAAGGATTACCATGATGAGCAACGACTGGTTGCAGCAACACGATCACAATAGAGCTCCGGCAGGTTTACAAAAACTAAAACCTTAGCCTGCGATTCCGCCTCTCGAATTCAACACAACACAACACACAATAAAAGAGGAAAATCTGTACAGAAATGGCCGGACTCGGCCTGGTCTCGAGCTACTATCTTCCAGAGGGGATCAGCGAGCCATTCTCAGATCCTAGGGTGAGAGGCTGTGTCGCGGCCGCAGGCAATGGCATCCATGGGCCGCCAATGGAGGCAGCTTCCATCTGGATGGCCTCGGCGATCGGCACCAGCGTCGGCTTCTCGTTGTTGTAGGTGAATTCCAGGTCCCTGTTTGCCGCCAGAGCCAAGAGCTCCGCCTCCTCGAGCCCCCGCGCCGGGCCGAGGCTGCACCTGTCCGGCGAGTGCTTTGCGAGGGCGTCCTTGAACTTCTTGATCTGTAATCAGATGCAATTGCAGCAAGCATGTCAGCATTCATCTTAAACGTGTCTGAGGAACGTTTTCTGCAGTAAGCAGACACATAATCTTTTACAGTGAGTGAGTGAGACTTACGGTTGCATTGGTGCAGCTGAAGCTGCTGACCCTTCCCTGAGCTCCCCTGTAGAACCTGAAGAAAGGGAGGACATGGACATGGAGGCTGTAGCACATGGACTTGTGCTTCTCGTAGTTGACCTGCAGGAACAGCACGTCCGGGTTCCGCTCAGCGAACTGCGCAATCTGCACATCAGAAGAACCGAATTCGCTTGAGTATACTTCGCAGTTTCAGAATCAGATTGCCTGAACGGAACAGGGGGTTTCGGCCGAGAATTTCTACCTTGGGGTGGAGAGCGCGGCAGCCACCGCAGCCGGGGGAGAAGAAGTCGACGACGACGAGCTTGTCGCCGGCGTTGAGCAGGGTGTAGGCGAGGTCTTGCGCGGACTCGACCTCCCTCATGTTGGGGTGCGTCACCTTCTCCCACCACCTCATGGCCTTGCCAATCGTCAGGTTCCCGTTCATCTGCAGCCAACAACCAGCTCTAATTTAGTCCGCGTCCAGCGCCGCAGCATTGCATTCCCCACCAGCTAAAAATTAAAACTAAAACTGAAAATGTAACTAAACCGAAATTTCGGCCCGCGGAAAAGATAAAATGGGACTGAAATCTCAAGATCTCGTCTAGAAAATCTCGAACAGGAAACAAGAACGCGGATTGGCACCAAGGGACCGACCTGTCCAGCAGTCGCCTCCGCCTGGAGGCTCCGAGGCAGGGGCCTGTCCGCCAGCGCCACCCTCCCGGCGGGGAAGGAGCTCTTGGCGCGGTACCCAACGCCCATCGGCAAAGACTCCGCGAGCGCCGCCGCGGCGCCCAAGTCCCCGCACGGCGCCGCCACGCTGCCGCTGCCGCCGCCGCATAGCGCGCTGGCCATGGCTGCCGAGCAGAAGGAAGAGCAGGAAGAGAGAGAGCACGAGCGCGCGCGCACAGAGAAAGAGAGGGGGGGGGGGGGGCTCGGGGGAGAAGAGAGGTGGGGAGCAGGAGTCAAGGGCAATGGCGGATGGGGAGATGCGGCGAGGGAGAAAAGGTCGCCGCCCCTTTTAACGAAGCGAGGAAAAGCGAAAAAGGCACACGCTTTTTTTTTCCGTCTTCGCCCGAACGGCTTTCACGTGGGGTGAATTCTTGACATCCGTCGGATCACGCAGCGGACGGCGAGATGGCGGCCACGAGGTGGGGGCGGTTGGGGTGGGCCGTTTGTGCCGGTGTAAAAGGTGGGATGGAGTGGATATGTTTTGGATAAGATTAGGGCTGGGCCGGTAGGTACTGGAGGTTAAAGCGCCACGTGTGCACGGTGTCTGCCGGCGTGGGACCACACAACGAAAAGGGCGTGGTTCGCATGGCCCACCCGTCTGTTGGAGCACGGTAAAAATGGAGAAAATTCAAGCTGTTGGCCGGTTACCACAGCTCGTCTACAACAGATCTTGCAGTTGCCGCGGGGTAAACTGGTAACTGGATAAAAGTCAGATTTTTTGCACATGTAGTATATTCTCTGTATAATCTAGTCGTGGCTGTTTTCAACCAGTAACCATACATACTCCGTATTTCCATAACTGTAATTTTTTGCTACAATACGCATAAGACAATAATAATCAATAGAATTAGCAGCCACACATACAACGTGTACTACGATACATGCAACACCTAGATCAAGCTCTTGCCAATATCAATGATGCAAAACAGGAAGCAACCAAGCCGCGTCACAATCAACGCCGAACACCTATACAACATGACCAAGACCTAAGGACAACACAAACCAATGTACTCTCACCTATAACGCCAAGAAGTTAGCAAGTGGATGGCAGGGCTCAGACAGACCTATAGAAGGTGTCATCGTGAAAGCACCAACTATTAAGGATATACATTGCGCCTCAGAGGCCCACGTCCAGAACAATAGCCGAAACCGACTCGAGCCGCACCATCGAGACTCCTCGAGCCACAATTCGACGCTTTTCAAGGAGAAAACAACGCCATGACGTCGTCATCGCCTGGTCCAAAGGTCGGACCAAGGATTTCCCTCAAGCACAAGGGAGGGGAGTTGGATCGCGGCCAAGGCAACACCTTCATGGAGGGAACGGCGCCCACATGCGTCGCCGTTGTCAGCCTCGGACGCAACTGTAATTTCTCACGAGTTCGTGTAGATGGTCTAGAAATATTTTACGTTAGCTTCGGCTCATGGGAATCAAAGAAGATAGGAGAGAAACGTCTCCCTCGTTTTTTCCATTGGCTATACTAGTTAACTATAGAATACTATTGTACTCCCTCGGAGTACTTCTAGTGTGTCGGTGCACCCATTTCGCGATTCGGTTTATGCGTCGACTGTGCGTCTTTGACCACTGCGCTACACTTATCTTCCGCGGAATGATCATGCACCGAACGCCCGCGAGCGATGATTCCGCCATCCAGACCACGATCACGATCCGATAACAGTCATTACCCGGATACGGCTGCTATCGCCGGTACAGACAGCCGCGATTCTTGCTAGCACTGCGTTGATTCCCCCATCCAGACTAGGCCCGTCAACAGCAATGGGGTGGCGGTTCCCCAGTAATTACCTGCATACAGCCGTGATTCTCGCCGCCATCTTTCTTTTCGGTGACTGGATCGGCCGGCAAGTTTCAGATCAGTCAGAAATAGAAAAATGAACCCGCCGTTGAAGCGTGTGGCGGGGCTCCGTTCGACGGCACACAGGAAGAAGAAGGCGCCAACGGAAAACCCCACGGATAACGGAGGCTCACTAGGTGCTACGTGACCCATGCACGTGAGCTCTACGCGGGACCGAACGAAGCACGGCTGCTGCTGCTACTCTACCAGCGGCATGGGGGTGGAGGAGGCAGCGGCGGTGCATCGCATCCGCATCTATCCGTGGACATGAGGCGGGAGGAGCCCCACATGGACGTGGAATCATGGACCGGTGGTGGTATCTCTCTATGGTTTCTCTCCTCTCTCCTCGCCAGCAATAGGTAGGCGGATCGTGTACCAAAACGGCGGGCGCGGCACCCAGAGACCGACCCAACGATCCGCCACGGACAAAGTACACAGTACACTAGTACATACAGGGCAGTGAGAATTTCACTTTATGTTCGGCTTATTACATTTCTGTAGAAAACAGTTGCCATACATAGGTAAAAAACCATGAGGATCAAAATTGAGAAATCAACCGGCTGATACAAGGTGTTCGTCGACCGTCTTCTGCGAGCGACACGTGTCCCTCAGTCCCACGCACGTCATCCCGATCCCTCCCATCCCTCCCAAGAAGGATCCACCTCATTCACAAAAAAATAGAGAAGCATCGGCCCCACCTGCATTGTCTTCATCTTCTCTGGTGTCTCTCATACCCCCTTTCATCTCTTCCTTCCGCCTTCGGGTCGAGCGCACGCGCATCAGCGTCACAACTTCAGCATGTTCCAGGCGGTGTGTTGTACGGGCCAGGGCATGGTGCTTCAATACCTTTTTCCATGCCTCTCGATCAAGCATACACTCGACCTCTTGATCCAAATCTGAGAATGAGGCATGGAGCCGATCGACGCTGCCTCTGCAAGTTACTCGCTATCTCCTTCCACCTCCTTCTTAGGACGGCATCGCTGGCTGCCGCTCGCTGCTGAGATGTTGGCAGTCAATGGGTGAACAGAGACATGTGTGTCTGCAACGTTTTGAAGGTGGAGGTGACCATAAACCCATGTTACAAACATCCACCTATGTTTGAACGTGATCATGTTGGAAATATGCCCTAGAGGCAATAATAAAAGGATTATTATTATATTTCCTTGTTCGTGATAATTGTCTTTTATTCATGCTATAGTTGTATTATCCAGAAATCGTAATACACGTGTAAATAGATAGACCACAACATGTCCCTAGTGAGCCTCTAGTTGACTAGCTCGTTGATCAATAGATAGTCATGGTTTCCTGACTATGGACATTGGATGTCATTGATAACGGATCACATCATTAGGAGAATGATGTGATGGACAAGACCCAATCCTAAGCATAGCACAAGATCGTAGTTCGCTTTTGCTAGAGCTTTTCCAATGTCAAGTATCTTTTCCTTAGACCATGAGATCGTAACTCCTGGATACCGTATGAGTGCTTTGGTGTACCAAACGCCACAACGAATCGGGTGACTATAAAGGTGCACTACGGTATCTTCGAAGTGTCTGGGTTGACATGGATCGAGATCGATTTGTCACTCCGTATTACGGAGAGGTATCACTGGGCCCACTCGGTAGTGCATCATCATAATGAGCTCAAAGTGACCAAGTGTCCGTCACGGATCATGCATTACTAAGACGAGTAAAGTGACTTGCCGTAACGAGATTGAACGAGGTATTGGGATACCGACGATCGAATCTCGCAAGTAACATACCGCGTCGACAAAGGGAATAGTATACGGGTTGCTTGAATCTCGACATCGTGGTTCATCCGATGAGATCGCCGAGAGTATGTGGAGCCAACATGGGTATCCAGATCCCGCTGTTGGTTATTGACCGGAGAGCCGCCTCGGTCATGTTCAGATGTCTCCCGAACCCGTAGGGTCTACACACTTAAGGTTCGGTGGCGCTTAGGGTTGTATGCATATGAGTATGCAGCAAACCGAAGTTGTTCGAGTCCCGGATGAGATCCTGGACGTCATGAGGAGTTCCGAATGGTCCGGAGGTAAAGAATTATATATAGGAAGTGCTGTTTGACCATCTAAAAGTTTCGGTCACTCGGTATTGTACCGGAACCACCTAAGGGTCCCGAGGGTCCACCGGTGGGGCCACCTATCTCGGAGGGCCCGTGGGCTGAAGTGGGAGGAACCAACCTGGTGGGCTGGTGCGCCCCACTTGGGCCCCCACGCCTAGGATTGGAAACCCTAGCGGGCGCACCACTGCCTTGGGGCACTCCACCTCGCCGGCGCCCCTTGGGAGATTCAATCTCAGGGCCGGGCGCCCTGGGGCCTATATAAAGGAGGGGGGAGGCAGCCGCACCCGAGTCTTGGCGCCTCCCCCCTGCTACACCTCTTCCTCCTCCCAGCAGCTTGGCGAAGCCCGCCGAGTCTCTGCAGATCCACCACCACGCCGTCGTCTCACTGGATCTTCATCAACCTCTCCTTCCCTTGCTGGATCAAGACGGAGGAGACGCCACGCTGACCGTCGTGTGTTGAACGCGGAGGTGCCGTCCGCTCGGCGCTAGGATCTCCGGTGATTTGGATCACGACGAGAACGCCTCCTCAACCCCGCTCTCTTGAACGCTTCCGCACGCGATCTACAAAGGGTATGTAGATGCATCTCTCTCACTCGTTGCTAGATGAACTCATAGATGGATCTTGGTGAACGAGGAAATTTTTTATTTTATGCAACGCTCCCCAACAAAGGCATCATGAGCCGTGTTTATGCGTAGTTCCCTTTACACGAGTAGAACACAATTTGTTGTGGGCGAGATGTTGTCAACTTTCTTGCCGCTACTAGTCTTATTTTGCTTCAGCGGTATTGTTGGATGAAGCGGCCCGGACCGACCTTACACGACGCTTACGTGAGACAGGTTCCACCGATCGACATGCACTAGTTGCATAAGGTGGCTAGCGGGTGTCCGCTCTCCCACTTTAGTTGGAGCAGATTCACGAAAAGGGTCCTTATGAAGGGTAAATAGATGTTGACAAATCACGTTGTGGCTTTCACGTAGGTAAGAAAACGTTCTTGCTAGAACCCTATTGCAGCCACGTAAAAACTTGCAACAAAAATTAGAGGACGTCTAACTTGTTTTTGCAGCAAGTGTTTTGTGATGTGATATGGCCAAAGTTGTGATGAATGATGAATGATATATATGTGATGTATGAGATCATGTTCTTCTAATAGGAATCACGACTTGCATGTCGATGAGTATGACAACTGGCAGGAGCCATAGGAGTTGTCTTTATTTTTTGTATGACCTGCGTGTCATTGAGAAACGCCATGTAAATTACTTTACTTTATTTCTAAACGTGTTAGCCATAGTAGTAGAAGTAATAGTTGGCGAGCAACTTCATGGAGACACGATGATGGAGATCATGATGATGGAGATCATGGTGTCATGCCGGTGACAAGATGATCATGGAGCCCCAAAGATGAAGATCAAAGGAGCTATATGATATTGGCCATATCATGTCACTACTATATAATTGCATGTGATGTTTATTATGTTTATGCATCTTGTTTACTTAGAACGACGGTAGTAAATAAGATGATCCCTTATAATAATTTCAAGAAAGTGTTCTCCCTAACTGCGCCGCTGCTAAAGTTCGTCGCTTCAAGCACCACGTGATGATCGGGTGTGATAGATTCTTACGCTCACATACAACGGGTGTAAGACAGTTTTACACATGCAAAACACTTAGGTTAACTTGACGAGCCTAGCATGTATGCATATGGCCTCGGAACACAAGAGACCGAAAGGTCGAACATGAGTCGTATGGAAGATACGATCAACATGGAGATGTTCATCGACGATGACTAGTCCATCTCACGTGATGATCGGACACGGCCTAGTCGACTCGGATCATGTAACACTTAGATGACTAGAGGATGTAAAATCTGAGTGGGAGTTCATTATATAATTTGATTAGATGAACTTAATTATCATGAACATTAGTCTAAAATCTTTGCAAAATGTCTTGTAGATCAAATGGACAACGCCATGTCACCATGAACTTCAACGCTCCTAGAGAAAACCAAGCTGAAAGACGATGGCAGAATTATTCGGATCGGGTCCTAACCCGAGGATCATCCTCATAGCAGCCAAGAAACAATATGTCCTAGAAGCACCGCTAGGTGAAGCACCCATCCTAGAGAACCAAGACATTATGAACGCTTGGCAGTCTCGTGTTGATGATTACTCCCTCGTTCAGTGCGGCATGCTTTACAGCTTAGAACCGGGGCTCCAAAAGCGTTTTGAGCAACACGGAGCATATGAGATGTTCGAGGAGCTGAAAATGGTTTTCCAAGCTCATGCCCGGGTCGAGAGATATGAAGTCTCCGACAAGTTATATAGTTGTAAGATGGAGGAAAATAGTTCTGTCAGTGAGCACATACTCAAAATGTTTGGGTTGCACAACCGCTTGTCCCACTGGACATTAACCTCCTGACGAGGCGGTCATCGACAGAATCCTTCGATCGCTCCCACCGAGCTACAAGAGCTTTGTGATGAACTACAATATGCAGGGGATGGTGAAAACTATTCCTGAAGTATTTTCAATGCTAAAGTCAGCAGAGGTAGAAATCAAGAAAGAACATCAAGTGTTGATGGTCAATAAAACCACTAAGTTCAAGAAGGGCAAGGGTAAGAAGAACTTCAAGAAGGACGGCAAGGATGTTGCTGTTGGGGAACGTTGCAGAAAATTAAAATTTTTCCTACGGTTTCACCAAGATCCATCTATGAGTTCATCTAAGCAACGAGTCATGGGAAAGAGATTGCATCTACATACCACTTGTAGATCGCGTGCGGAAGCGTTCACTAGAACGTGGATGATGGAGTCGTACTCGCCGTGATCCAAATCACCGATGACCGAGTGCCGAACGGACGGCACCTCCGCGTTCAACACACGTCACGGAGCGGATGACGCCTCCTCCTTCTTGATCCAGCAAGGGGAAGGAGAGGTTGAAGAAGATGGCTCCAGCAAGCAGACGACGGCGTGGTGGTGGTGGAGCAGCAAGATTCCGGCAGGCTTCGCCAAGCTCGTGACGGAGGAGGAAGAGGTGTAGCAGGGGAGGAAGGCGCCGAACTTCAGGGCGGCTGCCCTCCCCCTCCCTTTATATAGGCCCCGGTAGGGCGCGTCGCCCTTGGAGATCCAATCTCCCAAGGGGCGGCGGCCAAGGGGTGGAGTGCCCCAAGGCAAGTGGGCGCCCCACCCTAGGGTTTCAACCCTAGGCGCGGGGTGGGCTATAGCGCACCAGCCCACTATGGGCTGGTTCCTCCCCACTTCAGCCCATGGGGCCCTCCAGATGGGTGGCCCCACCCGTGGACCCTCGACCCTTCCGGTGGTTTCGAAAAATACCGGGTGACCCCAAACTTTCCCGATGGCGAAACAACACTTCCTATATATAATTCTTTACCTCCGGACCATTCCGAACTCCTCGTGACGTCCGGGATCTCATCCGGACTCAACAACATTCGTTTACTGCATACTCATATTCATACAACCCTAGCGCCACCGAACCTTATGTGTAGACCCTACGGTTCGGAGACATGCGAACATGACCGAGACGGCTCTCGGTCAATAACCAACAGCGGATCTAGATACCCATGTTGGTTCCACATACTCTCGACGATCTCATCGGATGAACTACGATGTCGAGGATTCAAGCAACCCCATATACTATTCCCTTTGTCGACGGTATAGTTACTTGCCCGAGATTCGATCGTCAGATCCCAATACCTCGCTCAATCTCGCTACGCAAGTCGCTTTACTCGCATCAGTAATGCATGATCCCGTGACCGACACTTGGTCACTTTGAGCTCATTATGATGATGCACTACCGAGTGGGCCCGTGATACCTCTCCGTAATACGGAGTGACAAATCCCGCCTCGATCCGTGTCAACCCAATGACACTTTCGAAGATACCAGAGTGCACCTTTATAGTCACCCGCTTACGCCAGACGCTTGGTACACCCAAAGCACTCCTACGGTATCCGGAGTTACACGATCTCATGGTCTAAGGAAAAGATACTTGACATTGGAAAAGCTCTAGCAAAACGAACTACACGATCTTGTGCTATGCTTACGATTGTCTCGTCCACCACATCATTCTCCTAATGATGTGATCCGTTATCATTGACATCCAATGTCCATAGTCGAAACCATGACTATCTATTGATCAACGAGCTAGTCAACTAGAGGCTCACTAGGGACATATTATGGTCTATGTATTCACACGTGTATTACGATTTCCTGATAATACAATTATAGCATGAATAAAAGACAATTATCATGAACAAGGAAATATAATAATAATCCTTTTATTATTGCCTCTAGGGCATATTCCCAACAGTCTCCCACTTGCACTAGAGTCAATAATCTAGTTACATTGTGATGAATCGAACACCCATAGAGTTCGTGTTGATCATGTTTTGCCCGCATGGAGAGAGGTTTAGTCAATGGATCTGCGACATTCAGATCCGTATGCACTTTGCAAATTTCTATGTCTCCATCTTGAACATTTTCACGAATGGAGTTGAAGCGACGCTTGATGTGCCTGGTCTTATTGTGAAACCTGGCTCCTTGGCAAGTGCAATAGCTCCAAAGTTGTCACGAGAAGAGTTTGATCGGCCCCGACGCATTGGGTATGACTCCTAGGTCGGTGATGAACTCCTTCACCCATATTGCTTCATGTGCTGCCTCCGAGGCTGCCATGTACTCCGCTTCACATGTAGATCCCGCCACGACGCTCGCTTGCAGTACGCACCACCATCGATCCACCATTCAACACATACACGATCCGGTTTGTGACTTAGAGTCATCCAGATCGTGTCGGCTAAGCGTCGACGAACCCTTTACGAGCTCTCTTCGTCACCTCCATAAACGAGAAACATGTCCTTTGTCCTTTCGGTACTTTAGGATATTCTTGACCGCTGTCCAAAGTGTTCCTTGCGGGATTACTTTGGTACCTTCCTACCAAACTTACGCAAGGTTTACATGAGGTCCGTACACAAGATGGCATACATAATAGATCCTATGGCCGAGGCATAGGGATGACGCCATCTCTTCT
This sequence comes from Aegilops longissima, assembly GCA_021605205.1. Classification (NCBI taxonomy): domain Eukaryota; kingdom Viridiplantae; phylum Streptophyta; class Magnoliopsida; order Poales; family Poaceae; genus Aegilops; species Aegilops longissima. The sequence continues at coordinate 70,189,435 of CM038677.1, forward strand.
TTATCTTTTGCCGTGGTGGGCATCGAGCCGAGCTCAATCTCACACCTTGCAAGACAGGCAAGAACCCTTTCTTGACTGATCCATTTTGAACTTCTTCAAAATCTTATCAAGGTACGTGCTTTGTGAAAGACCTATGAGGCGCCTCGATCTATATCTATAGATCTTGATGCCTAATATATAAGCAGCTTCTCCAAGGTCCTTCATTGAAAACTTTTATTCAAGTAGGCCTTAATGCTGTCCAAGAGTTCTATATCATTTTCCATCAAAAGTATGTCATCTACATATAATATGAGAAATGCTCTGAGCTCCCACTCACTTTCTTGTAAACGCAGCTTCTCCATAAGTCTCAAGATAAACCCAAACGCTTTGATCATCTCATCAAAGCGAATGTTCCAACTCGAGATGCTTGCACCAGCCCATAAATGGATCGCTGGAGCTTGCATACCTTGTTAGCATTCTTAGGGTCGACAAAACCTTACGGCTGCATCATATACAGCTCTTCCTTAAGATAACCGTTAAGGAACACTGTTTTGACGTCCATCTGCCATATCTCATAATCATAGTATGCATCAATTGCTAACATGATTCGGACGGACTTAAGCTTCGCTACGGGAGAGAAAGTCTCATCGTAGTCAATCCCTTGAACTTGCCGATAACCCTTAGCGACAAGTCGAGCTTTATAGATGGTGACATTACCATCCGCGTCCGTCTTATTCTTAAAGATCCATTTGTTTTCTATCGCTCGCCGATCATCAGGCAAGTCTGTCAAAGTCCATACTTTGTTTTCATACATGGATCCTATCTCGGATTGCATGGCTTCAAGCCATTTGTTGGAATCTGGGCCGCCATCGCTTCTTCATAGTTCAAGGTTCACCGTTGTCTAACAACATGATTTCCGTGACAGGGTTGCCATACCACTGGTGTGGAACGTGTCCTTGTGGACCTCGAAGTTCAAGAGCAACTTGATCCGAAGTACCTTGATTATCATCATTATTTTCCTCTCCAAGAGGTGTAGGCAACACAGAACATTTTCCGAGCTGCACTACTTTCCGATTCAAGAGGTAGTACTTCATCGAGTTCTACTTTCCTCCCACTTACTCCTTTCGAGAGAAACTTTTTTCGTAAAGGATCCGCTCTTGGCAACAAAGATCTTGCCTTCGGATCTAAGGTAGAAGGTATACCCAATGGTTTCCTTAGGGTATCCTATGAAGACGCATTTCTCGACTTGGGTTCGAGCTTTTCAGTTGAAGTTTCTTGACATAAGCATCACATCCCCAAACTTTTAGAAACGATACTTAGGTTTCTTTCCAAACCATAATTCATACGGTGTCGCCTCAACGGATTTAGACGGTGCCCTATTTAAAGTGAATGTAGCTGTCTCTAGTGCGATCCCCAAAATGATAGCGTAAATCGGTAAGAGACATCATAGATCGCACCATATCCAATAGAGTGCGATTCGACGTTCGGACACACCGTTCTACCGAGGTGTTCCAGCGGCGTGAGTTGTGAAACGATTCCACATTTCCTTAAGTGTGTACCAAATTCGTGACTTAAATATTCTCCTCCACGATCTGATCAGAAGAACTTTATTTTTCGGTCACGTTGATTCTCTACCTCATTCCGAAATTCTTTGAACTTTTCAAAGGTCTCAGACTTGTGTTTCATCAAGTAGACATACCCATATCTACTTAAGTCGTCTGTGAGAGTGAGAACATAACGATATCCTCCGCGAGCCTCAACGCCATTGGACCGCACACATCGGTATGTATGATTTCCAATAAGTTGGTTGCTCGCTCCATTGTTCCGGAGAACGGAGTCTTGGTCATTTTGCCCATGAGGCATGGTTCGCATGTGTCAAATGATTCATAATCGAGAGACTCTAAAAGTCCATCATAATGGAGCTTCTTCATGCGCTTGACACCAATGTGACCAAGGCGGCAAAGTACCACAAGTATGTGGGACTATTGTTATCAACTTTACATCGCTTTGGTATTCACACTATGAATATGTGTAATATTACGCTCGAGATTCATTAAGAATAAACCATTGACCATCGGAGCATGACCATAAAACATATCTCTCATATAAATAGAACAACCATTATTCTCGGATTTAAATGAGTAGCCATCTCGCATTAAACGAGATCCTGATACAATGTTCATGCTCAAACTTGGCACTAAATAACAATTATTGAGGTTCAAAACTAATCCCGTAGGTAAATGTAGAGGTAGCGTGCCGACGGCGATCACATCGACCTTGGAACCATTCCCGACGCCAAGATCGTCACCTCGCCCTTCGCCGCCTCCGTTTATTCCGTAGCTCTGCTGTGAGTTACAAATATGAGCAACGGCACCGTATCAAATACCCAGGAGTTACTACGAGTAATGGTAAGGTACACATCAATTACATGTATATCAAATATACCTTTAGTGTTGCCGGCCTTCTTGTCTCGCTAAGTATTTGGGGCAGTTCCGCTTCGAGAGCTCCTTCCTTTGCAATAAAAGCACTCTGTCTCGTGCTTGATCCATTCTTTGACTTCTTCCCAAGAACTTGCTTACGGGCGCAAACATCTTTGCCGTCCTTCTTGAAGTTCTTCTTTCCTTGCCCTTTTGAACTTAGTGGTTTTATTGACCATCAACACTTGATGTTCTTTCTTGATTTCAACCTCTATCGACTTCACGATTGAGAATACTTCGAATGGTCTTCACCATCCCCGCATATTGTAATTCATCACAAAGCTCTTGTAGCTTGGTGGGAGCGATCAAGGATTCGGTCAATGACCACCTCGTCCGGAGGTTAATGTCCACTGGGACAAAGCGGTTGTGCAACCCAAACATTTTGAGTATGTGCTCACTGACATAACTGTTTTCCTCCATCTTACAACTATAGAACTTGTCGGAGACTTCATATCTCTCGACCCGGGCATGAGCTTGGAAAACCATTTTCAGCTCCTCGAACATCTCATATGCTCCGTGTTGCTCAAAACGCTTTTGGAGCCCCGGTTCTAAACTGTAAAGCATGCCGCACCGAACGAGGGAGTAATCATCAAGACGAGACGCCAAGCATTCATAATGTCTTGGTTCTCTCGATGGGTGCATCACCTAGCAGTGCTTCTAGGACATATTGTTTCTTGGCTGCTATGAGGATGATCCTCGGGTTCCGACCCAGTCCGAATAGTTGCTGCCATCATCTTTCAGCTTGGTTTTCTAGGAACGCGTTGAAGTTCATGGTGACATGAGCGCTGGCCATTTGATCTACAAGACATTTTGCAAAGATTTTAGACTAATGTTCATGATAATTAAGTTCATCTAATCAAATTATTTAATGAACTCCCACCAGATTTGACATCCCTCTAGTCATCTAAGTGTTACATGATCCGAGTCGACTAGGCCGTGTCCGATCATCACGTGAGACGGACTAGTCATCGTCGGTGAACATCGCCATGTTGATCGTATCTTCCATACGACTCATGTTCGACCTTTCGGTCTCTTGTGTTCCGAGGCCATGTCTGTACATGCTAGGCTCGTCAAGTTAACCCTAAGTGTTTATGCATGTGTAAAACTGTCTTACACCCGCTGTATGTGAACGTAAGGATCTATCACACCCGATCATCAAGTGGTGCTTCAAACGATTTAACTTTAGCAACGGTGCACGTTAGGGGGAACACTTTCTTGAAATTATTATAAGGGATCATCTTATTTACTACCGCTCGTTCTAAGTAAACAAGATGCATAAAACATAATAAACATCACATGCAATTATATAAAGTAGTGACATGATATGGCCAATATCATATAGCTCCTTTGATCTTCATCTTCGGGGCTCCATGATCATCTTGTCACCGACATGACACCATGATCTCCATCATCGTGTCTCCATGAAGTTGCTCGCCAACTATTACTTCTACTACTATGGCTAACACGTTTAGCAATAAAGTAAAGTAATTTACATGGCGTTGAATCAATGACTCGCAGGTCATACAATAATTAAGACAACTCCTATGGCTCCTGCCGGTTGTCATACTCATCGACATGCAAGTCGTGATTCCTATTACAAGAACATGATCTCATACATCACAATATATCATTCATCTTTCATCACAACTTCTGGCCATATCACATCACATGACAATTGCTGCAAAAACAAGTTAGACGTCCTCTAATTATTGTTGCATCTTTTACGTGGCTGCAATTGGGTTCTAGCAAGAACGTTTTCAAACGCATGAAGAAGCTCCATGCTGATGGACTTTTAGAGTCTCTTGATTATGAATCGTTTGACACATGCGAACCATGCCTTATGGGCAAAATGACCAAGACTCCGTTCTCCGAAACAATGAAGCGAGCAACCAACTTATTGGAAATCATACATACCGATGTGCCAAGATGGCGATCTTGGGAACAATGCGAGTGACAGCTCTATGAGGTGGGGCTCGCTCTCGACATTGGTTGGGTGGCATCCTTGTCCCGCTTGGGCGGTGGGGGGTGTCGGCTCGGTTGATGCGCCCCAGAGGGGGCGGTCTGACTCTATGTCGGGGCGGGGCCCCCGGATGTGGTGCGACGTGGTCTGCGAGCGGTTGCCCTGAGCAGCGTGGGCTGCGGGCAGCTGGACTGCACGACGTTGCTGCTCAAGGAGAGCGGTGGTATGCCGGGGGCGGCGGCCCCGGAAGGCGGTGCCGGTGGAGTGCGCTGGGTGCGACGGAGCGGTGGATGTGGGGCGGTGGCCCCGAGAGGATCTCTGTGGCGACCATGCTTATGTGGCAACGATGATAGTGGGAGCGATGTCGGCGACACATCAATGGTTGCGGTAGTCGGCTCTTCTCCGGCGTGTCTGCGGTTTTGCCTCGGTTGGTTTGTTGCTGTGGAGTCGAAGCTGCGGCGTGGGGCCCTGTGGTATACGATGACTGGCTGCAAGTGGCCCGTTCGATGATTTTCCGTAGCGCCAGCTTTCGCCTGGTTTTGTTCTTCCGAGTTTTTCGTCAGAGTCGGAGTTGCGTTGTGTGGCCGCAGGTCGACATGTTGTTGATTAGGATGGGCTTTGCCATGAGTGTGTTTGTCTCTCGAAGTGGGCTTGGCCCTTGTTGTTCCGGGTTTTGCCCGGTTTTACGTAATTAATTGGATCATTCTCTTCTGCTTAATTAATAGATGAGGCAATCTTTATCTTCTTTTCGAGAGAAAAAAAACATATCGACGAGCCCGCAAAATGGCCGTTGAAAACGGCAAGCGCAACATGGCATATGCTGCAAACCGGCATGGTCACACTCAACGATTGATCGGGCGACTTATAGCGCGCAAATCCATCGGCTTGGAAGGCGGTGGAACTTTTCCTCGCGTCAGCCGATCGACGTGCAACTTGTCCATCAAAGTATATGGAAAACATCTAAAAAATCATGCTAGGAGTATGTCCATGGTTTTCCACCGATTGTCCTAGTAACAATATGTCTGTGCGGCGACGACAATGTTCCCTAGTAGAAGTAATGTCTCACACGTTCGATTGTAAGTCAAGCATTGTCGGGGGACGCGTGGTGGTATGTGTTCGTCTGATCCTACGAGATTCGACTGATGATGGTCTTAGGTGGACCTGTTTAGATCCAATCTATGATTGTGTGTCTACAGGTTTGATCCTTATGATATACACATCTTCATCGATGTCGATTATTGTTCTGGTGCACTTGTCCAGTGAGGCTTTAGGATTACGCTTTCCCGACTATTTCAAAGAAGGTTTGTCTGGCTCTGATGAGAGAGGGGCGATTACGGAGGCACAACTTTGGCTCGTTCCAATGCTTGTAATAGTCACTAGGTGGTCCACGAACCTAATTATAATGTTTGTTACTTTCAGTGTTCTTTGTACTATCACGACGGATGATGAAAAAATTGAAAGTTTCTCCCATAAAGAGAAACAATAGAATTCTAATACTATCCGCAAGAAAAATAATAGTAGAATTATAGTACCACTAATGTTCTGTGCACTCATTTCGCATTTGGTCCATGAGTTGACTGTCCTCATTTTTTTAACACGGTACAAACGCACACACACCTTATCCTTATGAAAAATCTCCGAGAGACCGAGCCGGCCCAACTTCTTGAGATTGACGAAGTCACCGCAGGCGCTTTCGTAGTCAGCGGGAACGTCTCCTCCCACTGAATGCGCATCGCCGAAAGGTCTGGATAAATCCAGAAAAATATGAGCACCAATGTCAAGTCCAAGTCTTGAACTCTGGTGGGCTGGGGGTACCACTGTCTTTCTAATTATCCAACCATATGGCAAACCTTGTTGTAGTAGATAGTCAAAAGGTTGTCGTTCTAAGGCCCTAAAGAACCAGCGCACCGGAAAATACAACTGTCGCCGATTTAGAGAAGTGTAGATCGGTCCGACTATAGACACATGAACTAGACATTAAAGATCGGATCCACACGTAGATCTACCGAAGACAAACCTGACTGAATCCCGTGAGATTCACCGAAGACATATCTCCACATGTCTTCCGACTATGCGAGAGGCACCGCCAAACGAAGCCTAGACGCATTTTTGAGCAGTAACAAACCCAAAAATAGACTAAGAAAAACACATAAAAACAAAGCATGAGCCGTCCATGTTGGCAATGGTCGGGATTCATCGCGTCTCCATGACCCTAAGACCACATGAAACATGGCGAATCAACGGCGGCACCGGCGGGAGATGGAGAAACCTTATACATCCGAGAGCTTTTTTTCATTGTTATGGCGGGTTAATATTGTATAGGGCTGATTCTATAACACGGATGGCAGCATGATCTTCGGATTGGCCCTCCAACATCTTAGACGTTATACAGTCTACACATGATTACTATTCCGCCTTTAAAAAAAAAACTTGAACTTGATTATGGCTGTGTGCATCTTAATTATGCAGAGGCCGGGTATATACTTAAACCTTTTAAGTAATAAAACGCCCTTTATCAGAAAAAAAAAGAGTCTACTTACTTCGTCCCATAATGTAAGACGTTTTTTTGACTCTACAAAAACCGTCATGAGACTATGAGACGGTGGGAGTGGTTTACTAGTGTGTCGGTGCACTCATTTCGCTTTTTGGTCCATGGGTCTACTGTCTTTCTTTGACCAACTTACCTTCCGTGCAATGATCACGCACTGAATGTATGCCATTTACGCAATTCAAAATGCACGTTTAACTTGCACCACCTCTCTTCCTTCCCTTCCCTTCCTTTGATCAGACGGGAAATCCCCAAACGTCCACGAGCCCACGACGATTGCCCCGTCCGGATTAAGCTCGTCGACGGTCATGGGGTGGCGTGGCTCGAGGATCCGCTAACAGTAAGGTTAATTACTTGGACATGGCTTCTACCGCCAGTACAGACAGCCGCGATTCTTGCTACTGCAGGAGATAATAAAAACAATAAAAAATCGAGAACACTATCTTTCTTTTCAGTAACTGAAACGGCCGGCAAGAATCAGAAATATAAAAAATAGCCCGCCGGCGAAGCCTGTGGCGGGGTTCCGTTCGGCGGCACACAGGAAACGAAGGCGCCAATGGAAAACTCCACGGATAACTGAGATTAAACCCTACTGTTTAGGAGCTACGTGAGGCATGCACGTGAGCTACCCACAACCAAACGAAACGCAGTCAGTCCTGCTGCTGGTGTACTAGCGGCAGCGGCGGTGCATCGCATCCGAATCCAGGACCCACATGCACATGTGGCGCGAGAGATACGGACCGGTAGCGGTATCTCTCCATGGTTCCTTCCTCTCTCCTCGTCAGCGACAGGTAGGCGGATCGCATCCGAAACCAGGGGGCGCGGCACCCAGAGACCGACCCGACGATCCACTACGGACAGACAGACAGGGCAGGCGGCTAGCTGTAGCCGCGCTGGTCCTGACTCGGACGCTAGTCACGAACGCGCGGGGCAATGCGTTCGCTGGCCTTTTTCCTCGACCCAGGCCTACCGCTGGTACTGCTGGTACTGGCGTGGTGGCTTGCGAGAATCAGAGCCCGCATGTACGTAGTATGTACGTGCCCTGCGCTGCGGCTGGTGGCGGCTAAATTTCGTGTTTTGACTCTTTTTTCAAACCTATTTGAGATCTGACCCTAGTCTGAAATATTTTTAAGATCGACCTTTTTTACTTACTGGGACCATGGCGGTAAGATAACATTTCATCGCCAGGACTTTCAGCGATGAGGTTGCATGTCATACGGCCAAAACTCCTAAGTATTGAACACAAGTGTTTCAGGCCTTACCGCCAAGCACCTTGGCGGTAAGGTTACTGAGGCTACCGCCAACCCGTTTAGCGGTAGCGATGTTTCTCATCACCAAAGTCCCCAGCGGTGAGGTCAGTTAGAACTCTACCGCCATGAACTCCAGCGGTAGCAAAAGGATCAGATCTTGAAATTTTTTCAGACTAGGGTCAGATCTTGAATAGGTTTCAGAAAAGGGCAAAACACGAAATTTAGCCGCTGGTGGCCGATTTTGGTATTTTGACCTTTTTCGAAAAGCTAAACAGGATCTCTGACCCTTTTTCTATTGACGACGGTAGGGTAAATCAACCTACCGCCGAGGCCTTTGGCGGTACTCAACTTAGAGCTACTCCAAGCGGGTGACCCATTTCGTCCGTTCACGTTTGTTTGGATTGTCGCGGATAAAAACATTGGCCCAACGTGCCAACCCATTTTCAGAATCGGTCCGTCTTGCGTCAGCGCGGACCCATTTCCGGCCTTAATTTGCGCCTAAAATGCGTCGGCGCGGACGCGCCGCGCGTCCCCTTGGTGTTCATCACGGTCCCACATGGCGGTCGGGCAATGACCGAACCCGGTCATATTTATGGCGACTACCGATATTGGGCCCACGCGTCAGCCAGTCGAAGCGTCCCATTTTAATCCACGCGTGCAGGGAGGGGGGGGGGGGGCTCATCCACTTCCGTCCACCTCTGGCCCCCACCACCACCCTCGTGCTTCCTCGCCGGTGACAACCGAAACCCTAGACACGGGGTTGTTCAGTGGCAGTGGCTCCGACAAGAGCAAGGGGAAGTTTACCCCTGACGCTTCTCCTCCTGTGCTCCTCTGGCACCGCCGGCGCCTACCCGCCTCGCTTGGCGTCGCAGACATCCCGGCACACCAGCGCGGTGGCACTGGAGTTCAGCAGCCGCCACTGCACTCAAGTCATGTTTGCTGATAAACCACAAGTATAGGAGATCGCAACCGTTTTTGAGGGTAGAGTATTCAACCCAAATTTATTGATTCGACACAAGGGGAGCCAAAGAATATTCTCAAGTATTAACAGTTGAGTTGTCAATTCAACCACACCGGATAAAACTTAATATCTCCAAAGAAAGTATTTAGTAGCAAAGTAGTATGGAAGTAACGGTAACGGTAGCAAAAGTAATATTTTGGGTTTTGTAGTGATTGTAACAAGAGTAACGGAAAAGTAAATAAGCGGAGAACAATATGTGAAAAGCTCAGAGGCATTGGATCGGTGATGGAGAATTATGCCGATGCAATTCATCATGTAACATCATAACATAGGGTGACACGTAACTAGCTCCAATTCATCAATGTAATGTAGGCATGTATTCGAATATAGTCATACGTGCTTATGGAAAAGAACTTGCATGACATCTTTGTCCTACCCTCCCGTGGCAGCAGGTCCTATTGGAAACTAAGGATATTAAGGCCTCCTTTTAATAGAGTACCGGACCAAAGCATTAACACATAGTGAATACATGAACTCCTCAAACTACGGTTATCACCGGGAGTGGTCCCGATTATTGTCACTTCGGGGTTGCCGGATCATAACACATAGTAGGTGACTATAGACTTGCAAGATAGGATCAAGAGATCACACATATTCATGAAAACATAATAGGTTCAGATCTGAAATCATGACACTCGGGCCCTAGTGACAAGCATTAAGCATAGCAAAGTCATAGCAACATCAATCTCAGAACATAGTGGATACTAGGGATCAAATCCTAACAAAACTAACTCGATTACATGATAAATCTCATCCAACCCATCACCGTCCAAGAAGCTTCACGATGGAATTACTCACGCATCGGCGGTGAGCATCATGAAATTGGTGATGGAGGATGGTTGATGATGACGACGGTGACGGATTCCCTCTCCTGAGCCCCGAACGGACTCCAGATCAGCCTCCCGAGAGTTTAGGGCTTGGCGGCGGCTCCGTATCGTAAACACGATTTAATCTTTCTCTAATTTTTTTCTCCCGAACACGAATATAAGGAGTTGGAGTTGAGGTCGGTGGAGCTCGGGGGCCCACGAGGCGGGGCGCCATAGGCGGCGCGCCCCACCCTCGTGGAAAGGGTGGGCCCCCGGCCTTGTTTCTTTTGCCAAGATTTTTATTATTTCCAAAATAATCTCCGTGGAGTTTCGTGTCGCTCCGAGAACTTTTGTTTCGCACATAAATAACACCATGGCAATTTTGTTGAAAACAGCGTCGATCCAAGTTAGTTCCATTCAAATCATGCAAGTTAGAGTCCAAAACAAGGGCAAAAGTATTTGGAAAAGTAGATACTGACGGAGACGTATCAACTTCCCCAAGCTTAAACCTTTGCTTGTCCTCAAGCAATTCAGTTGATAAACTGAAAGTGATAAAGAAAACTTTTACAAACTCTGTTTGCTCTTGTTGTTGTAAATATGTAAAGCCAAGATTCAAGTTTTCAAAGAAAGATTATGAAGAACCATATTCACAATAACTCTTAGGTCTCATGTTTACTCATATCAATGGCATAATCAACTAGCGAGCAATAATAATAAATCTCGGATGAAAACACTTTCTCAAAACAATCATGATATGATATAACAAGATGGTATCTCGCTAGCCCTTTCTGAGACCGCAAAACATAAATGCAGAGCACCTTTAAAGATCAAGGACTGACTAAACAATGTAATTCATGGTAAAAGAGTGTTGCAAATATGCTCTAGAGGCAATAATAAATTTGTTATTATTATTATATTTCCTTGTTCATGATAATCGTTTATTATCCATGCTATAATTGTATTGATAGGAAACTCAGATACATGTGTGGGTACATAGACAACACCATGTCCCTAGTAAGCCTCTAGTTGACTAGCTCGTTGATCAACAAATGGTTACGGTTTGCTGACCATGGACATTGGATGTCGTTGATAACGGGATCACATCATTAGGAGAATGATGTGATGGACAAGACCCAATCCTAAGCCTAGCACAAAGATCGTGTAGTTCAGATGCTAAAGCTTTTCTAATGTCAAGTATCATTTCCTTAGACCATGAGATTGTGCAACTCCGGATACCGTAGGAATGCTTTGGTGTACCAAACGTCACAACGTAATCGGGTGGCTATAAAGGTGCACTACGGGTATCTCCGAAAGTGTCTGCTGGTTGGTTGTACGAATCAAGATTGGGATTTGTCACTCCGCAGACGGAGAGGTATCTCTGGGCCCACTCGGTAGGACATCATCATAATGTGCACAATGTGACCAATGAGTTGATCATGGGATGATGTGTTACGGAACGAGTAAAGAGACTTGCCGGTAACGAGATTGAACAAGGTATAGGGATACCGACGATCGAATCTCGGGCAAGTATCGTACCGATAGACAAAGGGAATTGAATACGGGATTGATTGAATCCTCGACATCGTGGTTCATCCGATGAGATCATCGTGGAACATGTGGGAGCCAACATGGGTATCCAGATCCCGCTGTTGGTTATTGGCTGGAGAGTTGTCTCGGTCATGTCTGCATGGTTCCCGAACCCGTAGGGTCTACACACTTAAGGTTCGGTGACGCTAGAGTTGTTATGGGAAATAGTATGTGGTTACGAAGGTAGTTCGAGTCCGGATGAGATCCCGGACGTCACGAGGAGTTCCGGAATGGTCCGCGGTGAAGATCGATATATTGGACGAAGGGTATTGGAGTCCGAAGTGTTCCGGGTACCAGGCTATGGCCAAGATGACCGAAAGGTGTTTGAGGAGCCCCAAGTGTTGGAGGGCCTCATGGGCCAAAGGGGAAGGGGCAAACCAGCCCACTAAGGGGTGGTGCGCCCCCCACACCCTTTCCCACGTTACTTGGGGAGGTGGGGTGCCTCCACCTGGCTTGGGAGGCAAGCCTCCACCGCTTGGCTTGGGGGCAAGTCTCCCTAGGATTTTCCCTAGGGAGATCCAATCTGCCTGGCCGCCGCCCCTAGGGGAAACCCTAGGGCGCCTCCCCCTCTCCCCTTGCCCCTATATATAGTGGAGGGGTGGGAGGGCAGCCATACCTCTCCCCTGGCGCAGCCCTCTCCCTCCTCCAACACCTCCTCCTCCTCCTCCATAGTGCTTGGCGAAGCCCTGCTGGAGAACCACGAGCTCCACCACCACCACGCCGTCGTGCTGTCGGAGTTCTCCCTCAACTTCTCCTCTCCCCTTGCTGGATCAAGAAGGAGGAGACGTCCCCGGGCTGTACGTGTGTTGAACGCGGAGGCGCCGTCCGTTCGGCGCCAGATCTTCCGCGATTTGAATCGCTGCGAGTACGACTCCATCAACCGCGTTCTTGTAACGCTTCCGCTTAGCGATCTTCAAGGGTATGAAGATGCACTCCCTCTCTATCTCTCGTTGCTACAATCTCCATAGATTGATCTTGGTGATGCGTAGATTTTTTTTGAATTTCTGCTACGTTCCCCAACAGTGGCATCATGAGCTAGGTCTATGCGTAGTTTCTATGAACGAGTAGAACACAAGTTGTTGTGGGCGTTGATTTGTTCAATATGATTACCGTTACTAGTCCAATCTTGTTTCGACGGTATTGTGGGATGAAGCGGCCCGAACCGACCTTACACGTACACTTACGTGAGACAGGTTCCACCGACTGACATGCACTTGTTGCATAAGGTGGCTAGCGGTGCCGCCTCTCCACTTTAGTCGGATCGGATTCGATGAAAAGGGTCCTTATGAAGGATAAATAGCAATTGACATATCACGTTGTGGTTTTTGCGTAGGTAAGAAACTTTCTTGCTAGAAACCCATAGCGGCCACGTAAGACATGCAAACAACAATTAGAGGACGTATAACTTGTTTTTGCATGGTATGCTATGTGATGTGATATGGCCAAAAGAATGTGATGAATGGTATATGTGATGTATGAGATTGATCATGTTCTTGTAATAGGAATCACGACTTGCATGTCGATGAGTATGACAACCGCGGAGCCATAGGAGTTGTCTTAATTTATTGTATGACCTGCGTGTCAATGAACAACGCCATGTAATTACTTTACTTTATTGCTAAACCGTTAGCCATAGTAGTAGAAGTAATAGTTGGCGAGACAACTTCATGGAGACACGATGATGGAGATCATGGTGTCATGCCGGTGACAATGATGATCATGGAGCCCCGAAGATGGAGATCAAAAGGAGAAAAATGATATTGGCCATATCATGTCACTTTTTGATTGCATGTGATGTTTATCATGTTTTTGCATCTTATTTGCTTAGAACGACGGTAGTAAATAAGATGATCCATCATGATAATTTCAAGAAAAGTGTTCCCCCTAACTATGCATTTGTCGCTATGAAAGTTCGTTGTTTGAAGCACCACGTGATGATCGGTGTGATAGATTCTAACGTTCACATACAACGGTGTAAGCCAGATTTACACACGTGAAACACTTAGGTTGACTTGACGAGCCTAGCATGTACAGACATGGCCTCGGAACACAAGATACCGAAAGGTCAAACATGAGTCGTATAGTGGATACGATCAACATGAAGATGTTCACCGATGATGACTAGTCCGTCTCACGTGATGATCGGACACGGCCTAGTTGACTCGGATCATGTATCACTTAGATAACTAGAGGGATGTCTATCTGAGTGGGAGTTCATAAGATGAACTTAATTATCCTGAACATAGTCAAAAAGGTTTTTGCAAATTATGTCGTAACTCGCGCTTTAGTTCTACTGTTTTAGATATGTTCCTAGAGAAAATTCAGTTGAAAGTTGATAGTAGCAATTATGCGGACTAGGTCCGTAAACTGAGGATTGTCCTCGTTGCTTCGTAGAAGTCTTATGTCCTTAATGCACCGCTCGGTGTGCTGAATCTCGAACGTCGTCTGTGGATGTTGCGAACATCTGACATACACGTTTTGATAACTAAATGATAGTTCAGTAATGTTAAACGGTTTAGAGTTGAGGCACCGAAGATGATTTGAAATGTCGCGGAACATATGAGATGTTCCAAGGACTGAAATTGGGATTTCAGGCTAGTGCCCACGTCAAGAGGTATGAGACCTCTGACAAGTTTCTTAAGCCTGCAAACTAAGGGAGAAAAGCTCAATCGTTGAGAATGTGCTCAGATTGTCTGAGTACTACAATCACTTGAATCGAGTGGGAGTTAATCTTCCAGATGAGATAGTGATGGTTCTCCATAGTCACTGCCACCAAGCTATTAGAGCTTCGTGATGAACTATACCATATCAGGCATAGACATGATGATCCTTGATCAATTCACGATGTTTGACACCGCGAAAGTAGAAATCGAGTAGGAGCATCAATTCTTGATGGTTAGTAAAACCACTAGTTTCAAGAAGGGCAAGGGCAAGAAGGATACTTCATCAAACGACAAATCGCTTGTCGCTCCAAAGAAGAAACCAAAGGTTGAACCCAAAACCCGAGACTTAGTGCTTCAGAATGAGGGAACAGACGCAAGCGTAACCACCCTAGATACTTGGTAGATGAGAAGGTCGGCAAGGTCGATGTAAGTATATCGGATATACATTATATTAGTGTGTACTCTACTAGTACTCCTAGTAGCACCGTGGTATTATATACCGATTCGGTTGCTAAGTGTTAGTAACTCGAAATAAAAAGCTATGGAATAAACGGAGACTAGCTAAAGGTGAGATGACGATATATGCTGGAAGTGTTTCCAAGGTTGATGTGATCAAGCATCGCATGCTCCCTCTACCATCGAGATTGGTGTTAAACCTAAATAATTGTTATTTAGTGTTTGCGTTGAGCATAGACATGATTGGATTATGTTTATCGCAATACGGTTATTCATTTAAGGAGAATAATGGTTACTCTGTTTATTTGAATAATACCTTCAATGGTCTTGCACCTAAAATGAATGGTTTATTGTATATCGATCGTAGTGATACACATGTTCATGCCAAAAGATTTAAGATAGTAATGATAGTACCACATACTTGTGGCACTGTCATTTGAGTCATATTGGTATAAAACGCACGAAGAAACTCCATGTTGATGGATCTTTGGACTCACCCGTTTCGAAAAGATTGAGACATGTGGACCATGTCTATTGGTAGATATGCATGAAGAAACTCTATACAGATGGATCGTTTGGACTCACTTGATTTTGAATCACTTGAGACATGCAAATCATACCACATGGGCAAGATGACTGAAAGGCCTCGTTTTCAGTAAGATGGAACAAGAAAGCAACTTGTTGGAAGTAATACATTTTGATGTGTGCAGTCCAATGAGTGCTGAGGCACGCAGTGGATATCGTTATATTCTTACTTCACGGATGATTTGAGTAGATACTGAGTATATTTACTTGATGAAACACAAATCTGAATTATTGAAAGGTTCAAGTAATTTCAGAGTGAAGTTGGAGATCGTCGTGACAGGAGGATAAAATGTCTAGGATATGATCATAGAGATGAATATTTGGGTTACGTGTTTGGCACACAATTAAGACCTTGTGGAAATTGTTTCACTACTAATACCGCCTGGAACACTATAGTGTGATGGTGTGTCCAAACATCATAGCTGCACCATATTGGATATGGTGCATACCATGATGTTTCTTATCGAATTACCACTATCGCTCATGGGTTAGGCACTAGAGACAACCGCACTCACTTTAAATAGGGCACCACGTAATTCCGTTGAGGTGACACCGTATGAACTATGGTTTTGAGAAACCTAAGTTGTCGTTTCTTAAAAGTTTGGGGCTGCGACGCTTATGTGAAAAGCTTCAGGTTGATAAGCTCGAACCCAAAGCGGATAAATGCATCTTCATAGGACACCCAAAACAGTTGGGTATACCTCCTGCCTCGAGATCCGAAAGCAATAGGGATTGTTTCTTGAATCGGGTCCTTTCTCGAGGAAAAGTTTGTCTCGAAAGAATTGAGTGGGAGGATGGTGGAGACTTGATGAGGTTATTGAACCGTCACTTCAACTAATTTGTAGCAGGGCACAGGGAGTTGTTCCTATGGCACCTACACCAATTGAAGTGGAAGCTTGTGATAGTGATCATGAAACTTCGGATGAAGTCACTACCAAACCTCGTAGGACGACAAGGATGCGTACTACTTCAGAGTGGTACGTAATCCTGTCTTGGAAGTCATGTTGCTGGACAACAATGAACCTACAAGCTATGGAGAAGCGATGGTGGGCCCGGATTCCAAAATGGCCCGAGGCCATAAAATCCGAGAGGATCCATGTGTAAAAACAAAGTATAGACTTTGGAATAACTACTTGATGGTCGTAAGGCTATTGGGTACAGATGGATTTTAAAAGGAAGACGGACAATGACGGTAAGTATCACCATTAAGAAAGCTCGACTTGTCGTTAAGATGTTTTCCGACAAGTTCAAGGAGTTGACTACGGTGAGGCTTTCTCACTCGTAGCGATGCTAAGAGTCTGTTGGAATTGGATTAGCAGTTACTGCATTATTTATGAAATCTTGTAGATAGGACGTCAAAACATTGTTTCCTCGACAATTTTCTTGAGGAAAGGTTGTATGTGATACAACCAGAAGGTTTTGTCAATCCTGAAAGATGCTAACAAGTATGCAAAGCTCCAACAATCCTTATAAGGACTGGAGTAAGCATCTCAGAGTTGGAATGTACACTTTGATGAGATGATCAAAGATTTTGGGTTTGTACAAAGTTTATGAGAAACTTGTATTTTCAAAGAAGTGAGTGGGAGCACTATAGAATTTCTTATGAGTATATGTTGTTGACTATTGTTGATCGAAAATGATGTAGAATTTCCGAAAGCATATAGGGTTATTTGAAAAGTGTTTTCAATAGAAAACCTGGATTAAGCTGCTTGAACATTGAGCATCAAGATCTATAAGGATAGATCAAAACGCTTAATGGTACTTTCAAATGAGCACATACCTTGACATGATCTTGAAGGTGTTCAAGATGGATCGATCAAAGAAGGAGTTCTTGCACGAGTTGTAAGGTATGAAATTAAGACTTAAAGCTCGACCACGGCGGAAGAAAGAGAAAGGGCGAATGTCGTCCCTATGCCTTAGCCATAGGCTCTATCTGAGATGTCATGCTTTGTACCACACGATATGTGCCTTGCCACGTGTCCGCAAGGGGTACAAGAGTGATCCAGAATGGATCATTGGACAGCGGTCAGAATTGTCCTTGGAGTAATAAGGACATGTTTCTCGATTATGGAGGTGATAAATAGTTCGGCGTAAAGGGTTACGTCGATGCAAGCTTTATCACCTATCTGGATGACTCTGGGTAGCAAACCGGATACGTATAGTGGAGCAACCATTTGGAATAGCTCCAAGTGGAGCGTGGAAGCAGCATTTACAATATGACCTAGAGATTTGCGAAGTACATACGGATCTGAATATTGAAGACCCGTTGACTACAACCTCTCTCACAAGCATAACATGATCAAACCCAGAACTCATTGAGTGTTAATCACATAGTGATGTGAACTAGATTATTGATTCTAGTAAACTCTTTGGATGTTGGTCACATTGTGATGTGACCTATGAGTGTTAATCACATGGCGATGTGAACTAGATTATTGACTCTAGTGCAAGTGGGAGACTGTTGGAAATATGCTCTAGAGGCAATAATAAATTTGTTATTATTATTATATTTCCTTGTTCATGATAATCGTTTATTATCCATGCTATAGTTGTATTGATAGGAAACTCAGATACATGTGTGGGTACATAGACAACACCATGTCCCTAGTAAGCCTCTAGTTGACTAGCTCGTTGATCAATAGATGGTTACGGTTTCCTGACCATGGACATTGGATGTCGTTGATAACAGGATCACATCATTAGGAGAATGATGTGATGGACAAGACCCAATCCTAAGCCTAGCACAAAGATCGTGTAGTTCGTATGCTAAAGCTTTTCTAATGCCAAGTATCATTTCCTTAGACCATGAGATTGTGCAACTCCCGGATACCGTAGGAATGCTTTGGGTGTACCAAACGTCACAACGTAACTGGGTGGCTATAAAGGTGCACTACGGGTATCTCCGAAAGTGTCTCTTGGGTTGGCACGAATCAAGATTGGGATTTGTCACTCCGTGTGACGGAGAGGTATCTCTGGGCCCACTCGGTAGGACATCATCATAATGTGCACAATGTGACCAATGAGTTGATCATGGGATGATGTGTTACGGAACGAGTAAAGAGACTTGCCGGTAACGAGATTGAACAAGGTATAGGGATACCGACGATCGAATCTCGGGCAAGTATCGTACCGATAGACAAAGGGAATTGAATACGGGATTGATTGAATCCTCGACATCGTGGTTCATCCGATGAGATCATCGTGGAACATGTGGGAGCCAACATGGGTATCCAGATCCCGCTGTTGTTTATTGGCTGGAGAGTTTTCTCGGTCATGTCTGCATGGTTCCCGAACCCGTAGGGTCTACACACTTAAGGTTCGGTGACGCTAGAGTTGTTATGGGAAATAGTATGTGGTTGCCGAAGGTAGTTCGGAGTCCCGGATGAGATCTCGAACGTCACAAGGAGTTCCGGAATGGTCCGGCGGTGAAGATCGATATATTGGACGAAGGGTATTGGAGTCCGGAAGTGTTCCGGGGTACAGTGCTATGGCCAGATGACCGAAAGGTGTTTCGGGAGCCCGGCAAGTGTTGGAGGGCCTCATGGGCCAAAGGGAAGGGCAAACCAGCCCACTAAGGGGTGGTGCGCCCCACACCCTTTCCCACGTTACTTGGGAGGTGGGGTGCCTCCACTGGCTTGGGAGGCAAGCCTCCACCGCTTGGCTTGGGGGCAAGTCTCCTAGGATTTTCCCTAGGAGATCCAATCTGCTGCCGCCGCCCTAGGGAAACCCTAGGCGCCTCCCTCTCCCTTGCCCCTATATATAGTGGAGGGTGGGAGGGCAGCCGTGCCTCTCCTGGCGCAGCCCTCTCCTCCTCCAACACCTCCTCCTCCTCCTCCATAGTGCTTGGCGAAGCCCTGCTGGAGAACCACGAGCTCCACCACCACCACGCCGTCGTGCTGTCGGAGTTCTCCCTCAACTTCTCCTCTCCTCTTGCTGGATCAAGAAGGAGGAGACGTCCCCGGGCTGTACGTGTGTTGAACGCGGAGGCGCCGTCCGTTCGGCGCCAGATCTTCCGCGATTTGAATCGCTGCGAGTACGACTCCATCAACCGCGTTCTTGTAACGCTTCCGCTTAGCGATCTTCAAGGGTATGAAGATGCACTCCCTCTCTATCTCTCGTTGCTACAATCTCCATAGATTGATCTTGGTGATGCGTAGATTTTTTTTGAATTTCTGCTACGTTCCCCAACAGTGGCATCATGAGCTAGGTCTATGCGTAGTTTCTATGAGCGAGTAGAACACAAGTTGTTGTGGGCGTTGATTTGTTCAATATGATTACCGTTACTAGTCCAATCTTGTTTGACGGTATTGTGGGATGAAGCGCCCGAACCGACCTTACACGTACACTTACGTGAGACAGGTTCCACCGATGACATGCACTTGTTGCATAAGGTGGCTAGCGGTGCCGCTCTCCCACTTTAGTCGGATCGGATTCGATGAAAAGGGTCCTTATGAAGGGTAAATAGCAATTGACATATCACGTTATGGTTTTTGCGTAGGTAAGAAACTTTCTTGCTAGAAACCCATAGCGGCCACGTAAGACATGCAAACAACAATTAGAGGACGTATAACTTGTTTTTGCATGGTATGCTATGTGATGTGATATGGCCAAAAGAATGTGATGAATGGTATATGTGATGTATGAGATTGATCATGTTCTTGTAATAGGAATCACGACTTGCATGTCGATGAGTATGACAACCGGCAGGAGCCATAGGAGTTGTCTTAATTTATTGTATGACCTGCGTGTCAATGAACAACGCCATGTAATTACTTTACTTTATTGCTAAACCGTTAGCCATAGTAGTAGAAGTAATAGTTGGCGAGACAACTTCATGGAACACGATGATGGAGATCATGGTGTCATGCGGTGACAATGATGATCATGGAGCCCGAAGATGGAGATCAAAGGAGAAAAATGATATTGGCCATATCATGTCACTTTTTGATTGCATGTGATGTTTATCATGTTTTTGCATCTTATTTGCTTAGAACGACGGTAGTAAATAAGATGATCCATCATGATAATTTCAAGAAAAGTGTTCCCCCTAACTATGCACTGTTGCGAAAGTTCGTTGTTTCGAAGCACCACGTGATGATCAGGTGTGATAGATTCTAATGTTCACATACAACGGGTGTAAGCCATATTTACACACGTGAAACACTTAGGTTGACTTGACGAGCCTAGCATGTACAGACATGGCCTCGGAACACAAGATACCGAAAGGTCGAACATGAGTCGTATATTGGATACGATCAACATGAAGATGTTCACCGACGATGACTAGTCCGTCTCACGTGATGATCGGACACGGCCTAGTTGACTCGGATCATGTATCACTTAGATAACTAGAGGGATGTCTATCTGAGTGGGAGTTCATAAGATGAACTTAATTATCCTGAACATAGTCAAAAAGGTTTTTCCAAATTATGTCGTAACTCGCGCTTTAGTTCTACTGTTTTAGATATGTTCCTAGAGAAAATTCAGTTGAAAGTTGATAGTAGCAATTATGCGGACTAGGTCCGTAAACTGAGGATTGTCCTCGTTGCTTCGTAGAAGGCTTATGTCCTTAATGCACCGCTCGGTGTGCTGAACCTCGAGCGTCCGTGCGTGGATGATGCGAACATCGACATACACGTTTGATAACTACATGATAGTTCAGTAATGTTAAACGGTTTAGAGTTGAGGCACCGAAGATGATTTTGAAATGTCGCGGAACATATGAGATGTTCCAAGGACTGAAATTGGGATTTCAGGCTAGTGTCCACGTCAAGAGGTATGAGACCTCTGACAAGTTTCTTAAGCCTGCAAACTAAGGGAGAAAAGCTCAATCGTTGAGAATGTGCTCAGATTGTCTGAGTACTACAATCACTTGAATCGAGTGGGAGTTAATCTTCCAGATGAGATAGTGATGGTTCTCCATAGTCACTGCCACCAAGCTATTAGAGCTTCGTGATGAACTATACCATATCAGGGATAGACATGATGATCCTTGATCAATTCACGATGTTTGACACCGCGAAAGTAGAAATCGAGTAGGAGCATCAATTCTTGATGGTTAGTAAAACCACTAGTTTCAAGAAGGGCAAGGGCAAGAAGGGATACTTCATCAAACGACAAATCAGTTGTTGTTCCAGTGAAGAAACCCAAGGTTGAACCCAAAACCCGAGACTTAGTGCTTCTGTAATGAGGGGAACGGGCACTGAAGCAGAACCACCCTAGATACTTGGTAGATGAGAAGGCTGGCAAGGTCGACAGAAGTATATCGGATATACATTATATTAATGTTTACTCTACTAGTACTCCTAGTAGCACCAGGGTATTATATACCAGTTCAGTTGCTAAGTGTTAGTAACTCGAAATAAAAAGCTATGGAATAAACGGAGACTAGCTAAAGGTGAGATGACGATATATGCTGGAAGTGTTTCCAAGGTTGATGTGATCAAGCATCGCATGCTCCCTCTACCATCGAGATTGGTGTTAAACCTAAATAATTGTTATTTAGTGTTTGCGTTGAGCATAGACATGATTGGATTATGTTTATCGCAATACGGTTATTCATTTAAGGAGAATAATGGTTACTCTGTTTATTTGAATAATACCTTCAATGGTCTTGCACCTAAAATGAATGGTTTATTGTATATCGATCGTAGTGATACACATGTTCATGCCAAAAGATTTAAGATAGTAATGATAGTACCACATACTTGTGGCAATCGCCATTTGAGTCATATTGGTATAAAAGCATGAAGAAACTCCATGTTGATGGATCTTTGGACTCACCTGTTTGAAAAGATTGAGACATGTGGACCATGTCTATTGGTAGATATGCATGAAGAAACTCTATACTGATGGATCGTTTGGACTCACTTGATTTTGAATCACTTGAGACATGCAAATCATACCACATGGGCAAGATGACTGAAAGGCCTCGTTTTCAGTAAGATGGAACAAGAAAGCAACTTGTTGGAAGTAATACATTTTGATGTGTGCAGTCCAATGAGTCTTTGAGGCACGATGGATATCGTTATATTCTTACTTCACGGATGATTTGAGTAGATACTGAGTATATTTACTTGATGAAACACAAATCTGAATTATTGAAAGGTTCAAGTAATTTCAGAGTGAAGTTGGAGATCGTCGTGACAGGAGGATAAAATGTCTAGGATATGATCATAGAGATGAATATTTGGGTTACGTGTTTGGCACACAATTAAGACCTTGTGGAAATTGTTTCACTACTAATACCGCCTGGAACACTATAGTGTGATGGTGTGTCCAAACATCATAGCTGCACCATATTGGATATGGTGCATACCATGATGTTTCTTATCGAATTACCACTATCGTTCATGGGTTAGGCACTAGAGACAACCGCACTCACTTTAAATAGGGCACCACGTAATTCCGTTGAGGTGACACCGTATGAACTATGGTTTTGAGAAACCTAAGTTGTCGTTTCTTAAAAGTTTGGGGCTGCGACGCTTATGTGAAAAGCTTCAGGTTGATAAGCTCGAACCCAAAGCGGATAAATGCATCTTCATAGGACACCCAAAACAGTTGGGTATACCTCCTGTCTCAGATCCGAAAGCAATAGGGATTGTTTCTTGAATCGGGTCCTTTCTCGAGGAAAAGTTTGTCTCGAAAGAATTGAGTGGGAGGATGGTGGAGACTTGATGAGGTTATTGAACCGTCACTTCAACTAATTTGTAGCAGGGCACAGGGAGTTATTCCTATGGCACCTACACCAATTGAAGTGGAAGCTTGTGATAGTGATCATGAAACTTCGGATGAAGTCACTACCAAACCTCGTAGGACGACAAGGATGCGTACTACTTCAGAGTGGTACGTAATCCTGTCTTGGAAGTCATGTTGCTGGACAACAATGAACCTACAAGCTATGGAGAAGCGATGGTGGGCCCGGATTCCAAAAATGGCCCGAGGCCATAAAATCCGAGAGGATCCATGTGTAAAAACAAAGTATAGACTTTGGAATAACTACTTGATGGTCGTAAGGCTATTGGGTACAGATGGATTTTAAAAGGAAGACGGACAATGACGGTAAGTATCACCATTAAGAAAGCTCGACTTGTCGTTAAGATGTTTTCCGACAAGTTCAAGGAGTTGACTACGGTGAGGCTTTCTCACTCGTAGCGATGCTAAGAGTCTGTTGGAATTGGATTAGCAGTTACTGCATTATTTATGAAATCTTGTAGATAGGACGTCAAAACATTGTTTCCTCGACAATTTTCTTGAGGAAAGGTTGTATGTGATACAACCAGAAGGTTTTGTCAATCCTGAAAGATGCTAACAAGTATGCAAAGCTCCAACAATCCTTATAAGGACTGGAGTAAGCATCTCAGAGTTGGAATGTACACTTTGATGAGATGATCAAAGATTTTGGGTTTGTACAAAGTTTATGAGAAACTTGTATTTTCAAAGAAGTGAGTGGGAGCACTATAGAATTTCTTATGAGTATATGTTGTTGACTATTGTTGATCAGAAATGATGTAGAATTTCTGGAAAGCATATAGGGTTATTTGAAAAGTGTTTTTCAATAGAAAACCTGGATTAAGCTGCTTGAACATTGAGCATCAAGATCTATAAGGATAGATCAAAAACGCTTAATGGTACTTTCAAATGAGCACATACCTTGACATGATCTTGAAGGTGTTCAAGATGGATCAGTCAAAGAAGGAGTTCTTGCCTGAGTTGTAAGGTATGAAATTAAGACTTAAAGCTCGACCACGGCAGAAGAAAGAGAAAGGACGAATGTCGTCCCCTATGCCTTAGCCATAGGCTCTATACAGTATGTCATGCTTTGTACCACACCTGATATGTGCCTTGCCACGTGTCTGGCAAGGGGGTACAAGAGTGATCCAGGAATGGATCATTGGACAGCGGTCAGAATTGTCCTTGGAGTAATAAGGACATGTTTCTCGATTATGGAGGTGATAAATAGTTCGGCGTAAAGGGTTACGTCGATGCAAGCTTTATCACCTATCTGGATGACTCTGGGTAGCAAACCGGATACGTATAGTGGAGCAACCATTTGGAATAGCTCCAAGTGGAGCGTGGAAGCAGCATTTACAATATGACCTAGAGATTTGCGAAGTACATACGGATCTAAATATTGAAGACCCGTTGACTACAACCTCTCTCACAAGCATAACATGATCAAACCCAGAACTCATTGAGTGTTAATCACATAGTGATGTGAACTAGATTATTGATTCTAGTAAACTCTTTGGATGTTGGTCACATTGTGATGTGACCTATGAGTGTTAATCACATGGCGATGTGAACTAGATTATTGACTCTAGTGCAAGTGGGAGACTGTTGGAAATATGCTCTAGAGGCAATAATAAATTTGTTATTATTATTATATTTCCTTGTTCATGATAATCGTTTATTATCCATGCTATAATTGTATTGATAGGAAACTCAGATACATGTGTGGGTACATAGACAACACCATGTCCCTAGTAAGCCTCTAGTTGACTAGCTCGTTGATCAATAGATGGTTACGGTTTCTGACCATGGACATTGGATGTCGTTGATAACAGGATCACATCATTAGGAGAATGATGTGATGGACAAGACCCAATCCTAAGCCTAGCACAAAGATCGTAGTTCAGTATGCTAAAGCTTTTCTAATGCCAAGTATCATTTCCTTAGACCATGAGATTGTGCAACTCCCGGATACCGTAGGAATGCTTTGGGTGTACCAAACGTCACAACGTAACTGGGTGGCTATAAAGGTGCACTACGGGTATCTCCGAAAGTGTCTCTTGGGTTGGCACGAATCAAGATTGGGATTTGTCACTCCGTGTGACGGAGAGGTATCTCTGGGCCCACTCGGTAGGACATCATCAACAAAGAGATCGAGTCATAGTCATACCCAATATAAATTAATAGTAATGAATGCAATTGACAGCGGTGCTCTCCAGCTGGTGCTTTTTAATAAGAGGGTGATGACTCAACATAAAAGTAAATAGATAGGCCCTTCGCAGAGGGAAGCAGGGATTTGTAGAGGTGCCAGAGATCGATTTTGAAATAGAGATAAATAATATTTTGAGCGGCATACTTTCATTGTCAACATAACAACCAAGAGATGGCGATATCTTCCATGCTACACATATTATAGGCGGTTCCCAAACAGAATGGTAAAGTTTTTACTCCCCCTCCACCAACAAGCATCAATCCATGGCTTGCTCGAAACAACGAGTGCCTCCAACTAACAACAGTCCCGGGGGAGTTTTGTTTGCAATTATTTTGATTTGATTTGCATAAAGCATGGGACTTGGCATCCCGGTGACCAGCCATTTTCTCGTGAGTGAGGAGCGGAGTCCACTCCTCTTTAGAATAACCAGCCTAGCATGGAAGATACAGACAACCCTAGTTGATACATGAGCTATTCGAGCATTCAAAATAGAATTTCATTTGAAGGTTTAGAGTTTGGCACATACAAATTTACTTGGAACTGTTGGGAAACGTAGTAATTTCAAAAAATTTCCTACGATCACGCAAGACCATGGTGATGGCATAGCAACGAGAGGGGAGAGTGTCCGTCCCACGCACTCGTGAGACCGAAAGCGAAGCGTTATATCAACGCTGTTGATGTAGTCGACGCCTTCACGATCCGACCGATCCCAGCACCGTTACTCGGCACCTCCGAGTTCTTAGCACACGTTCAGCTCGATGGCGATCCCGGGCTCCGATCCAGCAAAGCGTCGGGAGGAGTTTCACAAGACGACTGACGGCGTGGTGACGATCTTGATGTTCTACCGTCGCGAGGCTTCGCCTAAGCACCGCTACAATATGACCGAGGTGGAATATGGTGGAGGGGGCACCGCTGCACGGCTAAGGAACGATCACGAAGATCAACTTGTGTGTCCATGGGGTGCCCCCTGCCCCGTATATAAAGGAGGGAGGAGGAGGAGGCCGCCCTCTACTATGGCGCGCCATGGGGAGTCCTACTCCCACCGGGAGTAGGATTCCCCTTCCTAGTCCAACTAGGAACCCTTCCATGTATTAGGAGTAGGAGAGAAGGAAGGGAAGGGAAAGGAGAAGGAAGGAAGGCGCCCTCCCTAGTCCAATTCGGACTAGTCCAAGGGAGGCGGCGGCCACCCTTTTGGCCCTTTTTCTCCTTTCCCGTATGGCCCATTAAGGCCCAATACGAATTCCCGTAACTCTCCGTACTCAAAAATACCGAATCACTCGGAACCTTTCCGAACTCGAATATAGTCGTCCAATATATCGATCTTTACGCCTCGACCATTTCGAGACTCCTCGTCATGTCCCCGATCTCATCCGGGACTCAACTCCTTCGGTACATCAAAACTCATAAACTCATAATAAAACCGCCATCGAAACCTTGCGTGCGGACCCTACGGGTTCGAGAACTATGTAGACATGACCTAGAACTATTCTTGGTCAATAACCAATAGCGGAACCTGGATGCCCATATTGGCTCCTACATATTCTATGAAGATCTTTATCGGTCAAACCGCATAACAACATACTTTGTTCCCTTTGTCATCGGTATGTTACTTGCCCGAGATTCGATCGTCGGTATCCAATACCTAGTTCAATCTCGTCACCGGCAAGTCTCTTTACTCGTTTAAGAATACATCATCTCGCAACTAACTCATTAGTTGCAATGCTTGCAAGGCTTAAGTGATGTGCATTACCGAGAGGGCCCAGAGATACCTCTCCGACATTCGGAGTGACAAATCCTAATCTTGATTCATGCCAACTCAACATATACTTTTGGAGACACTTGTAGAGTACCTTTATAATCACCCAGATTACGTTGTGACGCTTTGGTAGCACACAAAGTGTTCCTCCGTAAACGGAGTTGCATAATCTCATAGTTGCAGGAACTTTGTATAAGTCATGAAGATAGCATAAGCAACATACTAAGCGATCAAGTGCTAAGCTAATGAAATGGGTCATGTCAATCAGATCATTCAACTAATGATGTGACCTTGTTAATCAAATAACAACTCCTTGTTCATGGTTAGGAAACATAACCATCTTTGATTAACAAGCTAGTCAAGTAGAGGCATACTAGTGACATACTGTTTGTCTATATATTCACACATGTATTATGTTTCCGGTTAATACAATTCTAGCATGAATAATAAACCTTTATCATGATATAAGGAAATAAATAATAACTTTATTATTGCCTCTAGGGCATATTTCCTTGATCTCCCACTTGCACTAGAGTCAATAATCTAGTTCACATCGCCATGTGATTTAACATCAATAGTTCACATCTATATGTGGTTAACACCCATAGTTCACATCATCATGTGACCAACACCCAAAGGGTTTACTAGAGTCAGAATCTAGTTCACATCGCTATGTGATTAACACCCAAAGAGTACTAAGGTGTGATCATGTTTTGCTTGTGAGATAATTTTAGTCAGCGGATTACATCACATTCAGAGCCGTAAGTATTTTGCAAATTTCTATGTCTACAATGCTCGCACGAGCTACTCTAGCTAATTGCTCCCACTTTCAATATGTATCCAGATTGAGACTCGAGTCATCTAGATTAGTGTTAAAACTTGCATCGACGTAACCCTTTACTGACGAACCTTTTTTCACTTCCATAATCGAGAAACATATCCTTATTCTACTAAGGATAATTTTGACCGCTGTCCATTGATCTACTCCTAGATCACTATTGCACTCCTTGCCAAGCTTAGTGGTAGGGTATGCAATAGATCCGTACACAACATGACATACTTTATAGAACCTATGGCTGATGCATAGGAATGACTTTCATTCTCTTTCTATCTTCTGCCGTGGTCGGGTTTTGAGTCTTACTCAATCTCACACCTTGTAACACAGGCAAGAACTCTTTCTTTGACTGTTCCATTTTGAACTACTTCAAAATCTTGTCAAGGTATGTATTCATTGAAAAACTTATCTAGCGTCTTGATCTATCTCTATAGATCTTGATGCTCAATATGTAAGCAGTTTCACCGAGGTCTTTCTTTGAAAAAACTCCTTTGAAACACTCCTTTATGCTTTGCGAATAATTCTACATTATTTCCGATCTACAATATGTCATTCACATATACTTATCGAAATGCTGTAGTGCTCCCACTCACTTTCTTGTAAATACAAAGCTTCACCGCAAGTCTGATAAAACTATATGCTTTGATCAACTCATCAAAGCGTATATTCCAACTCCGAGATGCTTGCACCACCCATTGATGGATCGCTTGAGCTTGCACATTTTGTTAGCTCCTTTAGGATTGACAAAACCTTCTCGTTGCATCATATACAACTCTTCTTTAATAAATCCATTAAAGAATGTAGTTTTGACATCCATTTGCCAGATTTCATAAAATGTGGCAATTGCTAACATGATTCGGACAGACTTAAGAATCGCTTCAGATTGAGAAAATCTCATTTGTAGTCAACACCTTGAACTTGTCGAAAACCTTTTTGCGACAAGTCGAACTTTGTAGATAGTAATACTACTATCAAGATCTGTCTTCCTCTTGAAGATCCATTTATATAATATGGCTTGCCGATCATCGGCAACTCCATCAAAGTCCACACTTTGTTCTCATATATGGATCCCATCTCAGATTTCATGGTCTCAAACCATTTCGCGGAATCTGGGCTCATCATCGCTTCCTCATAGTTCGTAGGTTCATCATGGTCTAGTAACATGACTTCTAGAATAGGATTACCGTACCACTCAGGTGCGGATCTTACTCGGAAGACCTCGAGGTTTGGTAGCAACTTGATCTGAAGTTTCATGATCATCATCATTAACTTCCTCACTAATTGGTGTAGGAATCATCGAACTGATTCTGTGATGAACTACTTTCCAATAAGGGAGAAGGTACAATTACCTCATCAAGTTCTACTTTCCTCCCACTCACTTCTTTCGAGAGAAACTTCTTCTCTAGAAAGGATCCATCTTAACAACAAATATCTTGCTTTCGGATCTGTGATAGAAGGTGTACCCAATAGTTACCTTTGGGTATTCTATGAAGACGATTTCTCCGATTTGGGTTCGAGCTTATCGGTGAAAACTTTTCACATAAGCATCACAACCCCAAACTTTAAGAAACGACACTTAGGTTTATCGCTAAACCATAGTTCATACGGTGTCATCTCAACGGATTTAGATGGTGCCCTATTAAACGTGAATGCAGCTGTCTTTAATGCATAACCCCAAAACGATAGTGGTAAATCGGTAAGATACATCATAGATCGCACCATATCAAAATAAAGTACTGTTCTGACGTTCGGACACACCATAATGTTGTGGTGTTCCGGTGGCGTGAGCTGTGAAACTATTCCACATTGTTTTCATTGAAGACCAAACTCGTAACTCAAATATTCATCTCCATGATCGATCGCAGAAACTTTATTTTCTTGTTGCGATGATTTTCCACTTCACTCTGAAATTCTTTGAACCTTTCAACTATTTCAGACTTATGTTTCATCAAGTAGATATACCCATATCTACTCAAATCATCTTGTGAAGGTCAGAAAATAACGATACTTGCCACGAGCATCAACATTCATTGGATCGCATACATCGGTATGTATTATTTCCAATAAGTCAAGAGCTTCGTTCCATTGTTCCGAGAACGGAGTTTAAGTCATCTTGCCCAAAAGGCACGGTTCGCAAGCATCAAATGATTCATAATCAAGTGATTCCAAAAGTCCATCAACATGGAGTTTTCTTCATGCGCTTTACACCAATATGACCTAAACGGCGATTGCCACAAATAAGTTGCACTATCATTATTAACTTTGCATCTTTTGGTTTCAATATTATGAATATGTGTATCACTATGATCGAGATCCAATGAACCATTTTCATTGAGTGTGTAACCATATAAGGTTTTATTCATGTAAATGAACAACAATTTATTCTCTTACTTAAATGAATAACCGTATTGCAATAAACATGATCAAATCATATTTATGCTCAACACCAAATAACACTTATTTAGGTTCCACACTAATCCCGAAAGTATAGGGAGTGTGCGATGATGATCATATCAATCTTGGAACTACTTCCAACACTCATCGCCACTTCCCTTCAACTAGTCTCTGCTTATTCTCGCAACTCCTGTTTGAGTTACTACTCTTAGCAACCTAACCAAGATCAAATACCGAGGGGTTGCTACGAACACTAGTAAAATACACATCAATAATTTGTATATCAAATATACCTTTGTTCACTTTGCCATCCTTCTTATCCGCCAAATACTTGGGGTAGTTCCGCTTCCAGTGACCAGTTCCATTGTAGCAAAAGCACTTAGTCTCGTGCTTAGATCCAGACTTGGGCTTCTTCACTCGAGCAGCAACTTGCTTGCCGCTCTTCTTGAAGTTCCCTTCTTCCCTTTGCCCTTTTCCTTGAGACTAGTGGTCTTGTCAACCATCAACACTTGATGTTTTCTTGATTTCTACCTTCGCGATTTTAGCATCGCGAAGAGCTTGGGAATTGTTTTCGCCATCCCTTGCATATTATAGTTCATCACGAAGTTCTAGTAACTTTAGTGATGGTGACTAGAGAATTCTGTCAATCACTATCTTATCTGGAAGATTAACTCCCACTTGATTCAAGCGATTGAAGTACTCAGACAATCTGAGCACATGCTCACTAGTTGAGCGATTCTCCTCCATCTTTTAGCTATAGAACTTGTTGGAGACTTCATATCTCTCAACTCGGTATTTGCTTGAAATATTAACTTCAATTCCTGGAACATCTCATATGGTCCATGACGTTCAAAACGCCTTTGAAGTCCCGATTCTAGGCCGTTAAGCATGGTGCACTAAACTATCAAGTAGTCATCATATTGAGCTAGCCAAACGCTCATAACGCCGCATCTGCTCCTGCAATAGGTCTGTCACCAAGCGGTGCATTAAGGACATAATTCTTCTGCGCAGCAATGAGGATAAACCTCGATCACGGATCCAATCCGCAATATTGCTACTAACATTTTCAATACAATTTTCTCTAGGAACACATATAAAAACACAGGGAAGCAACAACGCGAGCTATTGATCTACAACATAATCTGCAAAATACTACCAGGACTAAGTTCATGATAAATTTAAGTTCAATTAATCATATTACTTAAGAACTCCCACTTAGATGACATCTCTCTAGTCATCTAAGTGATCACGTGATCCAAATCAACTAAACCATAACCGATCATCACGTGAGATGGAGTAGTTTTCAATGGTGAACATCTTATGTTGATCATATCTACTATATGATTCACGCCGACCTTTCGGTCTCCGTGTTCCGAGGCCATATCTGCATATGCTAGGCTCGTCAAGTATAACTCGAGTATTCGCGTGTGCGAACTGGCTTGCACCCGTTGTAGATGGACGAGAGCTTATCACACCCGATCATCACGTGGTGTCCGGGCACGACGAACTTTGGCAACGGTGCATACTCGTGGAGAACACTTCTTGATAATTTTAGTTGAGAGATCATCTTATAATGCTACCGTCAATCAAAGCAAGATAAGATGCATAAAGGATAAACATCACATGCAATCAATATAAGTGATATGATATGGTCATCATCATCTTGTGCTTGTGATCTCCATCTCCAAACACCGCCATGATCACCATCGCCACCGGTAGCGACACCTTGATCTCCATCGTAGCATCGTTGTCGTTTCGCCATCTATTGCTTCTACGACTATCGCTACCGCTTAGTGATAAAGTAAAGCAATTACGTATGCGTTGCATTTCATACAATAAAGCGACAACCATATGGCTCCTGCCGATTGCCGATAACTCGGTTACAAAACATGATCATCTCATACAATAAAATATAGCATCACGCCTTGACCATATCACATCACAACATGCCCTGCAAAACAAGTTAGACGTCCTCTACTTTGTTGTTGCAAGTTTTACGTGGCTGCTACGGGCTGAGCAAGAACCGTTCTTACCTCGCATCAAAACCACAACGATACTTCGTCAAATAGACTCCGCTTTTAACCTTCTCAAGGACCGGGCGTAGCCACACTCGGTTCAACTAAAGTGAGAGAGACAGACACCCGCCAGCCACCTTTAAGCAACGAGTGCTCACAGCGGTGAAACCAGTCTCGCGTAAGCGTACGCGTAATGTCGGTCCGGGCCGCTTCATCTCACAATACCGCTGAACCAAAGTATGACATGCTGGTAGGTAGTATGACTTGTATCGCCCACAACTCACTTGTGTTCTACTCGTGCATATGACATCAGCGCATAAAACCAGGCTCGATACCATCTGTTGGGAAGCGTAGTAATTTCAAAAATTTCCTACGATCACGCAAGACCATGGTGATGGCATAGCAACGAGAGGGAGAGTCGTCCGCCCACGCACTCGTGAGACCCGAAGCGAAGCGTTATATCAACGCTGTTGATGTAGTCGTGCGTCTTCACGATCCGACCGATCCCAGCACCGTTACTCGGCACCTCCGAGTTCTTAGCACACGCTCAGCTCGATGACGATCCCCGGCTCCGATCCAGCAAAGCGTCGGGAGGAGTTTCACAAGACGACGGCGTGGTGACGATCTTGATGTTCTACCGTCGCAGGGCTTCGCCTAAGCACCGCTACAATATGACCGAGGTGGAATATGGTGGAGGGGGGCACCGCACACGGCTAAGGAACGATCACGAAGATCAACTTGTGTGTCCATGGGGTGCCCCCTGCCCCCGTATATAAAGGAGGGAGGGAGGAGGAGGCCGGCCCTCTACTATGGCGCGCCATGGGGAGTCCTACTCCCACCGGGAGTAGGATTCCCTTTCCTAGTCCAACTAGGAACCCTTCCATGTATTAGGAGTAGGAGAGAAGGAAGGGAAGGAAAAGGAGAAGGAAGGAAGGCGCCCCTCCCTAGTCCATTCGGACTAGTCCAAGGGGGCGGCGGCCACCCTTTGGCCCTTTTTCTCCTTTCCCGTATGGCCCATTAAGGCCCAATACGAATTCCCGTAACTCTCCGGTACTCAAAAATACCGAATCACTGGAACCTTTCCGAACTCGAATATAGTCGTCCAATATATCGATCTTTACGCCTCGACCATTTCGAGACTCCTCGTCATGTCCCCGATCTCATCCGGGACTCAACTCCTTCGTACATCAAAACTCATAAACTCATAATAAAACTGCCATCGAAACCTTAGCGTGCGGACCCTACGGGTTCGAGAACTATGTAGACATGACCTAGAACTATTCTTGGTCAATAACCAATAGCGGAACCTGGATGCCCATATTGGCTCCTACATATTCTACGAAGATCTTTATCGGTCAAACCGCATAACAACATACTTTGTTCCCTTTGTCATCGGTATGTTACTTGCCCGAGATTCGATCGTCGGTATCCAATACCTAGTTCAATCTCGTCACCGCAAGTCTCTTTACTCGCTTCAGAATACATCATCTCGCAACTAACTCATTAGTTGCAATGCTTGCAAGGCTTAAGTGATGTGCATTACCGAGAGGGCCCAGAGATACCTCTCCGACATTCGGAGTGACAAATCCTAATCTTGATTCATGCCAACTCAACATATACTTTTGGAGACACTTGTAGAGTACCTTTATAATCACCCAGTTACGTTGTGACGTTTGGTAGCACACAAAGTGTTCCTCCGTAAACGGAGTTGCATAATCTCATAGTTGCGTGAACTTTGTATAAGTCATGAAGATAGCATAAGCAACATACTAAACGATCAAGTGCTAAGCTAATGAAATGGGTCATGTCAATCAGATCATTCAACTAATGATGTGACCTTGTTAATCAAATAACAACTCCTTGTTCATGGTTAGGAAACATAACCATCTTTGATTAACAAGCTAGTCAAGTAGAGGCATACTAGTGACATACTGTTTGTCTATATATTCACACATGTATTATGTTTCCGGTTAATACAATTCTAGCATGAATAATAAACCTTTATCATGATATAAGGAAATAAATAATAACTTTATTATTGCCTCTAGGGCATATTTCCTTCAGGAACGGCAGGTAGATACCGCATAGAGGAAGGTATTGTGGACTCATATGGAATAACTTTGGGGTTTAAAGAATTGGACGCACAAGCAGTATTCCCGCTTAGTACAAGTGAAGGCTAGCAAAAGAATGGGAAGCGACCAACTAGAGAGCGACAACAGTCATGAACATGCATTAAAATTAATAAACATTGAGTGCAAGCATGAGTAGGATATAATCCACCATGAACATAAATATCATGAAGGCTATGTTGATTTGTTTCAACTACGTGTGTGAACATGTGCCAAGTCAAGTCACTTGAATCATTCAAAGGAGGATACCACCCCATCATACCACATCACAACCATTTTAATAGCATGTTGGCACGCAAGGTAAACCATTATAAACTCCTAGCTAATTAAGCATGGCATAAGTAACTATAATTTCTAATTGTCATTGCAAACATGTTTATTCATAATAGGCTGAATCAGGAACGATGAACTAATCATATTTACAAAAACAAGAGAGGTCGAGTTCATACCAGCTTCTCTCATCTCGATCATTTCATCATATATCGTCATAATTGCCTTTCACTTGCACGACCGAACGATGTGAATAATAATAATAGTGCATGTGCATTGGACTAAGATGGAATCTGCAAGCATTCAATAAACAGGAGAAGACAAGGTAATATGGGCTCTTGGTTAAATTAACAATAATGCATATAAGGGTCACTTCAACATTTCATTATGGTCTTCTCCTATCGACCCCCAAAGAAAAAAAACTGTTTACATGGGAAAGCTCCCAACAAGCAAAAGAAGAACAGGAAATATTTTTGGGTTTTCTTTTTAATTATTACTACTACAGCAAGAAAAGTAAACTAGCTAAATCTACAACTAATTTTTTTGGTTTTTCTTAAGGTTTATCAAACACACAAGAAGAAAGCATAAAAAGGAAAAGAAAATAAACTAGCATGGATATTACAGTGAAAAAGTATGAGCACTGACATCTAGCAATGAGTGTGCGAACATGAATGTAATGTCGGTAGAAATATGTACTCCCCCAAGCTTAGGCTTTTGGCCTAAGTTGGTCTATGGCCATGGCTGGCCTGGCGGATATCCAAAGTTATAGTTTGGGTCGTACTGAGAAGCAGCAGTCATTGCATTGTGGGCTGCAGCTTGGAGGCGAGCTATCTCAGCCATCCTCTTATACTAGTCCGCCTCATCCCTGGTTATGAAATATCTCCTCTTTGCCTGAAAGTCAAAGAATGTAGAAGCAGGGAGAGCGACGTGATAGGTGCGTCGTCTGTCAAAGATTAGTCGGTACTGGAGGAACTCATCGTTCCTCTCAACAAAACGATGACGAACCATAGCCTCATAATCTAAATAAGCAGGAGGCAACTCAATATCATCCTCACGTATGGTTACACCAAGAAAATTAGCTAAACGGGTTGCCTAAATTCCACCAAAGATCTCCATTAAATCTATTATTATGCAACCTACGTGCAACAATGGCTCCCAAATTATAATGTTTATCTCCTAACACAGCACTCCTGAGAACAGTGAGATCAGGGACACACATATGACATGCTTCATCCTTACCATTTATGCACCTACCTATGAAGAGAGCAAAATAATGTATAGCAGGAAAATGAATGCTCCCTATGGTAGCTTGTGCTATGTCTCTAGATTCACCCACAGTTATACTAGCAAGAAAATCTCTAAACTCGGATTTGCGAGGCTCACTAGTACTACCCCATTGTGGAAGTTTGCAAGTTGTGGTAAAATCCTCTAAGTCTATAGTGTAAGAATTTTCATAAAGATCAAATGGGACAGTTTGAGAATTGCGTGAAGATGAAAGTTCAAACCTCCTCACAAAGGAACTAGTGAGATAGTGGTACTGACGGCACTTATCTGCCTCGAAGCTCACAAGATCAGCGTTACGCATATATGCGTTAAATTCTTCATTGATTCCTGCTTGATCCATGAAGTCCTCGGAAGGCCATTCACAAGCCCGCTCTGGAGCGTCCCTTGGTGGTTCATCATCAGCATCACGCATTGCAAGCCTGGGTCCTTGCTTCCTTGAAGGACCACCTTGGTACATTTTTCTAAACATATCTCTTCCTCTGAAAAATTTCT
Source organism: Aegilops longissima (assembly GCA_021605205.1). NCBI lineage: Eukaryota > Viridiplantae > Streptophyta > Magnoliopsida > Poales > Poaceae > Aegilops > Aegilops longissima. Next base: position 70,225,885 of record CM038677.1, read on the forward strand.
GAAATTTTTAGTAACTTCAAATAAAAGTGAACCAAGCTCAACAGAATTGATAGCACTAGTCCTACAAGTGCCTAGAGCCTATATCATGCATTAGAACTACTTGGAACCATATAAATTCGACATGCAAGCTCAAGAACATGGTCACCTAGGCAGCAAAATTTTGCAATGAATAAAGCACTAGAACAAAAACTAATTGGACCAGTGAAGGAGTCACATACCAAGGAACAATCTCCCAAAGCAGTTTTGTGAGAGGTGCTTTGAGCAAGGAGATCGAAAATCGCAGCAAAATGAGCTAGAAGTCGTGCTTGAGCTGGATGGTGATTTTTTTGGGAGGAAGAAGTGTGTGGGTGCAGGAATAAGTGGAGGGGAGCCACCATGGGCCCACGAGGCAGGGGCGCGCCCAGGGGGTGGGCGCGCCCTGGACCCTCGTGGCCAGGTGCTTGCTCCCCCTGCTATGTTCTCAGTGCCAAATATTCTCAAATATTCTAGAAAAATCATATTAAATTGGCAGGGCATTTGGAGAACTTTTATTTTCGGGGTATTTTTTATTGCACGGATAAATCGAAAATGCATGTAAAAAATACTATTTTTACTTTATTTCAACTAAATAACAGAAAGTAAAAGAAGGGTACAGAAGGTTGTGCCTTCTAACTTCATCCATCTCATGCTCATCAAAAGGAATCCACTAACAAGGTTGATAAGGTCTTGTTAACAAACTCATTCCGAATCACATGTAACCGGAGAAATTTCGAATAACACTATGTTACCTCAACGGGGATATGCACATCCCCAACAATAAGAATATCATATTTCTTCTTGACAGTAGGAAGAGGAAATTCAAAACCTCCAAAAATAATCGATGGAATTTTTCCAATAGAGTTGATACTATGAACTTGAGGTTGTTTCCTCGGAAAGTGTACCATATGCTCATTGCCATTAACATGAAAAGTGACATTGCCTTTGTTGCAATCAATAACAGCCCCTGCAGTATTCAAAAAGGGTCTTCCAAGAATAATAGACATACTATCCTCCTCGGGAATATCAGGAATAACAAAGTCTGTTAAAATAGAAACATTTGCAACCACAACAGGCACATCCTCACAAATGCCGACAGGTATAGCAGTTGATTTATCAGCCATTTGCAGAGATATTTCAGTAGGTGTCAACTTATTCAAATCAAGTCTACGATATAAAGAGAGAGGCATAACACTAACACCGGCTCCAAGATAACATAAAGCAGTTCTAACATAGTTTCTTTTAATGGAGCATGGTATAGTGGGTACTCCTGGATCTCCTAGTTTCTTAGGTATTCCACCCTTAAAAGTGTAATTAGCAAGCATGGTGGAAATTTCAGCTTCCAGTATCTTTCTTTTATTAGTAACAATTTCCTTCATATAATTAGCATAAGGATTCATTCTAAGAATATCAGTTAAACGCATATGCAAAAAGATAGGTCTAATCATTTCAGCAAAGCGCTCAAAATCCTCATCATCTTTTTTCTTGGATGGTTTGGGAGGAAAAGACATGGGTTTCTGAACCCATGGTTCCCTTTCTTTACCGTGCTTTCTAGCAACAAAGTCTCTCTTATAATAATGTTGATTCTTTGATTGTGGGTTATCAAGATCAACAACAGGTTCAATTTCTACATCATTATCATTGCCAGGTTGAGCATCAACATGAACATTGTCATTAACATTATTACTAGGTTCATGTTCATTACCTGATTGTGTTTTAGCATCAGAAATAGAAATATCATTCGGATTCTCAGGTATTTCAGCAACATGTTCACCAGAAGCATGCAAAGTCCTATCATTTTTCTTTTTCTTCTTCTTAGAAGGACTAGGTGCATCAACATTATTTCTGTGAGAATCCTGCTCAATTCTCTTAGGATGGCCTTCAGGATACAAAGGTTCGTGAGTCATTTTACCAGTTCTAGTAGCCACTCTAACAGCAAAATCATTATTCTTACTATTTAATTCATTGAGAAAATCATTCTGAGCTTTAAGTACTTGTTCTACTTGAGTGGTGACCATAGAAGCATGTTTACTGATGAGTTTAAGTTCACCTTTAACTCTAGACATATAATCACCCAAGTGTTCAAGCATATAGGAATTGTGTTTCAATTGTCTACCAACATAAGCATTGAAGTTTTCTTGTTTGACAATAAAATTATTGAACTCATCTAAGCATTGGCTAGCAGACTTATAACAAGGAATATCACCTTCATCAAATCTATAGAGAGAATTTACCTTTACTACCTGTGTCGGGTTATCAAGACCATGAGTTTCTTCAATAGGTGATGAATTAAGATCATATATTTCTTCAACAGGCTGTAAATTAAGACCATGTATTTCTTCAATAGGAGGTAAATTCTTAACATCTTCAGCTTTAATACCCTTTTTTTCATAGATTTCTTTGCCTCTTGCATATCTTCAGGACTGAGAAATAGAACACCCCTTTTCTTCCGAGTTGGCTTAGGGGTTGGTTGAGGAAGTATCCAATTATTTTCATTGGTAAACATATTATTCAATAGAATTTCAGCTTCATCTGGTGTTCTTTCCCTGAAAACAGAACCAACACAACTATCCAGGTGGTCTCTGGAAGCATCGTTTAGTCCATTATAAAAGATATCAAGTATTTGATTTTTCTTAAGAGGATGATCAGGAAAAGCATTAAGTAATTGGAGAAGCCTCCCCCAAGCTTGTGGGAGACTCTCTTCTTCAATTTGCACAAAATTATATATTTCCCTTAAAGCAGCTTGTTTCTTATGAGCAGGGAAATATTTAGCAGAGAAGTAATAAATCATATCCTGTGGACTACGCACACAACCAGGATCAAGAGAATTAAACCATATCTTAGCATCACCCTTTAATGAGAACGGAAATATTTTAAGGATATAATAGTAGCGAGTTTTCTCATCATTAGTGAACAGGTTGGCTATATCATTTAATTTAGTAAGATGTGCCACAACAGTTTCATATTCATAGCCATAAAAAGAATCAGATTCAACCAAAGTAATTATATCAGGATCAATAGAGAATTCATAATCCTTATCAGTAACAAAGATAGGTGAAGTAGCATAAGCAGGATCATATTTCATTCTAGCATTAAGAGTTTTTTGTTTCAGCTTAGCTAATAATTTCTTAAGATCACTTCTATCATTGCAAGCAAGAAAGTCTCTAGCAGTTTCTTCATCCATAACATAGCCCTCAGGCACAACAGGCAATTCATATTTAGGGGGAGAGTCTTCATCATCACTTTCATCAATATTACCAGTTTCAATAATTTCATTCTCTCTAGCCCTAGCAAGTTGTTCATCAAGAAATTCACCAAGTGGCACAGTAGTATCAAGCATAGAAGTAGTTTCATCATAAGTATCATGCATAGCAGAGGTGACATCATCAATAACAATGCGACATATCAGAATTAATAGCAGAAGCAGGTTTAGGTGTCGCAAGCTTACTCAAAACAGAAGGTGAATCAAGTGCAGAGCTAGATGGCAGTTCCTTACCTCCCCTCGTAGTTGAGGGATAAATTTTAGTTTTCTCGTCTTTCAAGTTCTTCATAGTGACCAGCAGATATAAATCCCAAGTGACTCAAAGAATAGAGCTATGCTCCCCGGAAACGGCGCCAGAAAATAGTCTTGATAGCCCACAAGTATAGGGGATCGCAACAGTTTTTGAGGGTAGAGTATTCAACCCAAATTTATTGATTTGACACAAGGGGAGCCAAAGAATATTCACAACTATTAGCAGTTGAGTTGTCAATTCAACCACACTTGGATAACTTAATACCTGCAGCAAAGTATTTAGTAGCAAAGTAGTATGGAAGTAACGGTAACGGTAGCAAAAGTAATATTTTTGGGTTTTGTAGTGATTGTAACAGTAGCAATGGAAAAGTAAATAAGTGGAGAACAATATGTGAAAAGCTCGTAGGCATTGGATGGGTGATGGAGAATTATGCCGGATGCGGTTCATCATGTAACAGTCATAACATAGGGTGACACAGAACTAGCTCCAATTTATCAATGTAATGTAGGCATGTATTCCGAATATAGTCATACGTGCTTATGGAAAAGAACTTGCATGGCATCTTTGTCCTACCCTCCCGTGGCAGCGGGGTCCTATTGGAAACTAAGAGATATTAAGGCCTCCTTTTAATAGAGTACCAGACCAAAGCATTAACACATAGTGAATACATGAACTCCTCAAACTACGGTCATCACCGGGAGTGGTCCCGATTATTGTCACTTCGGGGTTGCCGGATCATAACACATAGTAGGTGACTATAGACTTGCAAGATAGGATCAAGAACTCACATATATTCATGAAAACATAATAGGTTCAGATCTGAAATCATGGCACTCGGGCCCTAGTGACAAGCATTAAGCATAGCAAAGTCATAGCAACATCAATCTCAGAACATAGTGGATACTAGGGATCAAACCCTAACAAAACTAACTCGATTACATGATAAATCTCATCCAACCCATCACCATCCAGCAAGCCTACGATGGAATTACTCACACACGACGGTGAACATCATGAAATTGGTGATGGAGGATGGTTGATGATGACGACGGCGACGGATACCCCTCTCCGGAGCCCCGGACGGACTCCAGATCAGCCCTCCCAAGAGAGTTTAGGGCTTGGCGGCGGCTCCGTATCGTAAACGCGATGAATCTTTCTCTGATTTTTTTCTCCCCGAACACGAATATATGGAGTTGGAGTTGAGGTCGGTGGAGCTCCAGGGGGCCCACGAGGCAGGGGGCGCGCCCAGGGGGGCAGGCGCACCCCCCACCCTCGTGGAAAGGGTGTGGGGCCCCTGGCCTTGATTCTTTCGCCAGTATTTTTTATTATTTTTCGTGGAGTTTCTGGTCATTCCGAGAACTTTTGTTTGTGCACATAAATAACACCATGGCAATTCTGCTGAAAACAGCTGTCGGTGTCAAAACCGGCGGATCTCGGGTAGGGGGTCCCGAACTGTGCGTCTAGGATCGATGGTAACAGGAGACGGAGGACACGATGTTTACCCAGGTTCGGGCCCTCTCTATGGAGGTAATACCCTACTTCCTACTTGATTGATCTTGATGAATATGAGTGTTATAAGAGTTGATCTGCCATGAGATCGTAATGGCTAAACCCTAGAAGTCTAGCCTATGTGAATATGGTAATGAATCTGTCCTATCCGGACTATGCTCTCCGGTTTATATAGACACCGGAGAGATCTAGGGTTACATGAGGTCGGTTACATAGGAGGAAATCTTCATAACAGGTCGCCTAGCTTGCCTTCCACGCCAAGTAGAGTCCACTCCGGACATGGGTTCAATCTTTGGTCTTCATGTCTTCACAGCCTATCAGTCCGGCCCACGGATAACAGACCGGACGCCCGAGGACCCCTTAGTCCAGGACTCCCTCAACAGCGTCAGTCCGGGTTAGTTCCATTCAAATCATGCAAGTTAGAGTCCAAAACAAGGGCAAAAGTGTTTGGAAAAGTAGATACGACGGAGACGTATCACTGCCGCACCACCGGCACCTCGATCCGCAGCGGATCCTGGTGTCGGCGGATCCGCGGACACTGCGGGCGCACGACGAGGAGTTGCGCAGGCGCTGGGCGCAGCTCACGCCGGAGCAGCGACGCATGCCCGAGTACGCGGTAGACTCTCCCCTTTGGGAGGTCTGGTTTGCCCTCGAACACGAGGAGCAAAGGCGGCTCGGCGTGTAGCACCACCACGTCAACCTCCCCGCCTCCCCTGTCATCAAGCTGAAGGAGGACGAGGTTGCCTACCAGGCGGCGCTGGTGGCAGCCTTCGCAAACTCCTTCATGGAGGAACGGCTGAAGGCGGAAGCGGACGAGGCCGACTACCAGGCGAGGCTGGCGGAGGCCATGGCCCACTTTGCGGCCGGCGACTGCGTGCTGCCGCCGTCGCCGCCACCGCTCACCCCCACGACGACTGCGCCCGAGCCTGCCGAGCAGTACGTGTGGACCCGCCAGCTGCGGGAGTTGGTCAGCACCCCCCCTTGTTTGGCTCGGCGCGAAGCCGCGCAGGAGGCCATGTACCTATAAAGCACTGGTGGCAGCACAAGCTGGCGGAGGAGCGCGCCAATGGCGAACGACGCATGCAGAGGGAGTGGCAGGAGGAGGAGGAGCGCCCCACATCACCGCATTGCCATCGCAGCAACAGATGCCGGAGGAGGCAGCCCTGGCAGCCTATCAAGTTTCCTTCGGCTGGGCTAGGCCGCCTCCCGTCTTCATCGACCTCACTGGCGGCGATGACGACACTAAGGGCAAGGGCAAGGTGGACGTCTAGGGCGTCGTGTGGGTGCAGACTATTTTTTTAGTTTTAATTAATGCTTAATTATGTTTTAAGTGGACTTTGGCCGGTGGTTGACCAGCCACTTATGGTTAATTAAGTTTCTATTATGGTTATCTGTGCCACATGTTTTTCATTTTTTGTTTTTTTTCTACACGCGCAAATTTGGGCTCCTCCGGAGATGACATTATCCTTGACAACAAGGCGAGCCATCAACCCTCTTGGCGACGGCACAGTGGAACTCTCAATGAAAGCACCAATGTCGGTGTCAAAACCGACGGATCTCGGGTAGGGGGTCCCGAACTGTGCGTCTAGGATCGATGGTAACAGGATACGGGGGACACGATGTTTACCCAGGTTCGGGCCCTCTCTATGGAGGTAATACCCTACTTCCTACTTGATTGATCTTGATGAATATGAGTGTTACAAGAGTTGATCTACCACAAGATCGTAATGGCTAAACCCTAGAAGTCTAGCCTATGTGAATATGGTAATGAATCTGTCCTATCCGGACTATGCTATCCGGTTTATATAGACACCGGAGAGATCTAGGGTTACATGAGGTTGGTTACATAGGAGGAAATCTTCATAACAGGTCGCCTAGCTTGCCTTCCACGCCAAGTAGAGTCCACTCCGGACACGGGTTCAATCTTTGGTCTTCATGTCTTCACAACCCATCAGTCCGTCCCGCGGATAACAGAGCGGACGCCCGAGGACCCCTTAGTCCAGGACTCCCTCGGTAGCCCTCGAACCAGGCTTCAATGACGAGGTGTTCGGCGTTCGGATTGTCTTCGGCATTGCAAGGCGGGTTCCCTTCTCCAAGTAATGTATTCGGCTGTTGACTCAATATTGTTCCCCGCAGCTTCTGTGCACTAATAACTTTGTTTTCCACGTGTCGAGCGAATGCGGAAAGTCAGGGTATTTTTGCAAATAACACCCCGTCCATGCAAGGGAGCGCACCTATTAAAGATACTGGATCTCAGATCCATGCGACACCACCCCGAGAAGATCCCCGGAGACTACTAGGAGAAACCATTCCAACATGGCTAGCATTCCCGGCTCCTCCTCCCGTTCCAGCCCAAAGAAAAGCGAGTGGGAGAAGTGCTCTGTGTCTCACAATCAGTTAGCAAAATTGCAAACGCAGGGATTTCTTCCTCCCGCGGATCTTGTCCCTGTACGAGCAGGGCTGGCTTTCTTCAATGGTGTGACTCAGGCGGAGGATCCCCCAATCCGTTCGGGGGGGGGGGGGGAGCGAAGTGTGCTTCGTCCCCTATCTGATAAGAGGCATCAGATTTCCAGTCCACCCGTTCCTCCGAGGGCTTCTGGAATATTATGGCCTTCAGCTGCATAACTTCACTCCCGCCTCTATCCTGCACATCGCAGGTTATGTTGCTTTATGCGAGCTATTTCTGGGTGTTGAAGCCCATTTTGAACTGTGGAGAAAATTGTTCTGTCTTGTCCCGCGTAACCATGAGGGGTCAATATTTGAAGTGGGCGGAGCCGAAGTGTGGCGCATCGCCGATACCGAATACCCGTCCGGCACACCAAGGAAGGCATCCAAAGAATGGACTTCCGAGTGGTTCTACATCGAGGACGTTGCGCTTCCCGACCCAGGTCAAAAGGGTCTCCCAGAATTTGCAAGCGTTCCGCTAAAGAAATGCCACAGTTGGCGCCCCTGGAGCCTTGAGGAGGATGACAGTGCGGAGGTTCGTCAACTCTTGGGCGAGATAAAGATGCTTGCCCAGTCCGGATTAACAATGGTTGAGGTAATGGCGACCTCCATAATGCGAGGGGTTCAGCCGCTTCAATACAGAGGGTTCCCAATGTGGCACTACAACGTGGAGGACGACGCCTCCCGCTGCGGTCGAAAATGTCCGGGCACCCCCGCCGCTCTGGCCAAAATACTGGCCGAGCTGTTCAAAGGGGAGGAAGAGATGGATATTCTATGTATAATCCTCCCAGTTGGGTAAGCCCCAATCCTTATGCTTTACTCATTTCGCTTCCCAGATTACCTTTGACAAATTTCTAATCCGCTTATAACAGCATTGGCAAAGAATCACCGAGGGGTTTTACAGCCCCGCCTCACAGCCTGAGGACCACAACCGGGAGCTGGATCCCGGGTTCGAAGAAGATCCGGATATATTTGTGGTACTCACGGAAGGGGTGTTTTACCAAGCGAGCTACGATGGAACGGAAGTGGCCATTATCGTCGAGTACCCTGGTCTTCTTCCTGCTTCCCACGTAAGTCGTTGAGAAGAAACCTCTCTTGAAAGAGCTTCCTCGCACTGCCTCACCCATCGCACTGTTTCTTGCTCCACAGGGGAGACGTTCGGCGCGTCACGCTACTCCAAGGGCGACTCCAAAGAGGGTGGCTCCGGCGCCGAGCAAGGCTTCTAAAAGGTAGGACGGTGAAGTCACGACCGGTCCCTCGTCAAAGAGGTAAGGATTTAAAGGTATACTTTAACAGTCACATCCAACTGTAACTTGTATGCTTGTTTGACACCAGGAAAAAGGTTCACCGGACTCAATCCGAGGGTCCAGACAGCCGTAGTCCCTGCGCCCGGGATTTAGACCCCGTTGGAAAGGCGGGAGCCAACATAGGAACAGTGCCGGACTGTCCTTCGGCCGAGGGTTCGGAGAATATGTCCGTTACCAACTCGGAAGTGGAGAGCGCCATGAATCATCGGCACCGCAGGGCTGTTTACGAGACCCTGAGTTTTCGGAAGAGGCATTCAATGCCTTCAGCTCGGCCGATGCGTACATCCGAACTGCTCGAAACAGGCTTAGTAGAGCCACAAAGCAGTATTTAACAGATGTGCGGGTAAGTTTTCTTTGTCCGAATAGGATAACCATATGCTAGTAGCCCCCGAGACTGAAAGCAGTTGGTACAACTGACTTAAGGACCGTTGTATGGCCAGGTTCTTACAGAGAAGAACAACCTGCTATCCCAAGAGCTGGAACAATGTCGGACGCAGCTAAATGCTGCTACCGCCGAACTGGAAAAGTCCAAGAAGGCGTCACCTGGTAATATTCCCCTCCAACGAAAAAATATACTTATATGCCCCGAATACTAACAGTCTTGCTTATACCACGACATAATGGTGAGGGGGACTCAAAGAGGCGTTGGAAGTCGCGCAAGTGAATGAGCAAGAAGCCAAAGGGCTACAAGCTACAGGCGATCGTGTGCTGAAGCAGGCCATTATTGAGAAAAACCAGCTCCAGGATTGCAAGACCCAGCTAGGCGAAGAGCTGAAAGATGTGCGGGTCCAGCTAGCCGATTCCGTGAAGGAGAACAAGCAGCCGCGGGCGGCATATTCAATATGTATCTGAACTATGTTGAGAGTAGTTCGGCGATAGGAGAAACTGATATAGCTATGATCGCAGGTATATTAACGGGCCGTCCTGAAGAGGAGGTGTCCGGATCATCGAGTGATCTGCTGCAAAAGCTGTCACAAGTGCACTAACAGGCGCGGATGGCGATGCTGAGTGTTTCCAAGGCTCTATGGCCATCCGCCTCCCCTCCAGGAAGTATGGAGGAGCTTGTAGAGCGGTTCAAAGGAGCGCGGCGGCGTATCCGGCTATGGAAGATATCGGCCTATCGAGAGGGTGCGCGAGAGGCTTGGGCCATGGTGAAGACTCGGTATACCAAGCTTAATCCCAATAACATGGCGCGGGTCAGACCGGTAGGGCCGAATGGGGAAGAAATTCCCGTTAGTTTAGTGTATGATCAAGTAGAGATGGCCGCCAAATATTCCCAACAGGATTGTAAGTTAGATCGCCTGTTGGACGGTCGGTATAGAGGAGGAAGTGTTTTAAGTCCAAGTGACTATGTATTTTCCTCACCGTGTGAAATTCTAGCTGAATTGTATATCATTTGTCATGGCAGACCTTTTTGCTTCAACCTCCGGACCCGAAGGTGCGGAGTGTTTCCGAATACCGTCACGGCCGAATAGGCTGGGGTACGTGTGGAAAACTAAGCGTAGGGGTCATCATTGCTTGAACAGACAAGTTGTATCCGGCTAGTTATGTTATATTACATTGATATTGTAAGAAACATCTTCCAGGGAGAATAGTTCCGTTAAGGGTTCCTTTCCCAGGGTGTGCATGCCTTAGTAGACATGTCCGAATTGTGATGTGAAAATCACAGTGTCTATAGCTTCTGGGGGTTCACAATAGAGTGAATGCAAAAGAGATTTTTCATCCACCGACCGAATATTCCCTTAAGAACGCTAGCTTTCGGCTTCACCCAGTCTGAGGTACACATCCGGATGACCCGACAGTAACAATCGCAGAGGTGCTCCCTTTACCACCTAGCCAAACAATCGGGAACGTAGGTGTAAGCACAGGAGCCAGGCAACCCAGCTTGGCCAAAACTTAAGTCATATCGATGCATATAAAGGCGAAGAAAAGACATGCGGGAAAACGCGCATGTGTGATGAGCTTGATGCTCGGAAAATAATATTAACAAGCTTCTGTTAAAGAAGCCCCCAGGTATAATGGGCGTACATATGTAAAGATGTGTACGTCAGCAGTGTTCGATCAAGCCGAATGAGTGCTTTAAAGCGAAAAAAAATGTGTAAAAGGGAGAAATAATAATGGAAACTATAGTGGAGAAGGATACTAACAAAGAGTTCAGCGCTAGGCATAGAACCTTCGGAGTCTGGCCGCGTTCCAGGGGTTCGGCTCTAGGCGATTGTCTGATGCGTCACGAAGATGGTACGCTCCTCCAGTGAGAACTTCGTCGATTATGAAGGGACCCTCCCATTTGGGCTTGAGTTTGTCCTTTTTCTTCTCCCATAAGAGTAGAACGAGTTCGCCAACATTGTAATTCTTGGCTGTACTTCTCTGCTTTGATATCTTCGAGCCTGCTGTTGATAAAATGCTGAACGGGCTTTGGCGACGTCGCGCTCCACCTCCAGGGCGCTTAGGCTGTCCTGCCGATCCAACTCGGCCTCTTTCTCTTCATACATACGCACTCGAGGTGAGTCATGTATAATATCGCCGGGCAATACAGCCTCTGCACCGTACACCATGAAGAAAGGTGTGTATCCGGTAATACGGTTGGGCGTGGTCCGCATCCCCCAGAGTACGGAGTCGAGCTCCTCGACCCAGTGCTTGTATGATTCTTTCAAAGACCGCACGAGTCTGGGTTTGACGCCACTCATAATAAGATCATTGGCTCGCTCCACTTGACCGTTTGTTTGCGGGTGGTAGACAGAGGCGTAATCGAGCTTAATGCCCAGATTAGCACACCAGGTTTTTACCTCATCAGCTGTGAAATTCAAACCGTTATCGGTGATGATGCTGTGCGGTACACCGTAACGGTGTACCACATCGGATATAAATGCAATCACCGGTCCGGACTCGGCCGTTTTAACTGGTCTAGCCTCTATCCACTTGGTGAATTTGTCCACCATGACCAACAAATATTTTTTTCTTATGGCTTCCCCCTTTAAGGGGTCCGACCATAACCAAGCCCCAGACCGCAAAGGGCCTTGTAATGAGGATTGTTTGTAGAGCGGTTGGGGGCATATGGCTTTGGTTGGCGAAGAGTTGGCATCCGACACAGCGTTGGACGAAGTCCTGTGCGTCTGCCCGGGCCGTAGGCCAGTAAAATCCTGTACGGAAGGCCTTGCTGACAAGTGCCCGGGCTGCGGCGTGGTGCCCACCGAGACCAGCGTGAATTTCTGCCAAGAGTTGCCGCCCCTCCTCCTCGGAGATACACCTTTGAAGGACTCCGGTAGTGCTTTTCTTGTAGAGATCTCCTTCGTGAACTTTATAGGCCTTCGAACGCCGGACTATGCGGCGAGCCTTGTCCTGATCTTTTGTGAGCTCCTTCCTAATAAAGTAGGCCAAGAATGGTTCGGTCCACGGGGCAATTACTTCCATGATGAGGTGGGCCGATGGCGTTACTTCGGTGGTTGAGCCTCCGATGATATCGGTGTGTTCGTTATCTGTGTTTGTGTTCGGAACATGACTGTTGTTGGTATCTCCCCCTTGCCATACCACGGACGGCGTAAAGAGCCTTTCGAGGAAGATGTTAGGTGGATCGGGGTCGCGCTTAGCGCCAATGCGAGCAAGGACGTCTGCCGCCTGGTTACTTTCACGGGCGATGTGATGAAATTCGTGTCCCTCGAACCGAGCCGACATCCTCAAAACGGCATTGCGTTAAGCTGCCATCTTTGGATCTTTGGCGTCAAAGTCTCCATTAATTTGGGATATTGCGAGGTTTGAGTCCCCGCGCACCTCCAGGCGTTGTATGCCCATTGATACGGCCATCCGGAGGCCATGTAGCAAGGCCTCGTATTCGGCTGCATTGTTGGAGTTTGTGTATAATATTTGGAGTACGTACTGGACGATATCTCCTGTGGGGTACGTTAATATGACGCCCACCCCTAGCCCTGCCAACATCTTGGAGCCGTCAAAATGCATCACCCAGTTGGAATACGCGCCATACTCTTTAGGGAGTTCGGCTTCTGTCCATTCGACGATGAAGTCAGCCAGTACCTGGGATTTGATGGCTCGACGTGGTTTGTACGTGATGTCGAATGGCAGGAGCTCAATGGCCCATTTGGCAATCCGGCCCGTTGCATCCCAGTTGTTAGTTATATCATTGAGGGGCACTTCGGAGGCCACCGTGATAGAGCACTCCTGGAAGTAGTGTCGCAATTTTCGAGATGCCATGAAGACTGCATATGCTATTTTTTGATAATGAGGGTACCGGGATTTGCATGGTGTGAGGACGGTGGATACGTAGTATACCGGCTTCTGGAGCGGAAATTTGTGTCCGCCTGTTCTCGTTCGACGACGAGTACGGCGCTCACCACCTGGTGTGTTGCTGATATGTATAAGAGCATTGGTTCGCCGGCATTTGGCACAGCCAGGATTGGGTTGCTTGCTAGAAGGGCTTTTATTTCTTCCAGTCCGACCGTCGCCGCGTCTGTCCACTCAAAGTTATCGGTGCGCCGTAGAAGGCGATAGAGTAGCAGCGCCTTTTCTCCCAACCTGGAGATAAAGCGGCTTAAAGCTGCCATGCACCCAGCGAGTTTTTAGACATGCTTGAGTTCGGTTGGCGTAGCCAGTTGTGATAGAGCTCGGATTTTGGCTGGGTTTGCTTCAATTCCTCTATTGGAAACGATGAAGCCCAATAGTTTACCCGCGGGGACACCAAAGATGCACTTTTCTGGGTTAAGCTTGATGTCGTATGTGCGGAGGTTGTCGAATGTGAGACGCAAGTCGTCCATTAGTGTTTCGAAGTGTCTAGTTTTGATGACGACGTCGTCCACGTAGGCCTCCACTGTTTTGCCGATCTGTTTCTCGAGGCATGTTTGGATCATGCGCTGGTAGGTGGCGCCGGCGTTCTTGAGCCCGAAAGGCATGGTGTTGAAGCAAAACGGCCCGTATGGTATAATGAATGCTGTTGCGGCTTGATCGGACTCCTTCATTTTGATTTGATGGTATCCGAATATGCATCAAGGAAGCACAATGAGTCGTGACCTCTTGGTAGCGCCAATGATTTGATCAATGCGGGGAAGAGGGAAGGGATCCTTAGGGCAAGCCTTGTTAAGGTCTTTGAAATCGACACATAGGTGCCAAGATTTATCCTTCTTTGGTACCATTACCAAGTTTGCCAGCCAGTCCGGATGTTTAATGTCTTTGATGAATCCTGCCTCGATGAGTTTGGCTAGCTCCTCCCCATAGCTTGTCGCTTGGGTTCGGAAAAGCGCCCGCAGAGTTTGCTTGACCGCTTATATCCCTTTAGTATGTTGAGGCTATGTTCGCCAACTCGCAGGATTGCCGGCATATCGAAGGATGCCAGCGAATATATCCCGTTTTCGCAGCAGAAGTCTCGTAGTCGGCGCTCTGCGCAGGGTGAAGTTGCGCTCCGATTGACACTGTCTTCTTCGGGTCTGTTGGATGGACTTGAAATTTGACTATTTCTTCTACTGGTTTGAAGGAAGTGGATTTGGGTCGTTTGTCCAGGATCACATCGTTCTTATCCACGGTGGAGCGTAGTGCGGTTAGTTCTTCGGCCGTAAGGGCCTCAGACAATGCCTCGAGAGCCAAGGATGCGGTTTTATTCTAGGCGCGGAGGGCTATGTCCGGATCGCTGACGAGTGTGATTATTCCATTAGGCCCGGGCATTTTTAGCTTCATATACCCATAATGAGGTATGGCTTGAAAGCGCATGAAGGCCTCTCGCCCTAACAGGGCATGGTACCCACTATTGAAAGGGGCCACCTGGAAAGTTATTTCTTCGGACCGATAATTCTCCGGCGTGCCGAACACCACATCAAGTGTAATTTTTCCTGCACACCGAGCTTCCCGGTTGGGAATGATACCTCGAAAGGTTGTGCTGCTTTTCTCGATGTGGCTCCTGTCTATTTCCATCTTGTGGAGCATGTCCTCGTAAATGAGGTTTAGTCCGCTGCCGCCGTCCATGAGGACCTTTGTAAGTCGAAAGCCGTCCACGATGGGACTGAGTACTAGGGCAGCTGGCGCTCGGACTGTTCTGTATTTAGGTTTGTCACTGGCGTTGAAGGTTATGGCCATGTCATTCCAGGGGTCAATTGCAGCGACCTGGCAAACTTCGGCGAGATCGCGGATGGCCCTTTTACTCTTGTTGTTTGAAGCGAATGTCTCGAAGACTACCAATACTCTATTGTCGTTGTTTGCTGGAGGGTGTTGTTCTGGGGTGTCCTTGATAAGGATGTCCTCGCCGCTCTTGGCTACCTGCTGAAGTATCCAGCATGCTCTAAGGCTGTGGGTTGCCACGGTATCCGGCGTCGTGTGTATTTTGCATGGGCCATTGAGACATCCCTCCAGAACGGTGCCGTGCAACATAATAGGTTTATGTTTTTTGACTGTTCGGCTGGGCGTGTCATTTTTTCCTGTAGGGGCAGCCGGGATGGTTCCCAGCAAGCTGCCTGAGTTTTCCAGGCGCTTTCCATCGCGCTGTACTTTTGTACGATAGTTGCTAGGTCAGCGAACTTTGGTATGCAGCGGCGATTGATGGCGTTAAGGGTACCTTCGTCCACAAAGTTGTTGGAGAATGCTGCTATCGTGTCTTCGTCGCGGCAGTCTTTTACCTTGTTTTTAACAAGGAGGAATCTGGCCCAGAAGTGGTGGACCGTTTCCTGAGACTGTTGTTTGATGTTCCTGAGAGCATCTATGTCCGGGTGGGTGGGTGGAATTGAATCCGAACCCTGACCTGATTTTGGATCCGGAGTTTGGGTGTCTACCGGGCTGGACAATTCGGGCTCTGGGATATCGATTGATTTTTTAGGCTCGTCATCCGACTCTATGTTCGGAGGAAGAGACATGCTTTTCTGCTGGAAAATATCCGGCTCTTCAAGATCGGCGATCCGAACATAGTTCGTCTTCAATATAGTGCAGGAGTTGCTCCGCTCCTCGACTACTGCTATCTGATGGGTGATCGGTGGAGTTTTAATTTCTCTCTGGTCGGGTTTAAGCCCAACCCGTAGTCTGTAGCGACCCCCAAGGCGGCCATGTGATCCAGGAGTTCGTTTAACGACGATAACTCCATTGGATCCATGCGGGCCGAGTATTCGGGATCAACGCGGAGGCGACTTCGATGACTTGAGAGGCCATCATCGGCTTAAGGGTCGAGCCGGCGGTCATGACGAAGCCGACGAGCCGGAGGGTCTGGCCTCGGGCCAGGGCTCCTCCGGAGATGATATTATCCTTGAAAACAAGGCGAGCCATCAACCCTCTTGGCGACGACACAGTGGAACTCTCAATGAAAGCACCAATGTCGGTGTCAAAACCGGCGGATCTCGGGTAGGGGGTCCCGAACTGTGCGTCTAGGATCGATGGTAACAAAGACAGGGGACACGATGTTTACCCAGGTTCGGGCCCTATCTATGGAGGTAATACCCTACTTCCTTCTTGATTGATCTTGATGAATATGAGTGTTACAAGAGTTGATCTACCACGAGATCGTAATGGCTAAACCCTAGAAGTCTAGCCTATGTGAATATGGTAATGAATCTGTCCTATCCGTACTATGCTCTCTGGTTTATATAGACACCGGAGAGATCTAGGGTTACATGAGGTCGGTTACATAGGAGGAAATCTTCATGACAGGTCGCCTAGCTTGCCTTCCGCGCCAAGTAGAGTCCACTCCGGACACGGGTTCAATCTTTGGTCTTCATGTCTTCACAACCCATCATTCCGGCCCGCGGATAACAGACCGGACGCCCGAGGACCCGTTAGTCCAGGACTCCCTCAACAGCGTCAGTCCGGGTTAGTTCCATTCAAATCATGCAAGTTAGAGTCCAAAACAAGGGCAAAAGTGTTTGGAAAAGTAGATACGGCGGAGACGTATCACTGCCGCACCACCGGCAGCTCGATCCACAACGGATCCTGGTGTCGGCGGATCCGCGGACACAACGGGCGCACGACGAGGAGTTGCGCAGGCGCTGGGCGCAGCTCACGCCGGAGCAACGACACATGCCCGAGTACGCGGTAGACTCTCCCCTTTGGGAGGTCTGGTTTGCCCTCGAACACGAGGAGCAAAGGCGGCTCGGCGTGTAGCACCACCACGTCAACCCCCCCGCGTCCCCCGTCATCAAGCCGAAGGAGGACGAGGTTGCCTACCAGGCGACGCTGGTGGCCGCCTTCGCGAACTCCATCATGGAGGAACGGCTGAAGGCGGAAGCGGACGAGGCCGACTACCAGGCGAGGCTGGCGGAGGCCATGGCCCACTTTGCGGCCGGCGACTGCGTGCTGCCACCGCCACCGCCATCGTCACCCCCACGACGCCTGCGCCCGAGCCTGTCGAGCAGTACGTGTGGACCCGCCAGCTGCGGGAGTTGGTCAACACCCCCCTTGTTTGGCTCGGCGCGACTCCGCGCAGGTGGCCATGTACCTAAAGCATTGGTGGCAGCACAAGCTAGCGGAGGAGCGCGCCGATGGCGAGCGGCGCATGCAGAGGGAGCGGCAGGAGGAGGAGGAGGAGGAGCGCCCCCACATCACCGCATTGCCACCACAGCAACAGATGCCGGAGGAGGCAGCCCTGGCGGCCTATCAAGCCGCCTTCGGCTGGCTGGGCCGCCTCCCGTCTTCATCGACCTCACTGGCGGCGATGACGACAGTAAGGGCAAGGGCAAGGTGGACGTCTAGGGCGTCGTGCGGGTGCAGACCATTTTTTAGTTTTAATTAATGCTTCATTATGTTTTAAGTGGACTTTGGCCGGTGGTTTACCTGCCACTTATGGTTAATTAAGTTTCTATTATGGTTATCTGTGCCACATGTTTTTCATTTTTTGTTTTTTTCTACACGCGCAAATTTGGGTCGACCTTCCGTTGGGCGCATCAGTCGACCCATATGAAAAGGCGGACGCGCCCCTCCGCCTAGCCTACCCAAACGGACAAAAAACGGGCAAACTGCGCGTCCGTTTGGGTCACCGGTTGGAGTTGCTCTTATCCACGTCCATGCAGTGCAGCCCTACCGCCACACAGGCTGGCGGTAGCCAGTGCAACCCTATCGGCGAGGTGCCCAGCGATAGGTGCGTGCAATCACTGTATTTGTTACTTAGAAAAAATATATGGTAGGGCATGCGCCCCTACTGCCAAGAGCCTTGGCGGTAGGCTGGTTTACCCTACCGCCATAGACCTCGGCGGTAGGAAAAGGTTCGTAGCTTGCACAGGATCAGTAAGGGCATCTCCAATGGCAACTCGCAATTTTCCTCCATATCCATTCGCAGGTTTCCGGATCTCATTGTTTAGCGGGTCCACGAACAACTGCAAACAGGTCTTCAGAACTCCAAAGGCCCTCTCGACATCCTTTCTAGCTGCCTCTTGTCTTTGTGCAAAGTGATCCTCTTTCTAGCCAACTGGGTTTGCGATGGTGCCAAGAAAGGTAGCCCATGGAGGATAGATACCGTCAATCAGATAGTAGCCCATGTTGTACTCATGTCCATTGATAGTATGGTGGCAAGCAGCCTCGCAAACAATGGCGATCGCTGCAGCACATTGATGTCATTGTGAGACCCGTGCAAGAAAAAAAAGCATATCCAAAGATCCTGTGATGCAACTTCTTGAAGAATGATGGTGAGCTTATTAACATGACCCTGATATTTCCTTTCTAAAGCCTTCGGGTAGTTCTTCCATTTCCAATGCATGCAGTCAAGAGATCCAAACAAACGTGGCCACCCTCTTGCTTCTGCGATTGCCAAGAGCCTCTCGGTGTCTACCACAATTGGTTATCTCAGATACTGAGGTCCGAACACCGCGACCACGACAGTTGCAAAAATTGACCGTGGCATCTCGACATGTGCTCTCAGACATCTGTAGGTACTCGTCCCACGAATCAACGGTCGTGCCATATGCAAGCATTCAGAGTGCGGTCGTGCACTTCTTGTAACCAGAGAAGGCAATCGTTCCCACGACGTCCTTCTCTAGGATAGTCATAAGAGGACCCGACGCCATCGTACAAACGATTGAAGACACTCTTGTGTATCCGAAAAGGACGGCAAAATGGTCAGTGAATAGTGTATCGGGGGCAAAGTAGTTGGCCATCAGTGTCAAATGATCGTGCGCCCTGTTGTGATTGAGCACTCGATGAACCTTGATCGAGCCCTTGAAATCGAGGACATTCTCCTATACACGCTCCACGTCTTCAAGGACCACCTACATCATCACTGTCTCATCGGAGTACTCCTCGTCCGACGAGCCATCGGACGATTCAACATACTGCTCGTATATGTACCCCAAATTAGAATCAATTGCTTGAAAGAAGAAGGGATAACTGTTTTCAGCTCTAGATTCATCATACAGTTGCCGGGCATGGTGAGAATAGCAGTAGCGAATGGTATCTGGCTGGGCGGTCGGAGGACAGGGGATTGAACGGAGACAGAGGAGAAGTGGGGTGGAGCCCTGAAGGTGACGGAACGCAGAGTTCCGGCGGGGGTGTGACGTGGTGCCGGGGTGGTGGAGTGGCGGCGAAGGCAAGAGATAAAGAAGGAAGGAAAGAAAATAGGGAGGTTGGAGTCGTGGGGTTCGGGAAGGGTTGATGGTGGGCTGGGGGTGTCAAATTCCGACGTTTCGCGAGTCCGGACTCCCGCAAAGCTCCCCACTGTTGTCTCATGTTTGCGGGAGAAATCGCGTCTAGACCGTCCCGCGGACCGATACAGGTCCTCGTTGGATGACTTCCACTGTCCGGACGGATGCGGGCGGTTTGCGGGTCCGCCTTGGAGATGCCCTAAGGGCAGCTCCAAATCTGATGCACAAATTTGCGTCGGCATTTGTCCGTGGACTGGTCCCCGTCCACGGACACTGATTGTGGAGGCCGCCATCCAATGCTGCTCGCATACATTTCAACAACTATTTGAACTAACCGGAAAAAATTCGTGCAAACACAGCCAGTGGCGGAGGTAGCAAATTGTTAGAGCATGGGCACACCGCAAACTAAAATACTCCACTTTGTTTTTACTAAAAAACATGTTTGAAAAAAGTGTGTAAAACAAAATCTAGGAACGAAAAAGTAAAATATGTGATAATGTGAAATAACTAACAAATAATGTTGAATGTTTAAGTAGCTCCTCAATGAAATTGAATTTGGGTTTGAAAAATTACATATTTTATGGAACATGTGATATTGTATTTTCTCCAGAAATTTTAAAAACATTTGAGACATACTTTTCACCAATTGTCAACGCAATTTGGTTTTCACTTTGCCGTCCGAGGTATGGAGCACAGGAACAGCCAGTGGTAGGTCGCAACTGCTATATCTCACATTAAGCGAGACGAAACGACCTCTCGCGTTGAACGCTACAGGAACAGGCCAGCCCAATAGCGGAAAATTAAAAGAATTTGAAAGAGAAAGAAAAGAGAGCGCGGCCGGACTCAAAACTTGAGAGCTCCTATTTGCCGCGCGCGTGCGGCAAATGGTCGAGCCTTCGCTGAAGGAAGAGCGCATGGGCCGGCCCATTAGGAGGAAACGAGCTCACAAGTAAAAAAAGAAACAAAAAATCATCGAACTCAGGACCTCCCTATCTAGAGCTAGCGTTGCTAACCGACGGAATCAGTGAACTCTTATGATAATTTGAGGCGCGAAAGTTTAAGTACCATACACTGTTGAATCTTTTTTTTAAAGTACACATAAAATACTTTTAATATCCATTGACATTTTGTGATACCCGTTGAACATTTTATTAAAATAAGTTGAGTATTTGAAATAATATACGACGAACATTTTTGAAAAAATATGAATATACACGCTGAACAATTTTCGGACACGTACTGAACATTTGTGAAAATACATCGAACTATTTACGAATACACATTGAACATTGTGTAATATACACTGAACAAAATTAAGAAACATAGTGAACATTTGTATACTCGTTGAAAAACCAAAACAAAATAGAAAAATTGCAAAATATATTTACTGAACATATTTATATCCATTGAACATTTTAAATAATACTTGATGAACAATTTTGAAACAATATGAATATATGTGTTGAACAATTTTGAATACGCATTCAATATTTAGTAAAAAAGTTGAACAATTTCATAATACACGATGAACATTTTCGTAATACACAATGAACATGTTTATACGCAAAGGTGAATAATTTTCATAATATACAACAAACATTTTTCTTAGTACAATGAAATTTCTTGTAATACACGGTGAACATTTTATATAATATGCAAATTAAAAGAAGAAAACAGAAAAAGAAAGAGAACAGAAAATAAAAAAGTAATGTAAAAGAAAATGAAACAGAAAAGGAACCAAAACAGAAAAATAAAAAAACCCGAAACAAAACAACTGGAAGCAAAAAACTGCAGAAGAAAATGAAAAAAAACCCTGCAGAAGCAGCGAAGGAAACGACAGCGAACAGCGAAGGAAAACAGCACAGGAAATCATACGTGGGCCGGCCCAAGTGGGGACTCGCTTCAGCGAAGGTGCAGCTCCTGGACGCTCGCGAGCGTCATATAGGATCCACCTCAAAACTTGGTCTCCTGTATAATTACAATCGTGATCGTGATGTACTAGTAGTTCGGCCCGTCTTAAGTCGAAACGAGCTGCGATTCCACTGTTTCTTCTCCATTTTTCAAGGTTTATTGTTTAGTTTTTTTCTTTCTTCATTTGTATTTGTTTTCCTCTGTTTTCTTTTCTTTTTACCTTTTCTTTTCTTTAGTTTTGGTTTTTTTATACATTCTCCTTTTTTTGTTTTTTGTTTTCGTTTTTCTTTCGTTTCTTTCATTACCTCTATCGGTATTTTCATTCTCTTTCGCATTTGTTTCTTCAGTTTTATTTTTCATTTTCCTTTTCTGTGGATAATTTTTGTTTTTAAACATTTTTGAATACATGGTTAACATTTTCCCTACACATTTGTAATATTTTTAATACATGGTCAATTTTTTCATTTTAAATTTTTTAAATGTTTGACTAATAGTCTTTAAATAAAAAATAATTTTTTAATACATGGACAATATTTTTATATACACATTTAACATTTTCCAAACATTTGTTTAAACACTTGTTCAACATCTTTATCAAAAGCTTGATTAACATTTTTATATACATGATAAAAATTCATCATCATTTATTTAATACATGGTAAACATTATACTTGATTAACGTTTTTCAAATACTTGTTCAACATTGTTTTCAAATGCTTGATTAAATATTTTCAAATACTTGTTCAACATTTTTTTTCAAATTTAATTAACATATTTATATACATGATCAAAAAAATTCATCAACTAGGCCATGGCCTAATATGGCCCAAAGAGCAAACAAAATTCGCATGGTGGCTGGGGGAGCAACTAGTTGACTAGCGCTCTTTCGGAAGCCTCACAACAATCAGCGCCACTTGGCGCGCTCTCAGCCGCCCGCCACGTGTTGCGCTCTAAGCACTCCCTTCGAATTTTTTTCCGCACGCGTTTTTTGCTTTTTAAACATTTTTTTTCGGGTTTTTCGACGTTTCGGTTTTTCTCCAGTCTTCCTTAGCTTTTGGATAATTTTTTCTATTTTTTGCGCGAAAAACCGCGTTTTTTTCACGAATGTAACGGTTTGCTTCCACGAGAGGCACGATTTTGCTTTTGCGAGAGTCATGGTCGTGCCTCTCGGAAACGAAAAAAAAACACACTTTTTCCTTCCGCAAGAGGCACGGTTTTGCTTCCGCGAGAGGCATGGCCGTGCCTCTAGGAAACGGAAAAAACGCGTTTTCTTTTTTCCCTTCCGTGAGAGGCTTTCGCGAGAGGCACGGATGTGCTTTCGCGAGAGGCACGGCCGTGCCTCTCGGAAACGAAAAATACGCGTGTTCTGTTTTTTTCTTTCACGAGAGACACGGTTTTCTTCCGCGAGAGGCATGGTTGTGTTTTCACGAGAGGCACGACAGTGCCTCCTCGGAAACAAAAAATGTGTTTTCTCTTCTTCTTTTTTTCTTTTGCGAGAGGCACGGTTTTGCTTCCGCGAGAGGCACGATTGAGATTTCG
This sequence comes from Aegilops longissima, assembly GCA_021605205.1. Taxonomy (NCBI): domain Eukaryota; kingdom Viridiplantae; phylum Streptophyta; class Magnoliopsida; order Poales; family Poaceae; genus Aegilops; species Aegilops longissima. Next base: position 70,248,673 of record CM038677.1, read on the forward strand.
CGAGAGGCATGGGTGTGCCTCTTTCGGAAAGGGGAAAAATCCGTGCTCCCGGTTCGGTTTTTTCTTCTGTTTTTTTTTAAAGAAAAAGTTCGTCAAAACCTATCAATATCGGGATCTACTTTTAAAGATTTCGACGCGAGGAATCCAACGTGAAAATGGTTCCAGATTTGGACGCATGATTTAATAGATAAAACATTTTAAATAAACGAATCTACGGAAAAGGAATAACTCTCAGGATTAGAACCCCTGGCTATGTAGTCAAGCGTGCACGCTATGCTAGCCGCTTGAAGAAACCAACGACAGCGGCAAAAACCTGACCATTCGCAGAAATTCAGTCCAGGTAAGGGATCGAACCAAGTACCTCCTTAAAGCAAACAAGGTTGATAGGCACTATGACTCCTTGGTGTCTACATCTGTAATGGGAACCTGTTCTATATGAACTATAAGCAGCAACATATGTAAAACAAAAATAACAACAACAACAAAGCTTTTAGTACCAAACAAGTTGGGGTAGGCTAGAGGTGAAACCCATAAGATCTCGCGACCAATACTACAAAAAAAAGACACTTCCGTGATGATACGTGTTTGTCACCGTAGGTCACATTTTCTGTCATGCATGTACATCCATGACAAATTTATGACAGAATCAAGATAGTCATACCTGTGCTGTCGTAGAAGTGTTCCATGACATTACCAAAATTATCATCACGGAAGTGTCCAATTCCATGACGATAAATCACGCGTCACAGAAGTGCTTTCGTCAAGGGTGACCGACATGTGACATCCACCGTAACGGAACGTTGTTAAGCTATCGGGTCCGTTTTGGATCCGATAACCTGTTAACAGCCCCAACCAATGGGGATTTTTCACGTGTAAAATCATTATTGGCTGGAGGAAACACGTGTCGGCTCACCGTTGGGACAGATGTCATCCACTCATTGAACCCAAAGCGCCTATGATACGTCGACGCATGGCACGGCCCAACAGTGGTCCATAAAGTTTAAATGGGCCGGCCCAACTAAAGGCCCACAAGATTTTGCGGCCCATAATGGGACAGCCCAGCTAAAGGCCCACAAGATTTTGCGGGCCATAATGGGCCGGCCCAGGTAAAGGCCCACAAGATTTTTGCGCGCCATAATGGTCCGGCCCAGGTGAAGGCCCACAAGATTTTTGTAGACCATAATGGGCCGGTCCAGCTAAAGGCCCACGAGATTTCACCGACATTAATGGGCCGGCCCAGCTGTAGGCCCACAAGATTTTTAGGACCCTAGTAGGCCGGCCTATTAACTGGCTGCCATGTTTTGGGCCAAATGCCGGCCCATATTTGATTCGGTCCATTAATGGCCTGCCACGTTCCGGGCCTAATAATGGCCCATATGAGATCCGGCCCGTTAAAAGCCTACCACGTTCTGGGCCAAGTTACGGCCTAGATCAGGTCCGACCCTTTAAGAGGCTTTGGGCTAAATTTTGGCCCATATCAGATTCGGCCCGTCAACTGGACGCTATGCTTTTTGGCCCATTTGCTAAAGGCTCATTTAGTAATTCGGCCTGATATTAGTTTCGGCCTGTTGAGGGCCCGTTTAACATTTCGGCCCTATATTAATTTCGGCCTGTTAAAAGCCCGTCATATAGTTGGGCCTAACTACGCTGGTTTGCATCCGCCCGCCGCACCGATAATCTGATTGGGCCAAACAAGGACCGAGACAATTTTGGCCTGTTATAAGCCCATGATTTGATTGGCACATTCATGGGCCGGGTCTATTTTGGCTCTGCCGCCCGTGAGCTGTTCAAAGACGCTTTGAGCCCAACCTACTTTTCAAATTTCCTAAAGGCCCATTGAGTTTTCTTGGGAAAATAGGGTCATGGTTTATTTGGCCGATTAAAGGCCCGAATCTACTAGTTGGCCAGTTTACATTTAGGCCTGTTAACGGACCAAGATGACGGGGCCCATGATGCGGATTATACATGGTGATTTGCATGACGGCCCGATTATGTACCGTAATTTTATGGTTTGGCGGTTTATCATGAAGATGATATATATACAGTAAAATAACTGCAGCATTGTTAATAAGAAAAAAACCTAGACTATACAATAAAGAAATTATGACATATTACATCCATTGGGCATCAAAATTCGCCACTATGATAATAAAGCACAAGCAGACAACATATTACATACACTGGGCATCAAAGATCGCCACCAGTGCAACTAAACACGTCGACAAAATAATATACAAAACCGACATCACTTCAATAGAGTTCAAGAAAGGTTAGCCCTGCTTTCAGCTGCAGCAAGAAGCAGCCGAGCAAGCTGGTGAGACTGCACTTGTTTGAAACTTATATCCTCCTCACTCGAAAGATAAACAAGGCATGATGATGACAGGTTTTGCACATATAAGTATCAATACGACAATTCATCACATTTCTTCTCGATTTAATAAAGTGACATAGTTTAAAATAGCATTAACACAACATGGTATTGTTCAGGTCAAGACATGGCAGGAAATGACATTGTGAAGGAGTTGGCAACTTTATGACACCACTGGATTACAGATCAAGAACTCATAAGTATCAATGGTTAGTGTGCTGTCAATTTATCCCATTTCAGATTGGCAATAAGATCACTTGCTCTGTATATTTTAATTTGCATCGTATGAAGAAGGAACTTGGTTGTACAACTGAAAACTTAAATTGAGAAGGACAAACTTTTGTTTATGAACTGGAGTACATAATAAACTTTAAACATGCAATTTGATGCAAACACCAAAAATAAACAGCTGTTGCAGTCATGCCTAACCAAATATACACAACAAAGTTTGAAGGCTTGAGAAGGACAAACTTACATTATTGGTGAAGGCAGGCTCTATAAAGCCCTTGTCCATGCTGATTGGGGGGGGGGCAATTCAAGAAACTTACCACAGAATCTTCTTCATAAGCATTGCCTTTATTTTAAATTTTGTTAAGAGTAAATATAGATGTGACAATATAAGAAAAAAATGGAGAATATTTAGGATAAGATGAAGAGTGATGCTACATAACCAAGTAGCTATAAATGTAAGTATAGCGATACAGGCAAAAGGTACATCCAAGAGCAATGCAGAGCTAAACTTCTTCAGTACCATCGGTGTTATCCAACCTTATGGTAAGAGTAAATATAGATCTTATGTGTAGAAAATGGAGGGCAAAGAAAAATAAGCTGCAGAGTGATGTTACATGAACAACTACCTGTCAATATAAGTACACTGATAAAGGACAACAGGTACTTACAAGAACAATGCAGGGCTAAATTTTTTTCATTGGCATTGGATATATTCTACACTAATGTAACCATTCATACATATCAGATAATTTGGAGCGAACAATTGATAAGGAAGCTATCATGCATACTGCTGTCACATAATGAACCAGGTATGTATGCAAGTACAGTGATACAGGAAAACAGGTACTAACAAGAGCAAAGCAGCGGGCAACATATTTGTGATATCCTGTCGTTCTTTTCAAACCAGAATTCTTTTTCGAGCAGATTTTCTGCAAAAAATATCCGTAAGGCACATGCGGAAAAGTAGAAGTTCAAATTGTCATGCGATATCATAGACAGTACCTCATCCTCGGAACGAGACCAGTGCATAGCAAGGTTTTTCCATTCAATGTCTTCTAAATTTAGCATAGGAGACTTCACCAGAAATTCGTTTATAGACTTGCCATCAAAGTGTGATTTCCTCAGGTAACACCGATACTGCTGCAATGCTTCCTTGAAAAGCGCAAGAAAGCTTTGCTCGTCATGACTATCCAGATTGACCCTCGCCTACTTACAACAATGTAATGTAAATCATTGATGTGTTCAATCAGCAGAAAACAGGAAAATAATCACCATGAATAATAGCACTTACACGTAAGTGGGACAGGAAGATGTGAAAATGGTGTTTGTCTTCACTATAATATTCCCATGATGGGAATATATGCACGTAGTCCCTAACAACATTGAAAGCACTATCTTTTAAACTGGGAATAACTTGAATGGGGTTCCAATCTGCAGGAATTGGCCGTCTCTGCAGTTGGGATAGGTCTTCGGCTGGTGGACTTGCTGTACTTTTTGCTGGAGTGGGATTTTTCTGTGGTACGGCTGGTGCTATGGCAACTGAAATCGGCATACCTTTTGCTGGAGTGCAGGTCCTGTGTGGTGCGGCTAGTGGTGTGGCCAGTGAAGTATGGGTACTGTCTGCTGGAGTCGGTCCTACGTTCTGTGTCACTGGTTGTACAGCCAATATAAGTGGGGTACTGTTTGATTTCTCCAGCACAACCACATTTTTCAAGGACTTTGCTGGTGCTCCTTCAGGTTCGGCAATCACCCTCTTCCTTTTTGATGTCTGATGCACAAGAACAACATGGTATGACGACAGATGGAATTTGTATTGATAATGGATGGGCATGGCATCTCGACATATATGATGAGTAAACTAAGCAGATGGCGGTGCAACAAAGTAGAAGAAATGCAAGACAACATATGAAAGATACGCGCAATCAATAAAACCTTGCCAAATTAGAATAGGAACCTTGATGGGTGAACAGGACAGGCCATCTGCCTTTGACTCCTCGAGGTTAGAATAGTCATTAGGATCATATTCTGAACAAGAATCAACAGGTGGTGAGCGTATGAGTTTGATTGCATCCAGAATGGCACTCAATGCCTTGGTGCCAATTGTGTAAGTCATTGCGATGTTTAGCTTCAAGAGTGGACTGCTGCTAGTGCGACACAAAGCAGCTACACAGATCATAGTGTAGATATAGCGGGAAAACCGTAAGCATCAGAGTAAAATCAGCAAAGTGGAACTTGCTGGAATATATGTGCTAGTATTGTCGGTACGGCTAGAAAGCCTTCGGATACCAGCTCTCTTCAACTGAAGGTGTCGTACTGTTAATATCAGTGTAACTCTCAAAGGCGACACAGCTCCCCGCATTTCCTTGCTATTCTTATAGGATTCAAGTGGGCAGGCCACTACGAATCCTATTCCCATGTTTACAAAATCCTACGAATCAAAGAGGCCCGACCAGTTCAAAGTTTCCATACCAACCGACCGTATAGACCTCTACACTGCAAATGTCCCTGCTCATATTCACTACAAGGAACATACCGTACTACTATCATACTCCCTCCGTTCCAAAATATAAGTCTTGGTAGATATTTCCACTATGGATCACATACAGATGTATCCAAATACATTTTAGAGTGTAGGTTCACTTATTTTGCTCCATATTTAGTCCATGGTGGAAGCTATACAAAGACTTGTATTTAGGAACGGAGAGAGTACTTATTAAAGAAGAACTGAAGAGGAACATGGTAAAGAAGAGCAAGCAGATTTTGGATAATAAAATGTTCGTTGCGCAGTGCCCACACATGATGAACCAGAGCGCATTAAGAAAGCAACTCCCTGCTGTCTCTCTATATGTGGTGCACGTGCTTTTTCAAAAATAAAGTAGGAACATTAGCTGACCAATTAAATGTTATCTGTTTTAGTAATATCAGCATCATATCAGATTCATACTTGAGCAACAAGTTTGGAATTATGAGTGGCACGTTGTTTAGCTTGATGGATTCAGGAGTAGTGCAAGGTGTACGATGATGGTACTGAATATAAAGGCATGTCTGCATTTGGGTCATCGACCATTTCAAAGCGGTTGGATGAAGATCCTCGCCTCCTAACCCTTCTTCTTCCTCGCTCTCGATTCTTCCCATACAGAACACCGTGACGAGCCACCGGCGGACCATCGGCCCCACCACCTGTGTTCCTCCGCCACCCCCACCTCACCCCGCCCCCCACCCGCCGAGTTTTGTCTGCTCGTGAGGCCCCCCCGCCCCAAAACCAAAGTCCCCACCCGAGCCCCTTCGTTCGCACCAGCGAACTCCGGCGAGCTCTGAAAAATCGACTGACCCAATTTTGAAATTTAGTCTATTGTGATTTAACTAGTGTGTAATATAAAAGAGGAAAACCATAAGCATTGGGAGTACAGTGTTGAGCGTGCCATGGTTGATCTGAAGGTGCAAACCGGACAAAGGCAACTTCACAACCAATGTTTGCTCTCAACTAGCAAGTAAGTGATGGACAAGAAATCAGAGTAAAGCAGTGGCGATCTATTTTCTTGCTGCGATAAATAAGTTGAGCAGATACGAAAGAGTACCGGCTCTGGTGCGGCGCCGTATATGCATCTGCTGGGAATTTGACGGTGCTGCGGTAGCGATGGCTGTCGGCGGCGTGGAAGCAGATCTAGGAGGGTAGACGATGGCGACGGGGCGCGGTGGACAAGACGGTCATAGGAGCGGCGCCGGCAAGGTGGACGATGGCGGGGATGAAGCTAGAGGACGGGATGCAAGGATCCCGGTCCGAAGCCGTGGATGAGAGAGGTCGATCTCTTGTAATGGACGGTGGCGTCGGGGTATCAGCTCCGGCATGGTGGAGGAGGACGGCGGTGGATGGGTTGGCGGGCGGAGGAGGCTGGGGTGGAGAGGGTGTTTTGGCGCCCATGGAGTACGAATGGGGAAATGGAGGTGGATAGGAAGGGGGGAACCATGTCTTCAGGGCGCGCTTGTTTCAAATGCGAGGAAATTTACAAACTTAGCTCTCGTTTCAAATTTCCTACATCACAACAATATTAGTCGATTGGGGATAGGACGGTAATCTCGCATACACCGAATATTTTCCGACGAGAGTTTGTTTTTGGCGCCCACCGTGTATGAATCGAGGAGGGAGTCGATTTCGGCCCAGGAGACACTGTTTTGGCGCCCACTGTGTATGAATCCGGGCGAGAGGCGGTTATGTCACGTTCGAGTGAAATTATAAACCTACCCCTATCAAAACCTATAGAAATCAAGCAGATAGGCTTTGCGTGGCAGGGATAGGCAGTAGTAATTACCATCTCGCAGATTTTGGTTTCGGGCGGTTACTGCGACTTTCCCCGCTTCGTTCAAATTTTGCAGAGTGCACGTTTACCATGCCAACTCAATTCGAATCCCATTTGTATTCTATTTTTTTCGGGCGGGATCCATTTTCGATTGGAATAAAATTCTATATACATCATTTTTTTATATATACTTTCAAAAGCACAACAAAGAATTCTGCTCGTTAATATGTATAGTATGCTTTACAAATTCAATGATCTCAAAATCATAAGGTTGAATTCAAAAAATTAAACCAAATTATGTTCTACTAAAATGTATGGATCAGTAATATCTACATATCAAATAACATAGATGCTGCGTGAATTCATATGAGTATGCATGTTTGATAGATCAATTTTGGTTCGAGTATGGATTACATGTATCATCATCTCAATTCAAATATTTGAATCCTTTTATGTTCACTCCTTTCACGCCCATCTCTCTTGCATGCATGCTCCTTCATGTAGCTATCACTCTCTTTCTCCAGCTCACCAAGACGCCACTTCATGTTTCTCCTATCCTCGTAAACATGGTCTCTCGACGCCTCCTTGAGAAGTGTCACACTCTCCCTATCATTATACATTGCACGGTTTTCATTATCTCTCACGCCTCTACTGTTCTCTCGTATCACTAGGTACCTAAGCTTTTTTTCACCGCCACACACACAGTCTCCACTGCCTTTCACTTTGTGTTTCTCTCTATGGGATTCTCTCACACACCCTATATGTCTCTAGATATGAATCATACCACTAAAATTACTCTCTCTCTCTCAGAGACACAACATTTGTTGTGGTCTCCTTTCGCTCCATCCTGCATCGACATTATTCATTTGTTTACCGATCAGACAAACTCCCCCTCTCTCTCTCTCACACACACAACTCTTGCTTCCACTCCCCTTCCCGACTACCGTCTCTCTCTCTCACACACAAAACTCCCGCTTTCGCACCCCGACTCGTACTTCTCTCACAAACATTTATTGACTAGCTAGCCTCTAGATAGGTTTATACACCCGCACACTCGTGCTTCCACCATCGCATACATGTCTCTCTCCTGCTCCTTGTATCTATGTAGATTTTTCTTCCCATCTCGAGGCACGCCCTCTCGATCGTGCACACACGCACTATCACCTCATTTTAAGCTGATACCTATCGCACACACACTCCTTGTGTCTTTGTCACACATGCACTCCGTCCTCCTCCACTCTCCCTCTCTCTCTCTCTCACACACATGGGCTTTTTGCAACAACTAGCAAGATGCCCATGTGTTGTACGGAACATCAAGATGCATTTGTATGAGTAGTTTATCTTGTGGGGGAAAAGGATGAACGAGGGAAGGCCTTATTTGCAAATGTGGATAGGGGTGTGGTATCTTTTACAAATTGTTATAGTTTTTTCCTATCCGTCAGATATAGATCGGCGACCTATATTGCAGGATGGCAGGCACACGATCATGACCGACAATGCTTTTTATAAAAGTAGGGATAAAAATAGAGTTGGTGATGATGGTGGGCCTGCCATCCTACAATGTAGGTCGTCCGATTTATATCTCGACGGATAGGAAGGAAAATATGGCAATTTACCCGCACTCTTCACCACATTTGCGTATAAGGCCTCCTCGCTCATCCTTTTCTCCCACAAGATCTTGATGTTCGTGCAACGACGGCATCTTGCTAGTAAGAGTAGAAATTAGACATATACCACTTCTCGAATCTTGAAACCAACAACATTCCTCCCTTATCTCATCAAAAACGCCAAAGGAATATATTTTGAGTGAAACATAACATATTTTTAGTGATATACGTATTTCAAAACTAGAATTTTTTTCTATCAAATGGGTAAATATGTAATAATCTACTTTGATCGTGTGGCAACGCATTGGCACATTGCTAGTAGTTATTATAATTTTTTGGACACCAGACAAACGGTGGAGTACATATACGAAGAGAAGAGGCGCACAACACAGTCGGCCTCTCGCTGTCTTGCATACATGAGTGTTACATAAAGGCGACTGTCGGTGTCAAAACCGGCGGATCTCGGGTAGGGGGTCCCAAACTGTGCGTCTAGGCGGATGGTAACATGAGACAAGGGACACGATGTTTTTACCCAGGTTCGGGCCCTCTCGATGGAGGTAAATCCCTACTCCTGCTTGATTAATATTGATGATATGGGTAGTACAAGAGTAGATCTACCACGAGATCAGAGAGGCTAAACCCTAGAAGCTATCCTATGGTATGATTGTTGTTCGTCCTACGGACTAAAACCCTCCGGTTTATATAGACACCAAGAGGGTTAGGGTTACACAGTCGTCGTTACAATGGTAGGAGATCTACATATCAGACGCCAAGCTTGCCTTCCACGCCAAGGAAAGTCCCATTCGGACACGGGACGAAGTCTTCAATCTTGTATCTTCATAGTCCAGGAGTCCGGCCAATGGTCATAGTCCGGCTATCCGGACACCCCCTAGTCTAGGACTCCCTCGGTAGCCCCTAAACTAGGCTTCAATGACGACGAGTCCGGCGCGCATATTATCTTCGGCATTGCAAGGCGGGTTCCTCCTCCGAATACTTCATAGAAGATTTTGAACACAAGAATAGTGTCCAGATCTGCAAAATAAGTTCCACATACTACCGTAGAGAGAATAATATTTACACAAATTCAATCTGCTGAGGTATTCCGCAGCGTGACATCACACCACGGCCAAGCCTTTATTCAAATCGTTTTTTACTGTCCCACCTCAGCGCGTTTAGCAAGGCGGTTTCCTTGGCACGTCTTGTCAAAGAAGAGATCGTGTCCCCTTATTCCGGGATTCTCATCAATACGGGCGTGGGTAACCCAACCACGCCATTGATTACGGCGCTTGGGAGATAAGCCTCTGGATAGGTTTATACACCCGCACACTCGTGCTTCCACTATCGCATATATGTCTCTCTCCCGCTCCTTGTATCTATGTAGATTTTTCTTCCCTTCTTGAGACACGCCCTCTCGATCATGCACACACACACTATCGCCTCATTTTAAGCTGATACCTCTCGCACAAACACTCTTTGTGTCTTTGTCACACATGCACTCCGTCCTCCTCCTCTCTCCCTCTCTCTCACACACATGGGCTTTTTGCAACAACTAGCAACATTCCCATGCGTTGCACGGAACATGAAGATGCATTTGTATAAGTAGTTTATCTTGTGGGAGAAAAGGATGAACAAGGGAAGGCCTTATTTGCAAGTGTGGAGAGGGGTGTGGGTATCTTTTTGCAAAATTTCCATAGTTTTCTTCCTATCCGTCAGATATAGATCGGACGGCCTATATTGTAGGATGGCAGGCACATGATCATCACCGACTATGCTTTTTATAAGAGTAGGGATAAAAAATAGAGTTGATGATGATGGTGGGCCTGCCATCCCGCAATATAGACCGTCCGATTTATATCTGACGGATAGGAACGAAACTATGGCAATTTACCCGCACTCCTCTCCACATTTGCAGATAAGGCCTTTCCCTCGTTCATCCTTTTCTCCCACAAGATCTTGATGTACCGTGAAACGCACGGGCATCTTGCTAGTAAGAGTAGAAATTAGACATATACCACTTCTCTAATCTTGAAACCAACAACATTCCTCCCTTATCTCATCAAAACCGCCAAAGGAATATATTTTGAGTGAAACATAACATTTTTTAGTGATATACGTATTTCAAAACTAGACTTTTTTTTCTATCAAATCGGTGAATATGTATTAATGTACTCAGACCGTGTGGCAACGCATTGGCACATTGCTAGTAGTTATTATAATTTTGTGGACACCAGACAAACGGTGGAGTACATATACAAAGAGAAGAGGCACACGCACGCAGTCGGTCTCTCGCTGTCTCGCACACATGAGTGTTACGTAAAGGCAACGTTAACAAATAAACCCTAAAACCCTAGGTGCACGATTGCTGCATTCACGGGTACCGGGTATGTGGTGGAGCGCACCTTTGTAGGAATAGTCAGCTCGCGTAATAATTTGATCCGTAGGAGTTGAAGGTCGGGACCACAGGTGAACGACTTGGAGGCGGTGGCTCGCCAGTTGCCACAGCTCGAGTAGCCACGTTTAAAATATCATTTTTAGCGGGTTAAGAGTTCCAATTTTCAATGGCGCGTTATAAGTACAAAGTAGTTTTTAGAACGATTGTTATGGAGCGAAAATGGAATTCATAGTACTACCTACTATGTACCTCCTTGGCGTATGGTTGTATGGGTTTATGTTGCGAGATGTTGAACCTGGTAGTTCTAGGGCAAATACTATGTTTAGATTTAGATGTTGGGATTCACTAATGAAAATCGGAAGGGGTAAACCCTTCTTTGATTAAAAAGAAAACTACTACCTCCGTTCTGGTTTGCTAGTCCCCATCGTTTTTTGGGTCAAAGTTTGTCCATGAATTTTACTTGTAAAATGTGAATGGAAAACGAGATTTTGTTATAGCAAACAAAAAAGGACTGGAGGGAGTGATTGCTCTGACATGGACGCGACCTCTCATAGCGCAGGCATTGAACCGGCGCGCCGGCCAAGAGGGCCCCACTCACTGTAGGCCCGGCTGAACACGCCTCCTCGCCGCATGCAACCGGCTTGATCGCCTCGCCTGCCTTCATTGAATCCAGCGGCAGCCGGCAACACGTCCTTCCGCAAGCTGGCCGGCATTTTAGAACACAAAAAGTGACCAAAATATAATTAATTACGCATGGTCTTGACTTGTTGTGCTCGCACTGGTAGCAGGAACTAGAGGTTTTTCTTTATTCATAACTCTCCTCAATTTTTTTGGCTTTGAAGTGAATCATGGTTGTGGACATTATGTATCAATGTGGAGATATCTGTGAACATGAGTTTGATGTGGAAGTTGAACTTGGAATGTCGGGCTTGCGCGTGAACTATACCATGTCCAATGCTTCATCTGTTATTGTTTGGAAAGTAATTGCTGTTATTACATGACCCAAAAAAATATTTTGTGCCACATCAGTAGATGCACGGACATCACAAAAGGCATGCTGACTGGATAAACATTTGAACCTAGCTACTATGAAGGAAATTTTGTATGGACAACTGTTTTAGATAGCAGGAGATGCCTAGCCTGCTCTGCCTCTGCTAGCTTATTTCTGGCTTCTTCCATCTCTTCTTTGGCATGGGTGAAGAGAGCATCTCATTGGTCTTTTCGCTTCTTCAGGAACTCAGCTACATTCTCAAGGACTGCTGCACGCTTTCTTTCATCCTTTACTAGAGCCACAAAGGACACGAACAGCTGACGACTCCACCTGGCTTCTGTGTAATCCAACATCATCTGGTAATTTGCACCTTATGTCTAATCCAACATCATTAGGGAACTGGCACCTTGTGTGTAATCCAGCCTCATTCTGGAAACATGATCTCGAGGTTGACCATACTTCCCTCCTTGCAGGAACTGTATCCTGACGTGAAGTTACTTCTTTGTTAGATAATTACTCAAAGCAACCCAGATCCATTTAGTAGAAGCCAGATAAACCGAACTGGGAGAAGTGAATCCAAAAGGAAAAAAATATAAAAACAAAATACAAGGTGAGAACACCCACTTCCTACATCAAGCTAAAAACGAAAGCATTAGGATGATTAAGACTCTTCTTATGACACATCGAAGAACACAAGGCTTAAGAGAAACAGAAACTACAACATACACACATCGAAGAACACGAGGCCAAACGAAAGTAATTGAAAGGGTGTTACTTACCAAAGCTCGTTTTACAGGTTCGGTGCAGCTCCTCTTTAACTTGTCGCACTCCTTGAAGATGTCCCCAATATCCCGTGTTTGGTCTTCATTGCTCCTGTGCATGTTCGCACTCGTGGTTTTAAAATCTCAACGTGGCAAGAAAAATATACTACTAGTAATACTCGTGCATCTTGTGGGCAACATTAAAGCACTCGTCTACCATGTTAGAGCATCTCCAACAGAATCACAATGCGCGGCGCTTTAAAAAGCGTTTACAGTGCTGAGATTGAGAAGTAGAGATAGAGAGTAGAGGATATAGTTCTCAGCATAGATAGACAAAAAAAGATTATTCAACTACTCCTCGTCGTCCGACTCCTCCTCGATGATGTCCTCCTCCGATGTCTGACTGTAGGCGTGAAGATACCGATCGTCATCGGATTCCCAGCGCGACGCTGCTCCTAGCGTCATGTTGAATTGAGTGTCCTCTTTTCGCCTACGCTTGTCCTCGCGATAGGCGGCTTGCTCCGCCCTCCTCTTATCCCTCTCCGCCCTCCTTTTCTCGTAGAACTCACGCTCGTTGATGATGTCCTGCAGGAAGCGTTGGCGCCACAGCGCCATGGCTTCCTCGTCCATCTCGGCGATGCCGAGGCGGTGCTCCCGCCTCCGGTTGTCGCGACAATCCTCGTTGGTGATAAGCCGCGGCAGAGGCACGAGCTCCTGTGCCCGCTCCCGTGTCGGCACGTTGGGGAAGTTCAATGTTCTATGAGGCCACCGGAGGCACCATGCCGCCGCGTCGTATGCGCGGGCGGCCTCGTTGGCGGTGTGAAATTGCCGAGCCGAGGCGCATCCCGCGGAACCGGATCTCGGCGGAGAAGCCGCCAGAGGGGCGCACGCGGACGCTGCGGTATCCCCAAGTTTCCCGACGACGCGGCGGCATGGTGGCGCAGCGGCGGTGAGGCGAGAAAGAGTGGGGAGAAAGCGGTGGCGAGGCACAGAGTGGTGGCAAGGCACAGAGCGGTGGGAGGGCGTTGGATTTTATAAAGCGCGCCGGATGCCGCGCGCCAAATCTAGCGCAAGCCCGGCCGCTTTTCCCCACGCGCGCGCAATCCTTTCCCGACGTCTCTGCTATCTCTACTCTCTTCTCTACTGTTATATTTATTTTATATTTAATATTTATCTCTACGTCTCTACTCTCTATTTTTTTCTCTACTTTTTCCCTAGTCATATAAAAATAGAGTTGGTGATGATGGTGTTCTTGCCATCCTGCAATATAGGCCATCCGATTTATATCCGACTGATAGGAAGGAAAATGTGGCAATTTTGCAAAAAGATACCCACACCCTCTCCGCATTTGCAAATAAGGGATTCCCTTGTTCATCCTTTTCTCTCACAAGATAAACTACTCATACAAATGTATCTTGATGCGTGCAATGCATGGGCATCTTGCTAGTTCTAAAAAACTATCCATCATTTGCCACACTACTGGTTGCAGATGAAATACCTACTCAAGCACAACGCGATACAGGAGCGACGCACAATTACAAGCTGATATTCTGTTGGACAATGGAGGCTATAACCAATTACTTTTACGGGAACAATAGCACCCAGGAAATTTGAAGGGTAGGTATGGACAAAATTGGAACTGCACATGTACTGCTAAGTGATTCAATACACACATTACCAATCGAGGAGGAGAACGATGGTCGCGGCGGCCTCTGTGAGTCATGGTCGGCAACGGGAGTCGGTTCATTGTCCACGACGGTGGTGCTTCTGCGCTTGGCGTCGGCTTCCGGGAAGCAGATCCGAGACCGTGGAAGACGGTGCCGGGAAAGAGGCTCCGTGTACGGCGACGACGGTGGACCGGCTCCAGTGCGGCGTATGAGGTCGTCGATGAGGCAGATGTGCTGCGGTGGACGAGTGTGCCGATGTAGAAGGGGTGGAGCACAAACGCCGCGGTGCCGTGGAGAAGTCTATTTTGCGGTGGGGATAAAAAATGGGGAGTATTCAGGTGTACTACTCTAGGTGCCGGGGTGGGGTTGGCTGGGTAGGGTGAACCTGAAGTTACGAAAACAGCCCCCTACCAACCGTCATCCGTAGGCCTGTTCCGAAGGCTATGATGGTAACTTCCCACTGCTCGAATCAGGGTCGCAGGAGATTTTCCCGCCGACCTCAAAATTTTGTGACACTGAACTCCCCGTGTGGCGTGTTGGGTGATTCGGCTAAGCAACTAGCGAGTAGTATTAGTAAACTCTACATATTAGGTTTGACCGAAGTCAAACTTCCTAAAGTTTGACCAAGTTTATAGAAAAATATAAACATTTACCATAATAGATATGTATGATATGAAAGTACATTCAATAATGAATCTAATGGTATTTATTTGTTATTGTATATGTTAATATTTTTTGTTATAAATTTTCTGAGAGTTTACAAAACTTGACTTGACCAATGCTAATACGCAGACTTAAATAAAACAGAGGATGTACACATTTGTTTTCTTAGTATGTAGTGAATTAATCATTTGTTGAAATTGTGAAATAAATATATTAGGCTACCGACTTTGAATGTAGTGGTCTATACAATTCAATAGTTACAATCATTGTCGAATTCCAAGATGTATACGAGGTCTATAGTACTTCACAACATGCTCAAACTCAGATAATCCCAAATAAATGACAATCAAAATGCATTTCATAGTTATTACTTTGTAGGATGCAACAAAACCAACAATAACTCTACATCAGCCATTATAAAAGCAACATTTTGAACATATCCCAATGTGTGAATGAAATGTGCAGAGAGAGCGGGAAATATTGTATGTATGTGGACGAGAGAGTAGGAGACAAACCTAACGGAACAGAAAGAGGGAGATGAAGAGAGAAAGAGAGAGGAAGAAGTTAGGTCTGTGAGAAAGATGGAGACATGGAATATATGTGAGATGCGTGTGCATCCGAATTCTGTACACGTGGAAGGAGAAGAGACAACAGGTTTGATGAGACAGCTGGAAAAACATGGACGGGAGGGGAAGGATCTCGTGGGTTGAGGGATTGATAAATTTGTGCGGGGGAGAGAGGGATTGGTAATTTTGTGCGAGAGAGAGAGAGAGAGAGAGAGGGTGGGGGGAGGAGTCAGTCAGCCGTCGTCACATCATCCTGCTTCCAAATGGACCCGCATTCTCTAGCGCAGTGTGGTCGCCGTCTTCGATCTCCTCGATGCCCTCTTTGAAGATTGAGGTGTTGTGCATGCTGGGATGCGAAGAAGCACAAGCGAGAGTGGTCGCCATATAACCTTGGATGGGGATGAATTGTGTGCTCGGGGGAGGGTGTGTGTGTGTGATGTGTGTTGTGTGTGTGTGTGATATTGAGAGAAAACAAACCTAAGGAAAGAAATGTGTGTGTATGTGACGGAAAGCTACTTGCTAAACAGGGTATTCACGAAGAGATTGTGCGTGCGAGATAGAGAGCGATGTGCGGGCCTTGAGGTGGGCAGGGGCCGGGTGAGGGTGTCAAAATGTGCGCGTTGATGCATGTGTTACATGCAATCGTGCAAGGGACGGACGAATCGAGAGAGATGGTTGTTGTGTTACGGATGCTCCTCTCTCTCTCTCTCACACACACACACAAGTAAAATAGAATACCGTTCTCTCATGTATACACAACGTATTGGCATCTGTCTATGTCTCACTCATGCATGATCATTTGCACATTCACACCTCTCTATGTCTCTATCACACGCACACCGTCTCCACATTGCCCTTCCGCCACAACACACATATGGACACATACACACGCTCTCTCTCACCACACACAGGGGCTGTTTGGTTTGAGACTAAGTTTGCCTGAGGTTGCCACACCTAAGGTTAGACAAGTTTGACCAACTTAGGTGGGTGTTTGGTTCAAGCCACACCTTAGGCAAGCCACATTAGGGTCCCAAATTACATACACTCAAAAAGTGTGGCAAGATTCCCTTAGGCTTGCCAACTTGTGGCTCTCATTTTGAAGAACTAACCTTAGGCAAGTGTGGCAACATTGTCTCTATGACAAGTGGGCCATAGGGGCAATAAAGTGTGGCAAGCCAAAGTGTGGCAAATTGCCAACTAAACTGTGGCTGCCAAATTTTGGCTTGGCAAACGGTGGCTGGGAACCAAAGAACCCCAAAATCAGTATTAAAAAAAACTAGGGCGCACCTAAAACGTCCAAATACAAATAAACACGAACTGGAGCTAAATTCAAACATATGGAAATATTAGAAGGCCAAGAACTTTTCCCGAAAAAAGTTGAGTAATATTCGGGATTGTTTTCACACACACAAAAGGTTCGTGGATGTCCTTCGAGCGACACGGTGATGCACCGTTCGATCGACCGCGCGGCCGCGGTTCACGCGCTTGCACAGGATTCCATATCGTGGCTGTGGTAACGAATAAAAGCGCTGCATAAGTCTAATGTTTACGTGTACTAGTACGGTTTTCTTTTAAGTTTGACAAACCCTATATAAAACTAAACTAAGCTCCCATACGCCCACTCATCAATATGCCGCCGCCGCCATTGCGCATGCCGGCGCCCGCCTGCTCCGGCCAACAATTTCTCGCCCATCACCGCTGTGTCGCCGCCAAGCCGAAGGCTCGCCCGCTCACGTCGTCTGCAGTCCCTCCTCACGATGCCGCCGCGCTGCCTAGCACGCGAGCAGCTGGTGGAGCCGCGTCTATGCATGCAGCGTACAAAGAGGAGGACGAGCGCGTGCTCCAGCACACCGGCGAGGAGGAACTAGCATGTCATTGTCGTCTCCGCCCGCGCGGAGGAGGCGTGGATGGTGGCTGTCGCGGCGGAAGCCGATCGCGCGCGCGTCAAGCCCGCAAACCGGCTGCGAACGCGGAATCTACCTTCGAGACCTTGAATGCCACGTGGATCCTGCAATCTGAAGGAGCAATTTGGGTCACTCGACTCTTGTGAGCCGTTTGATGCAACATGGATGGCTAGAAGGGCTTCTTCAACCTCAGAAGTAGATGCACGGTTCATCTTCTCAGCCCGCCACATGCCTAACCGCCTGCCGCCGCCACCGCGCTCTCCCCTGAACCGCCTGCCACCGCCATGCTCCCCCCACCCCCGCCATCCGTTTAACCCCGGACACGATCCATTTTTCCGGCGAACGACATTCCACACCCAACAACCATAAGATAGATCATGGGCACCCTGCCGTCTTCTTCCTTCACTCCGTCGAACTTCTTTCACAAATCGACTGACCCAAATTATACTACTAGTACAAGCGTATTAACTACAGTAGGAACACGAAGATACGAGTAGTAGTACCAACTGCAATAAGAACAGTAGTAAGACATAGTACTAGTACTACTATACATACTAAAGAGTTCAAATAACGAGAAAGAACATAAACATAGTTCTGCTGGGGCCTCAGCACAACACACCCTTGAAAATAAACTAAGCAACTAGTCCGCTTGACACTACAGTAGAATCATCATGAGCAACGGCACTGCCACCTACTCGGAGTCCGAGTCCACGTCCTCAACTTCATCCTCGTCCCTCTTCCTCTTCGCCGACGCTTCTTTGCTTGAACCGGACACTCGGCTCTACTTCTTCATCCAACCCTTGTAGATATTTAAACAAAGGTAGGCATCCATTGCTGCGTACAGGATGTGATCTTCATCTAATGTCTTCGACTCCCATGCATGATGAAACTCGTGATGAGGTTTCTTCGCTTAGCGCATTTAACGAACAATCATGGCTGTTGCCAGGGTCAGCATTGAAGGCTGAGAGGAGGACACCAGCCCTTCCTTCTGGAGGTCGAAGGGGTCGCCTACAACGAGGCATATCCGACGCAGGATTTCCTTGTCGTTCCTAAAGTCTACAGTAACGAATTTGACTCGCCGCCTTGAGGAACTTCTTAAATTCCTCTCACTCAACGCCGGCATGGCATATGTGGTAGACCAAGCATAAGTAATGCACAAAAACCTGGATCACGGCGGGCTTCTTCTTCTCTGCCTCCTTTAGTTTCTTCTCGCTTCCCAGGACTGTGGTGTACTCAACATCTAGCCCAGTGACCCACTCATCATTTGAGTTTTCGGACATGCGGTTGAAGCGAGCAAGGCATTCTTTCACCGTTGCGGAAGAACGGGTGTAGATGACGTTGAACTCATCGCTGGTGATGGTTCTAACATTGTACTCACCGCCGATCATGGAGATTTGGGACGCCATGGATTTGGGAGGAGGGTTAGGATTAGTGGAACTGCCGTAATGTGGAAGGACGGGACGACTAGGAGCGAACTGTTGTAAGGTACTGTACTAGTAGAAGCCGGGGACGATTAGGGCGTGCGAACGGCGTGGGGTTGCTGGCTTGCCCGGTGGATAAACGGCTGCAAGCCCCCCAAGAGTCTTCGAGAACTATGCGGGACCCACTAGATGCCATGTCTACTAGACCCATATCGTAGGCCTGACGGTATAGCTTCTGCCTGTTGGCACGCCATGCCGGCTTGTGTGTAACTTCAATTAATTCCGTCAACCATCGCGCCTCCCACGACCTTCGCCACCCTCGCGCGTCGCGCCCTTTGAGACTTCGACCGACTATAAATGAGCAATTTTTTTTGTGTACTCCGCATGCATGATACTCCCTCTGGTCCTTTTTACTTTCGTCAACTGTTTATACTAAAAATATCAGTATCTACATTATTGATTATAATGAGTAGTATAAAGCATCTCTTGGGTGGGTTAGATTTTTTTTGGGTTAGTTGAGTTCAAACTAACCCAAACTAACTCTAACACATGGATCCAAACAGGGCCAAGGTTAGCTATTAGAGTACTACTACCTCCCTTCTAGTTTAATGGGCTCGATTCAAAAATTTGACCTACTCTTAGCAAGATAGAGGCGGTGGAATAGTTTTTGTAGTTCTTCACAAAAAATGTGTTTACCAATGCATGCACGAACACTAGTTACTCTAACCCCCGTATCTTCTTTAATTCTTTGCCACATCAGCATGTTTGCTATTCCCATGTGCATGATACCAGCTAAGATACCACCATTATGGCCAACCTTAATCATCGCATGCAATAATTTAGTGCACCTTGAAATACTCCCTCCGTCCGTGAAAGAGTGTACTTCCAACTTTGTTGGAGGGTCAAACTATCTCAAAGTTTGACCGAGTTTGTGCAAAAATATATCAATGCTTGTGAAACCAAATAGGTATATGATTCTCTAAAAAAAAGGTATATGATGAAAATATAGTTTATCATGAACCTAATGCTACTAATTTGATGGCATAAATTTTGGTCTATTATTGTATAAATAGGGTCAAACATAAAAAAGTTTGACTTTCCAACAAAGTTGGAAGTACACTTTTTCAAGGACGGAGGGAGTATGAACATGTGTGGGGTGTGTATGTTTTTAATGACTTGAGACTATACCTAGCCCGGCATGCAATATGAGATTTATTATGCACCATTCCCCATACCTGCAGGAAGCCCGTTCGTCTCCAAATCTTTTCCTCTCCATGTGTGCAAACAACATGCCTGCCAGACTCTCCTTCTCCCTCCGGCGGTCCCACCACTCCACCCCGTGTGGAAAAAAATCTGCATGCATGACTCTCCTCCCCAACGCCGTCTAACCCGTTGACCAGCAATATTTCCACCCTTCCTCCCCTGCATTTACTCCAACAAATATGCCCACGTAGTCTGTTACTTAACCGCAGGTGCATTGGTTCACCGACATATGGGCCCAACAGGGTCCGCCCACATGTCGCTGACGAATCGACCTGCAGCTAAGTCGATGCAACTCAGTCCATATCTTACGAGGTGTGCCATTGCTCGCTATAAATACTGTGCCTCCCACGACATCGCTATCTCCTCCCCTCACGCTCACGCTCATCGCCATCTCCTCCCCTCCTCTCACGCCGACTACCATGGCATCGACCTCCCAAGCCCTAGGCGCCTCTCGCACCGCACCGCGAATGGTCACACGCCGCCGTTCGCTCGCCGCCACTAGTCGAGGAGGACGCGTCGGCGTTCGCCTCGCTCGCCGCTACGCGACGTGTCGCTGCTCGCTCTCGCCGCCACTAGTCGAGGAGGTCGCGGCCGGTGTTCCGCTTCGCCGCGACGCGACGCTGCCGCCATTCCGCTCTCGCCACCACTAGTCGAGGAGGACGACGGCATTCCGCTCCTCACCGCGACGCGTCGAGGTGGACGCGTCGGTGTTCCCAATCTCGCCAGCACACGCGTCGGAGGATGCGTCGGCTCCCTGCTACGAGGAGAACGCCACGCCGCCCGCCGATTCCCCCAGGCTTGAGGAGCTTTGGAAAGAAATGGTTGTGGGAGGCTTTGCCTCCAGCAGAGCGTGCCAAAATAGAGGCGGAGAAGAAGGCCGAGGAAGAGAAGCGCACCACGGAACAAGCTGCCTTGGAGGCCTATGCCGCTTCCGAGAGAGTCAGGCAATTGGCTCTTTTGCAGAAGGCTCGTGCGAGGGCCGTGAGGATGGTGGAGGACGCCCGTGCCGACGCCCTGAGTGCAGTTGGGCCCAAGCGCCTCATCTACGCTTGGCGGTACGTTGACCGGGTGCATGCTTCCAGTGAGGAGGAGTACCTATTGGCGCTGGATCACCACACCGGTGAGATTGCGCTCGCCCGCCGCCAAGCCGCCAATCAGCACCTCGCGGGTTGCGAGGCTGAGGAAGAGGCGCTGTGTTGGCGCTACTGGAAACGGCCGCGCACTGTGGCACTCGTGGCGCTGCTGCAAGCGCTTCTCGCGAGCGCCGTGGCTTTTAGCAGGAGTATAATTTTTGTTTCATAAGGCGATCTCATTATTTTGGGACGCAAATGATAAATCTCGAACGCTCAGGAATTTTTAGCGCCCTTAATTAAGTATGTAAAGGGAAAGTTTGGAAACCTTGTGTATTCAGACGATTTTGCAAGCGTGCATATAGCACAAACTTTACTATATACTATCGCACTACACGCCTCTCGATATATGCTTGCAGATTGTAGCATTCCTCCGTCCAGGTCAATAAGTCATCTTTGGTTGTGCATCGTGAGCAAGAAGGAGGGAAGACTTATACACCTAGACGGAGGGAGTACTACTATTACTTATGTACATGCAAATGCACGCTTTAACATTAAGATGCGGTTTTGTAAAAGTAGAAAACAGCACTAGTCAAGCTTGTGAAACGATTCAATGCGTAAACAAATGCAAAAATGCTCGCTTGATTGTTTACTTTAGCTTCCTTATCTGTGGTTATTTCTCCGTCAGACTTTGTACGGAGTATCTCACTGGTTGGAAAGGCATGCAAATTCCCAAACCGCTTCCTACACCCTCAGATCGAATTTTTTGCCTAACAAGTTGTGTCGTGCAATTGGAATTCCAACTTGAGTATTACTACTAGTAGGAGTACCAGGGCCAGTTCTTTAGGCTTCTAGATTAGTAATCCCATAACTACTACCTCCGTCCTGGTTTATTGGTCCCCATTGTAGTCTCAGGTCAAATTTTGATCATAAATTTAACTAATGAAATGTTAGTGCATGTGACCTGTATCAAATTTTGATCATAAATTTAACTAACGAAATGTTAGTGCATGTCACATGCACTAACATTTTATCAGTTAAATCTTTGGTCAAAATTTAGCAAAAATTACAATGGTGAGGAATAAAACTAGACGGAGGTACTACTAGTAGTAGTTTAGAAGCCCAAATAAATGAGTGAGGCGCCTTAATGTTACTCTCCACTGTGACTAGTCTTATGGGAAAAGCCGGGGAAGCCGCCAAAAGAACTGGCCCTAGGAGTAGTAGCTAGGGATACTAGGAGTAGTAGCTAGGGATCGAGTGTGCGTGATGAACCGGAGAAAGTAAATGCAGAGAGATGAAATGCAAAAAAGACAGAGGGATGTGATGGTTGCCTGTCTGTTTATTTTACCAGGCCACAAAAAAGACGGAGGGATGTGATGGTTGCTTGTCCGTCTATTTTACGAGGCCACTTATTACTGGGAGTGGTTGGGTTTTGTGATATGACGGCTTTACTACCGCGCCACGAGCGGGGTGAGACTTCCGTGCAGCACCGCCCTCTACACTAGTACAACTACATTGGTCGTGGTTTATCCCCCATTGAATTTGACTGAAGATTTAACTGATAAAATGTTAGTGCATGTCAACAAAAACAATATCGTTGGATTCGTATTTGAACATAGTTTTAAATGATACTCCTATAATTTTAGGTGACATGCATCATCATTTATCGTACTATATATAATGTTAGTACAAATTTTGGTCGTACTAATCTATAGTAGTAAGGTGCCCGTGCGTTGCACGGAAGAGTGGAATGCATTGATCGGGGAGTTGTTTATTTTGACAAAGGATGTGGGCGTCATCTCATGTGTAACGGGTATCGATAGGTTTGTTCGGATATTATTTCATCACTAGAGCTCACAAACATCCGGGTGAAATAGATAAAAAGTATCTTTTACAAACAAAAGCGTTCAACTGTTCAACCTGCATCAAAAACTTGTGAAGAAATAACTCTTATTGTGCTTTGCATGAAATGATCTTCAAGAATTAGTTTTTGAGTATCCATTGTTATACATGTTGGCTACAAATGACATGGCACTTTCTTATAGTCAACAGTTGGCTATACTATTTAAGTATTAACCATGCCCTTATACACCTAGACGGAGGGATTAAATCAGGATGACTTGGGAGGGGGCAGTGGATATGTAAGAAATGGTTCATCATAAGTCTTTCACCAAGATCAGTAGTAAAATTCACACATGGAAGATTCTAGACTAAACCATAAATGGATACACTTTTATTCATGCGCGATACTCCAATAGAGCAAGATCATGCATGGAAGTCTTCACATGCTTAGACAGCGGATTACATTGAGCGAAGACTAATGATCAACATTTAACTTGATAATGCAGATGTCCAGGTGAACCTCCTTGGAGTCCCCGTGCACATCGTTGGCGTTCAAATAACACCATGCCCTTTCCATGTCCACATCGGCGGGAAAGTTACAGCTCGGCAGAGTCCAAGTATGCTTGGCGTAGCCAGTGTCACCGCCCACGTACCTCCGAGGGGTAGTAATAGTGAGCACACACGCGTACACCACTACTAGGAAAAGGGCTATAGATGGGATGGAATCTAATGGCGCACCAGAGAAGTAGTGCGCCACTACTATATACTAATGGCGCACCATTTGGTGATGCGCCATTAGTGTGGAAGACACTAATGGCGCACCAGACAAAAGGTGCACCACTAGTAATTATTTTTTTTCATTTTTCCATACATACTAATGGCGCATCAGTGCGTCGTGCGCCATTACTAGTTCTAACTAGTAATGGCGCACCAGCCACACAATCGCCAAGATCGTATTTTTTATACTCTTTTTGCAAAATACTATTGGCATCGTGTCACAAGGCGCCATTACTAGTTTAAACTAGTAATGGCGCACTATGACACTGTGCGCCATTAGTATATTTATATTTTTTTTACTTTTTTGCAAAACTACTAATGGCGCACCACCTGCAGGTGCGCCATTAGTAACCTGGGACCCCAACAAGATATTTTGGACAGCCACACCTACCCACTCACTTTCCCCACTTCATTCCCTCCACCTCCTTCTCCAAGCTTGTCGGCTGCCTCCTCCTCCTCACCTCATTTGCACCATAGATTCATCAAAATTAAGTGGTGAAATTACCTTTTTTTGATAGGTAAGTAAGGGGAAAGCTATCTTCATGTTGTAGATCTACTTTTTTTCTCCCTAGCTCACTCCAACAACGTGCACATGCACTTTTTGTGGCCTAGCTAGATCTATGTATGTTTGTAGTGTTGCATATGTTTGTGGTGTTGCATATATGTTTGTGTTTGCAGGTACCGGTATTTGAAATGCGATAGTTGCCAATATTTTGCCAGAATGTTGATTCTTTCCGTTTCGGCGAGAATTTTGTTACTATGCATTCTTTTTGGTCCTATTTTTAGGGAAGGTCATGCCAAATTTTTTCTTGGTTCTAAAATATCGCTTTGTTTCTACTCCAGCAGCGTACCATGGTCCGCATGATGACCGAAGGAATCGTGAATAAGTCTTTGAGCTCCGCCAAGGCCGAGATGCTTCAAAAGAACGAGATGGAGATAAGATGTCCGTGTCAAGATGCAAGTGAAGAGCCTTATTGCGGACCCGGATTCCGGCAGGTGCGGACCACCTGCTCTTGCGTGGTTTCATGGATGGCTATCGGTGGCAAGGTGATGAAGATGACTATGAAGTCGCCCATGGGGCTGGGCAAGAAATGAGGAAGGGCAACAAGACAACCACCGCAGCGAGGGCGGGCGAGAAGACGAAGAATCTCCGTGACATGATCACGACGGTGATGTTGTACACAGTCATCATGTAGAAGATGCCGACATGATGATGAGGAAGATCAAGACGAAGGGCATGATCATGAAGATGAAGATGCCGGAGCAGACGACAATGGAGACCGGGTGCAGGACCCTCATATTCAAGAGCTGCTTCTCAAGCGCACGGATAACGCAAGAGCTGCCCCCCGAGAGAAAGCTGCTGATCAACGGAGATAGACGCGTTACTCCATTGTATGAAGGATGCAGGCCCGAGGATACCCGCTTTGAAAGTAACGCCATGGCTCGAGATGAAGGTAAAACACAAAATGACCGACGATGCTTCGACGAGAACATGTCATTCGCACGAACGCCTTCCCAAGGGGAACAAGTGCCCACCAGTTTTGAGGAGGCGAAGAAAATCGTGTGTCCTCTGTATTTACCGCGACGTGAAATACCATGTGTGCATGAACAATTGCATCATTTATCGGGACGAGCACGCGAGTCTACCATATGTCCGTGTGCGGCGTCACTCGATACAAGAAGAGGAAGAAAGCTCCTCGAAAATTGGTGTGGTACTTTCCGATCACCTCGCTGCGCAGCGGTATTTCGCGGACCCTAAGGTAGCAAAGCTCCTGCGCTGGCACGTGGATAGGGAGGAGAAGAAGCGGGAAGATGACGGAAATGATCCGAGATAAATAAAAAGACAAGATGCTGAGTCACCCTAAGGATGCGAGCCAGTGGCAAGCGTTGAACTTTGAATACCAAGAATTTGGGAAGGATCCAAGGAACATCGTGTTGGGCGCGAGCACCGATGGAGTCAATCCGTTTGGCAGCCAGAGAAGCACACATAGCACCTGACCTGTGTTTGTGTGGATGTACAACCTTCCCCCAGTTTGTGCATGAAGAGGAAGTACATTCACATGAGTATGCTAATTGAAGGGCGAAACAACCAGGGAACGACATCAATCTGTATCTGGGGCTGCTGAAAGAGGAGCTAGATACGGTGTGGAAAACTCCAGCCAATACGTGGGACGCCGCAGAGAAAGAATATTTCCCTATGAGAGCCGCACTGCTCACGACGGTGCACGACTATCTCGGTCACGGATATCTCGCGGGGCAGGCAGTCCACGGATTTTCTGGATGCATAAGGTGCATGGATGACACAACATATCGCCAGCTAGATAGAGATCCTAGGTCTTCGAAAACCGTGTTCATGGGACATCGAAGGTGGCTTCGCGACGATGACCCGTGGAGGAAACGCAAGGATCTGTTCGATGGTGAAACCGAACCCCGAAAATGCCCGCGTACGAGGAGCGGCGAGGAAATAGACGAGCTGTTGAAAAATTGGAAAGATTGCCCACCGCCGAAAGAAGCAAAAGGCGCCAGAGCCGGAAAGAAGCGAAAGGCGCCAGAGCCATTGCTGAAGGTATGGAAAACGAGGTCCGCTTCCGGGACTTGCCGTCTCGAAGATCCACCGTGCCTCACAGCCTTGATGCCATGCATATCACGAAGAACGTGGTGCGAGTGTCCGCTTGGTACCCTGCTCAACATGCCGAGAGGACCAAAGATGGGCGAAAGCAAGGGCGACTTGAAATCAATGGGCATCGTGCAGAGCTTCACGCTAATGATGATGATGATGATGATGATGATGATGATGATGAGGCGAAGCAGACACGAAAAGTCGCCGCAAAGGCTAAATGGCCAAGAAGACTGGAAATGACTACCCTCCCGCGTGCTTCACTCTAAGTCGAGGAGATCGAGAAGTTTTTCACCTGCCTCGTGGGAGTAAAACTTCCTTACGGTTACGCTGGGAAGATAAGCGAGATACCTAGACCCAAGAAGTAGAAGTTCAGCAGGATGAAGTCTCACGACCGCCACGTCTTGATGACGCAGATACTTCCAGTTGTAATATGGGATCATGGACGACACGCCCATGAAACGCTATTTGGCCTATGCAACTTTTTTCGACGCCATCTCTCGAAGTCGATTGGCATGAGGCAACTCAGAAGGTTACAGGAAGAGATCGTGGTGATACTATGCGAGCTTGAGATGTACTTCCCGCCCGCATTCTTCGATGTTATGGTGCATCTGCTGGTCCATATCTTGGAGGATATCATCCAACTCGGGCCGATGTTCCTGCACAAAGATGATGCCGCTCGAAAGGATGAATGGTGTCATCAAAGGATACGTTCGCAACATGTCACGCCAAGAGGGAAGTATAGCCAGGGCTTTCTAACAAGAGTGCATCTCCTATCGCATTTAATTATCTAGGCATCGAGAACCCCGCTGGTCTGCCGTCAACAGCACCTCGGCAGGCTCGCTGGATGGGGTCACCGTGAGGGTCGCCCGAAATGCATGTCGACTTCGAGGGTCGACTTCGCCGACTTTGAAAGAGCAAACCTAGTCGCGCTACAACACATAGACATGGTCGATCCTTGGGTGGCGAGCACAAAACCTTTATTGAGAAGACGTACAATGACCGAGGCCAACAGAGGACGGACGGAGATATAATCAAAGAGCACAACTCATGTTTCACGCGTTGGTTCAAGCAGAAGCTTCGTCGTACCCTTTACATGAGGATTCTTCCGCGAAGAACAACTCATATTCGCCTTGTCACAGTATGCCGAGCACAACCTGATGACCTATGAGGCGACGATATCAACGGCTACACATTCTACACCGAGAACAAGGACATGAAGAGCGATGGTTATCGTAACTCCGGGTAACAATGGAATCCTACACCGTAATTACAAGGACAGATACTACGGAAGGATCGAGGAGATCTGGAGCTGAGCTACTGCCGGAGAGAAAGTCCCGATGTTCCGTGTCGATGGGCCAAGAGCGCCCTAAAAGAAGACCGTATTTCACCACCATGGTTATACCCGGTTAAATCCAAGATCATGGGCGCAAACGTCACCGCAAAAATGAGCCATGGGTACTGGCTTCCCAAGTGGACCAATGCTTCTTCATTATCGAGCCGTCAAAGCCCAGCCGTGTTGTCATGAGGAGAGGCAAAAGTAAGATCATCGGAATGGATGGAGTAGCCAATGAGCAAGACTTCGACAAGTACGGCGACCCGAAGATCGAACATGACGACGACGATGAAGTAGCAGCACACACCACAAGAAGAAGCAGGACCACCCTACCTAAAGGACGTCCGTTCCACAGAAGAACTCCATTTGCGAAAAAGAAGGGCAAGAAGATTGTGAACATATAGCTAGCTAAGATCGATTGTATTTAAATCGTAGTCTTCATTTCTCGATTGTATTTCATGGGCACTTTTTGATATCATGAGGACAATCAATCTCGATCCCCCTCCATCTCGATCTCGATTCCCCCTCCATCTCGATCTCGATCCCCCTCCATCTCGATCCCACCCGCACCCTCCCCCACTAGCTCCACCGCCACCACCCACCGCAACTCTCCCGCCTCCACCGCCACCGACGAGCACCCGCCCCCGCACCTCCCCGCTCCACCGCCAACGGGCACCCCCACCCTCCCCGCCCACCGCCGCCCATGATATTTTCAAGTAACAAATTTGATGATATTTAAAAAAAATTATTACTGTTTTTATAAAAAAATTATTACTGTTTCATATTCATATTCATTTTCTAAATAATAATAATAAAAAAGTGTAGACTACAATTGTTGTTAAACAACAATTATTACTGTTTTTATAAAAAATATTACTGTTTCATATTCATATTCATTTAAAAAAAACATACTAATGGCGCACCGACGGGGGGGGTGCGCCATTGCTATCTAAAAAAAAGATTTCTAATGGCGCACCGACGGGGTGCGCCATTAGTAAGCTTACCCCTAGCTATCCTCCCTCTCCCTCGCCAGATCCCTTCGACCTCTCTCCTCGCCACAGATCCACCAGCTGTCCCGACCCACGCCGCCCGCCTGACCTCGCCGGACTCCACCCCGCCTCACTCTGCAGGTTCCCCACCCCCACCGCCCGACCCTTGCGGACTCCACCCCCGCCTCACCCCCCCACCCCGCCCGCCTGACCCTCGCAGACTCCACCCCGCCTCCCCGCACCCACCCTCATTCAGCTCCCCGCCCCCCCCGCGCCCGACCTCGCGGAC
Source organism: Aegilops longissima (assembly GCA_021605205.1). Classification (NCBI taxonomy): domain Eukaryota; kingdom Viridiplantae; phylum Streptophyta; class Magnoliopsida; order Poales; family Poaceae; genus Aegilops; species Aegilops longissima. The sequence goes on from CM038677.1 coordinate 70,277,725, forward strand.
TCCTCCTGCGCCGTCGCGCCGAGCAGCGACGCAGCACCAGACGCCCCTACCCTCCTCCTGCCCTTGCCCCCCCTCCTCCTCCCTTGCCCCCGCCTTGAACTGACGGCCCTTCTCTGTCTCGCAGGCAAGGTCTCCGCGCCTCTCGACAACGACGCCTCCACCGCCTACGACGATCGCGCCTTCTTCCCGCGACATCGGGTCGGTTCTTCTTCTCACCCGCCCACCTGTGTGCTTGTGTTTATTCTCATGAGGTTCGCTCCATCATGACCCACCGTGCTTTGTTGCCTCACATGCACAATTATTCTTGCCATACCTTCAATTCCTGCCATGCTTATCTTCAATTAACCATAGGGTTCCCGAGGTTTCTCGATAGAGATATAAGTAATGGCCATTATAGATAGATGCGCAAATCACATGTTGTTAAGACAAGTCTAGGAAAATTATTTTGCCTGGTCCTACATTTTGCTATCAAACCGTCAAGAAATTCATAATTGCCATACATGTAGCTACCATTTGGACAAGTCCGCCCAGCCATACATATAGGACCCTTGTTGTGGGCAAAATCTTGCTTATCTTGAAGCAATATGAAAGTAACCAAGGAGAGCTGCCTGCATGTGAGTTTTGCCAAGTCAAGTCAAGCAAATATATCCTCATCTCATCCCCTTGCACAACAAATAAGGGCTCGTCCAAATGATGTTTAACATGAATTTGACTAAACAGGAATTTTATGTTGTTGCTCACCAAGATGAGTAGTTGTAGGAATATGATGCATAGTAGTAGTTGTAGGATGTTATTGTAGTTGAAGTTGCAGGAGTAGATAATGGAGTACTGCCAATTTACTATTAGTAAAGATGTTGAACACACAACTGTTGTTTACTCTAGTGATAGGAGTATTAGTGGTGGCCATCTAGTTGGACTACTATTGCTAGGACTTGCTCCAGATTTTAGGATTTCTTTTCTTTTAGGATTTATTTTCTTCTAGGACTAGGTTTTTATTATTTTTCTGTTGTGATTGTTTTTTGAGCTCTTTCTTTTTCATTTCCTACTATCCTTATCCTAATTATCTTAAATTGTTATGATGTGTGTAACAGGATTAGATCTTGGATTTGCTAGTAGACTTTGGGAGTTTCTTAGCCAGCTTGGTGACTCCATATTTTTCACTATTTCAGCAAGTCTTTTGTAAGCATTAAACTTTCAGCACTACATTTTTATCTTATGTGTACATCTGTTTGCTTCCAATTGCTATATATGTATTGTTGTTACTAAAAATGATGAAGCTCCTGTCAATTGCTATACATATATATGTGTATGATGATCCTCCTTTCCTGCAGTAGTATAGCACTTGCAGTAGTATGGCACTTGGTAGTATGGCACTTGCGTAGTGGTGCCTATGCAAGATACAGCTCAGATTTGATTAGTTCCAGAAATTTGTATGACCACAGATTTGTATAGTTTCAGAGATTTGTATGACCAAAGATACAATTCAGATTTGATTAGTTCCATAAATTTGTATGACCAAATATATATTTCAGATTTGTATAGTTTCAGAGATTTGTATGACCAAAGATACAGTTCAGATTTGAATTGTTTCAGAAATTTCTATGACCGGAGATACAGTTCAGATTTGAATTGTTTCAGAAATTGGTATGACCAAAGATGCTATTGTATATAAATGGGCTGCTTGTAGAACTGTTCTTCATCTTTAAGTGTTGTTGTATAGAAATATGCTGAATTTTCTGCTCGATTGTTGCTCAAAGAAATTTAGCAAAAAATGGGGTCTCGGAGACGCCATTGCTTGAGGCCCTTGAGAGGCCCTTCGTGTCGTGATGATTTTGCAGGTACTCGAGAGGCCCTTGAGTTTGCCGAATGTTGATTAACTTCCGCTCGCAAATTGGTACTCCATATGTCCTATTTTCAGCAAAGGTCATGCTAAAATTTTCCGTGAATTTTAGCATGACTTTGCTAAAAATCGGACATATGGGGTACTTGCTACTAATGCATGGGACGGGGTATCTTAGTACTTAATTAAGTAGGATCAACTGCCCCTTTATTCTTGCTGCATTAAACCATAGTGGCAATAGAGCCAAGTGATTAGGCCCAACTTAGAGTCGATAAACCCTAAATTATAAAAACTTGGCTTTTAGGGTGCCTCGTGTCGATAAGAACCTAAATGATGAAAGCTTAGGCTTTTGGGTGCCTCGGCGTCGACAAACCCTAAATGATAAAAGCTTAGCTTTAGGATGCCTCGTGTCGACAAACCCTAAATGATGACACCATGATCTTGTTCCTTGACAATAACCAACTTCTTGACCAAACTTTTTACTATTTAGAGCTAAACATGGCCCACAATGATGAGGCCGGGCGGTTCGGTGGCAAGCAATTCTGGGAGCTGTCCCAGAGATGGAGGAAGAACTCACCGCTATGAGGACGCTGCAAAGACACCGATCCTGACTACACAACCCCTAGTGGCATCGGCGGTGACACCACCGATGGCGCCGCTGAGGAAGCCACCATCGATGATGGCGGCGCACACACGATGGTAGCCAACCAAGAGGCAACGGAAGGACCGGCGCCGAGCATGCTCGCACCGCTGTCGAGGAATTTATCAAGTGGACTCGGCGAAATCGACGGCGCCCAAAAAAGTAGTCAAGGGTACTCGGTTCAGCTGGGTGCATTCTCCGAGCACCGCCTCGATCAACACCGAGAACCTAAGGCATAAGGACCACGGGAATTTGCGCAGCCTCCTCTTCACGAAGCTGCACGAACGATACAAGTTCCCCGCTGAGTTTGCAAACACACGCCTCTCAGGGAATAAAGTGAACAATACCGCCCTCACGAGGATGAGCACGGCCTTGTCTACTTGGAGAAGCACGGTGAAGGCAATGATTGACAAAGGTGGTAGTTATGACAAGATCAAGGAGAAATATCCTTTGATGAGCGAAGATGAGTACAAGGAGTTCAAGATCAAGTGCGAGAGCAGCACAACCTCCGAATCAAGTCAGTGGGGGAAAGAAATGCGGAAGTTGAACTTAGGGGTCCACCAACTCGGTCCCGGCGGTTACAGAGTGGCGGAGCCTATATGGGACAAGGAGGACGCGGAGCGTGCCGAGCAAGGCCTACCGCCCGGCCGAGAAATACAAAGACAAGCGCACCAGGAACTTTCTCAGGGCTCGGTACAAGGAGGACCCGGTAACAAAGGAGCTTACCACGGATCCGAAGATCAGGGCGCTCGAGCTTGTTATGGTAAGGAATACACCCCCACGTAATTAGGTCCATATGGTTGCATTCTAATTAATCCCCAATATTTCTAAATGGTTCACGTTCCTTCCGTAGGACACTGAAAGCAGTAGCGCGGGGTCGTCTCAGAGCTCCCCTTTCGACACCCATTTAAATAGGGCGTTGAACGTAATGAAAAACAAGGATAAGCTCAGTAAGCCGACGTCAGCTGGTCGTGAGGCCGGCAAAGGCTTGTCCACAAAATGGTCGTCATACTATACCGCTGGTGGGCGAAAGGAGAAAAAGACCAGCTCAGAAAGCCAGTTGCGCGAGGTTGAAGCACTCAAGGCACAAGTGGCGCGGATTCCGGAGGTTGTCCAAGAGCAAGTGGAACAACAACTGGGAACGAAGCTCAACGCCATGTTGCCTACGTTGATTCATGGGCTGACGACATGGATTGCGGGCGGCCAACAGGGGCCGCCCCGGTTCCCAGCTTCACGGCCAGCAACTCGCACAGCGTGCATGCGACGCCATTGGTGTCTCCGGCGGAGGTGGTATTCGTGTCTCCGGCGCCGGCACAGGCATTGGAGCTTAATGCACCCGGGTGTACGCCGGCCGGCACCTCGCCAGCAAGCGGCCGCTCCGTCAGTTGCACGCCCGCCGTTGGCGGTGCCTCGACATTAGCCGAGCTCGACGGCATCACGGTAACTAAGCCTCTCGGCCGATGACTTCATCTCTTGCCTTTGATCGGGCATCCTCGACGCCTGCATGTTTTCGGCGCCGCCGACGCTCCTTGCACTCTTACGCACCGTGGGTGGCAAATTGGTCGATGTCGCCAAGGGCAGAATCGCTCAACCGGCAACCCCATGTTCCACGGTAATCCGATGCCACCCATAGTGTATAGGGTTGAAGTGGTTCGGTGCTGCCAGCTGCGACGAGTTGTTACCTCCGATTCGACCCGGCCGGGGCCAACGAAGAAGATGAGATGACCTCGCCGCCTTTCATAGAATCCCCTCGCTTTGGTCAAGAGCGATTCATTTGGGGGCGGGGACACCACCCACAAACAAGACCGCCACCGTGCGGCGCCATGCCATGGCAAGAACGCCGCCTAACGCTACCGGACCTGCCGGACATCCCTATGGCATGTGATCCGGACATCCCTATGGCACGAGATCCGGACGACGCACGACAACGACGACGATACATTTACCAAAGTCGATAAGTACTTTGCCTAACATGGGTACCTGACGAAGTTCTGGGGCCTCTTTCTCAAGAACCCAACCAAGACGACCGCGATCTAGCTGGTACGGCGGAGAAATCCAATTGCAACAGCGGCCGCTCGGCGTTCGAGTTCTCGGAGACACCTCCATCTCTCGCCTTCACCGAGCCTCGGATAGCTGAGGTGCGAAATATTATCAGCCCCAACACGCCAAGAAGGCGGTCCGTGAGCGAGCTCGGTCCCATTACAGAGATCAAGAAGAAGGGACGGAAGCGAAAGACTAACAAGGGGCTGTGCGAGCCAGCCGGCACCGAGTTCGGTCCGTGCTCAGGACGGGCCACCTTCACCTAAGGATATCTCGAGGAGGGTGCATGTGGCGGGTAGGGCGATGCTACCTCCAAATATGCTCAATGCTGCAACCGGTGCTATGCGGATTCTGCACGACAGTGTTCTTTCTTTGGAGAAGCGGCGTCTCAGAGAGAATGATGTGGCATACCCGGTTTTCGTGGCCAAGGTGCCAGAGGGCAAGGGCTTTGTGGATGGCGACATCGGGGGTATGATCGTCCTGCGGTTTGATGACATTTTTGCTATGTTTAACCTTCATCCGCTGCACTACACCTTCGTTCGGTTGTTTTCGCTGAGTATGGAGATGCGGATCATTAGAGACAAGACCCTGGACATCGTGATAGTCGACCCCTTCTACATGCGTGCCAAGCACTTGAGCAGCGCTAGGGACCGCCAAGTTGCGAGTTCACACCTCGAAGGCGTCATTCTGGCAAACCCAGATAAGGATAACCTCCTTGTGGCTTACTTTCCCGAGTAAGTCATCCCTTAACCGCCCCGTAACATATGATTTCTTAGATTTCGATCGTTCTTTTTTTTTAACATTCAGTGTTATGTGCAGTGACACACATTGCACACTCATCCTATTAAGCCCGAAATATTCCATGGCCACGTATTTCGACCCGAACCGTAACTCCAAGATAGACTACACAAATGTCAAGAAAGTTCTTGATGATGTTCTCCCCGGCTACGCCAAATCTGGAGGCACCTTCACTAGGGTAGTTCATAAGTACGGCAAGCACATGTTCTCACACAATACGAAGTTCTGCTGCGTCAAGCAGCCGCCTGGCGGTCAGAAGGATGCCTACTATGCCCTCCATCACATGCGGGTGATCGTAAGGGACCATCATCACCTTCTGCTACCAGATAATCTCAAAGATTGGGCTGCGAGCTTGTCGGCAATCCAGGATGCGGACCTCAGACAAGAATTCTTTCGCATCCAGTCGGAGTTTGCGGACATCATCCATCAAGATGTCCTTCATACCTCGGGACAGTTCTTTCTCAGATATCAACCGTCCAACAAAGTGAGTTAGATAAACGCTACAAATGCAGGTGACAACGACCATGATTTCAGGACCATCGACAGACGGCGGCTTCATCCACGCTCTGTCCGATGAGTTGAGTCGAAAGTAGTGATGTGTAGTTACAAACATTGATTGGCTCATGTTGTAATTAAACTTTAATGAATTCGTATGTCTCTTTGGTTTGGACAGTCGTTCAACTTAGATGTAATCGATGCTATTTATTAGTAGGACCATGAATCGTGCTATTAATGTCTTGCTTTTCTCTTCCGATCCTTTTGTTGCATACTTACATATTGCTTATGTATTGTGCATTGTTTGGCTGGTGCATAGAGATGTAAATGCGTATGTCGTGGTACAAGGGTAAGGTTCCTGAGTCTCTGACGATCGGGAGGAGTGTCGGAGACAGGTTCACCATTTCAGCGTAACAGATTACAAAGGGTACACCACTAGGGCGGAGGCGAATCTAGATCGCCGCTATCTAGCGGGGAGAGGAGGAGCGTTGGAGGAACTGGATGAAGACCGGTTTGATCGCGATGATGCTCATCGTGATGACCGCAACTCTCTTCTATGTGATGGTAGTTTAGATGATCGATATCGACTTGTAATGTGAAGACAAACTTGATACTCGCGGTCTTGAGACTTGTAATGTTTTATCTTTGTTCGGTCTTTTGAATTCGGAGACTAATATGATGAATTGTATTCGGAGACTAATCTTCTATTGTATTCGATGAATCTGTTGTTGCTGTGTGCTGCTGTCTATATTCTGTTCAATAATATATTTTGTAACCTGTGCAAAAATCAGAATAGTAAAAAAACCCTAATATTCATACTAATGGCGCAGAATGCCAAAGGATACTAATGGGGCATCACTACAGAGTGCACCATTAGTATGACAAAGCACATGGTTACGTATGGCCCCCCGGGAGGCATACTAATGGCGCATGGTGTTACATACTAATGGCGCACTGCGTGGTGCGCCATTACTATACCAGATACTAATGGTGCACCTGTGGTGCGCCATTAGTAAAAAGTACTAGTGGCGTGATACTAATGGCGCACCAGTAGTGCGCCATTAGTAGGCAAAACTGGTGCGCCATTAGTAGGCCTTTTCCTAATAGTGCACCGGCCTCATGTCAGTGTCAGAATCAGCGGCACGCCCCTGACGCACTCTACAGAGATGTGGCGGCAGCCTACGCGGGCCTCGCTGGTGGCCACGATCAAGAGGAAGACGCTGCCGTCCTCCTCCGAGACTAGCAGGCGGCGCTGATCCTCTAGCGACTCCGGAACGGTGAACGGGTAGCACGTTTCGTACTTGATGTTCTTCACCAAGGGCCAGTAGTGATTGCCGCCGCTGCGTCGGTGATGCACGATGTCCGGGCGAGCCCCAAACGCACCGGGCGCTCATAGCGAGAGACGAAGGGCTCCTTGGAGGCATCGACTAGGCAAATCCATGAAAGCAGGAGTGGCTGTAGGGGCGTTCCGCCAGCTTGAATATATGAGCAAGTTACTATGAGATTTAGTCCCAATAAGTACAAAATAAATCATGACGGCTATAACAGAGATTAAACTAATCATGCAGACTAGCATAGTAGATGAACAGATCCAATCTAGGACACAGACTAGAAACATGAATTCTACCACAATTTCGAACAGGAAGGACAAAAACACATACGGCGCAACGGGAGCAGCACCATTGGCGTTGAGGTTGTCGCCCATGTCATTGAGGAAGAGGTTGCCGAGGTCGGGGAAGAAGTCGTCGTCGGTGAAGTCATCGCTGCTAGCAGTCGCGAGAGTGCGCTCCCCAAATTTCAACAGTGCTAGCCGAATGGAGCGCAGGAGGGAGTGGCTATAGGGGACGTTGTGGCCACCGAATGGAGCGCAGGAGTAGCCCATGAAGCAGTAGATGGTGCTCCTCCCTAGTCTCTATTCTTATCTCTATCTCTACTAATCTTCTTTGTTTTTTATAATATACTAGTTGTAGTTGTCAAATCGAATAGTACTGCGCCGTCAACTGCACGCCCGGCTGAACACGCCTCCTCGCCTCCATCAAACCCCTCCGTTAAACCCGCATGCAAACCGAGAAACCTACTCTGGCCCGCGGGAGGAAATTTGCCGGTTGCCATTAGAGAATAATAGAGTCATGTCCAATCCATTTGAGTTAATTGCGTGTATGATTCTCCCTCTATAAAAAGTTAATTGCATCCTTAATCTTGTATTCTAAGTACTCAGGTTCCACTTTGTCGATCAGTGTACATGACTTGCGGGCTTGCTATAGATTCGCATGAGAAAGTTAAAAAGAAACAAATCCATGACTTGCGAGGATTGGAGTTAGCACCGATGGCGGTTCGTAGTCGTTCCACGCTCGGGCATTGAAGTTTGTAACTATTTTAGATTAGAACATACTACTCCTCGGTAGTAGTAGTAGAGGAGTCCTACTCCACTAATACTCTACTCAAACAAGTTAGGGCATAGTAGCAGTCTTGTAGGGAGTACCGATCTCGTGATCACTCAAGCAAGTTGTCCGACTTTGATATGACCCTCGCTGTCTGGTATGTGTCTCAGTAAGTCAAGCGGCCTGTAGTCATCATCGCTTCGTCCACTTTCCGCAACACATATTAAACTTCTCCCATCTTTGTACGCTCTTCCATCCCGCTCAAGGCGCCTCCCCTCGTCCAATCTTCCATCCCGCTAAGGCGCCTCCCCCTCATCCAAACCCAAGCACTAACAATGGCAGAACCGAGCAGCGTCCGCCGAAGAGTGGCTGGAATTCGCTCCCCACAGAGGTAATCAAGCTCATTGTTTCGCATGTGGACAATCAAGATACCATGCCGCTTCGCCGGCGTGCTCGTCGGGCTGTACCGTTTACTCAAAGCCCTCGGGCCGGAGCTTTTAAGCCAGCTCCTTCTTGCCGATGCCGCTGATCTTGAAAACGGCGTGTCACGCAGCATAATGATCGTGGGGTGGCGACATCAACCCCTTGATCGCGATCCGATCCCGTCACCCTCAACTACATTAACGGTATGTCTTTGGTCGGCATGAACACGTATTGGATGGTGCTCGTCGGTCGCGGCATTGGATGCTCGTGGAGGTCTACACCGGCGATTGATCCCCCTTCCTTCGATTAACCTTTACCATTGCTTTGGCATCGCGGCCCAGAATACTCGGATTCTTACAGTAGCCAACATGATACCAAGTTTGATTTGCTCAAGGTTGTAATCTGCCAAGTGCCCACAAGATCTGCGAATTATAAAGACTTCAAAGCAAATCGTTCTTCAATCGCGGTCTCGCTTATCGGACAGTTCACCGCGGTAAGTGGATAAATCCATACGTCCATTGCAGGATCATACATCCTCCATGGTTCTCGATGCCATTGAACACAAGGGCTCCATTTACTGTTGTCGACTCCTTCTATGGCTGGGCGTATTGCTGGCCTACTCCGGTCCTCGCTACAAACGGCTGTTACAGCAGATGTTACTTTCCTATGATATCATGATGGCTTGCTTATATTATCACAACATTTACGTAAAAATATTCATGCTCATAACATGCTGTTCTTAAGATTGACTACATCAAGAGCCCTTTTTATTTGACTCAACTTTGTTTTTGAGGGTTATTTGACTCAACTTGATATGATGTTGTAGGTCTTTGGTGTCCCTACCCTTCCTAATCCCGTAACCTTTCAAAGAAAAGCGGCATGGCAGTTGTGTGGTTCCTAGCTCGATCGATCGACGGCTAACAATTGATGATCGCTCGCACGCATCACGTGTTGTTTCGCGGAATACAATCACGATCCACCGCAAGGTCTTTGAGCAGGATCCCAGCTTCTCCGGGCCTTCGGATTTTTGACCGAGGTTGGTAAGTAGCCTTGGTACACGCTCTCACTTTGTTGGACTGAATTATTCGATTAACCAGGAGATAACCGGCGGCAAGGATCATGATGGCGTGCGGTTTTGTTCATCGAGGCAAAGCTGTGCGTACGCTGCACCATCGTCTCTGCATGCACCATACCACGATATATGCCGCCACGCCTGCAGCCCATAGTAGGAGAGAGGGTCGCAAGTATCGACTTTCGACCTGGGCGGCAGTTTCCCCGTCGAGCAACCATCCGGTTCAAGCCGTCCCGCCAATCTCCACAAATTAATAAACGATACGTCTAAGCCAGCCAGTTAGTTAGATCACGTATACCTTAGTGTAGTATGATCTTTATTTAGTTTGATGCATACACTTGTTCTTTTTTGGTAGTGAGGAGTCTGGACTAGGGGTGTCCGGATAGCCGAACTATCATCACGGCGGACTCAAGACTATGAAGATACAAGATTGAAGACTTCGTCCCGTGTTCGGATGGGACTTTCCTTGGCTGAAAGGCAAGCTTGGCGATACGGATATGTAGATCTCCTACCATTGTAACTGACTCTGTGTAACCCTAACCTATCCGGTGTCTATATAAACCGGAGGGTTTTAGTCCGTAGGACGAACAACAATCATACCATAGAGCTTCTAGGGTTTAGCCTCCTTGATCTCGTGGTAGATCTACTCTTGCACTACCCATATCATCAATATTAATCAAGCAGGAGTAGGGTATTACATCCATCGACAGGACCCGAACCTGGGTAAAAACATCGTGTCTCTTGTCTCCTGTTACCATCCGCCTAGGCGCACGCCGAGACCCCTACCGAGATCCGCGGTTTGACACCGACATTGGTGCTTTCATTGAGAGTTCCTCCGTATGCGTCACCGATAGGCCCGATGGCTCCTTCGATCATCAACAACGACGCGGTCGGGGTGAGACTTTTCTCCCGGACAGATCTTCGTGTTCGGCGGTTTTGCATGCGGGCCAATTAAGCAGCCATCCGGAGCGGATCGAAAGTTCGCCCAGGCCATCAGGTCAGATTTGGAAGTTTGAACTATCTCGGCGATATCCGCGGAGAATTGATCTTGACGGATTCGAGCCGCAATAGCGTGCACCGCGACTGTCTCGATGGGCATGATCTAGCTCTGCAGCCGAACAGTGCCTTGGAGGCCGCACCAGCATCCGCTCCGACCATTAATCCTCCGCCGGATTTCCCGATCGAGGACGAGTGGTTGGACACCGCCTCGGGGGCTACGATCTCTACGGCAATTCAGTCGAACTCCATCCCTGTCCTTTGCAAAGACCTCGACTCCAGGGTGCCGGACTCCTCTCCGGACTTCAAACCCTCCGCGCCCCTGCCAATCGAATTCGATTGGGCGCCGATCATGGAGTTCATTGTCATGGACATCTTTCAAAGACTCGCCTTTGGCGACATCCTGAATTCACTAAAGTCTCTCTCTTTATCCGGAGAGCCTGGCGGACTACGGACGGAAGGTTGGGATACGGACGATGAAGAATTCAACACCCACCCACCACCCATTTTATAGCCACGCATCGATGATCTAACCGACATGCCGACTTCGACTCAAGACATCGGCGGTATGGGCGGCGATGCGGAGGCGACCAAGACCAGCGCCTCTACGAGGGCACCGGAAGGCCACCTCGTCATATGACATATACATGGTGGACATCCCAAAAGATGGGAGCGGCGATGGAACAGCGGAGGATGACCCTCCAAGAAGCAACCAAGCGCCGACGTCGTGGCGCCGCTCTAAATCCGCCACAATAAAAGCGGTGATTCCGCACGGAGATAATAACACCGGACGAGTGCGAAGACAACCCCCCAAAGCAGGACTCAGCGCGGAGGAGGAGAAGCAAGTCCGCCGACGGCGGTCTGCAGCAGAAAAGGAGGTCGAGGGCGATAATTATCGCCTCCCTCGAAGATGAGGCAAGCCTCGGCGACGCAATTTGTCGTGGCACGAGGATCCCGCCGACAGGAGCGTTTCAAACGCAGACTTATAGCCACGGCAAGCAGCCTCAAGAAAAGCAGCAACAACTTAGAGCTGACCAAGACCTGCTAGTCGATGATGGACTGAAGTCCTTGCAGCGAAGAGTATGAACTCGAGCGCCCCCAAAAGCTACCCCAAGCGCGGGCCGTTGCCTCGATCGGAGGAGGAAGCACCCAAGTCACCGCGCCGCGACATGGCAGACCGGCCACCCGTGGCACGACGGAGAAGCCTTCGCCCCTCGCTCAAGCCACACCCGCGCCGCTCAAAAAGTACCAAGGCGCGGAAAACGCGCCGACTTGCGAGATATATTGGAGGATAAGGCAAAACATACAAGATCGATCTACGGATCGCGTGGGCACCCAACGACGCGGGATGATTACCGTCGCGCCGGATACAGCAAACCCGGCCGGGCCGAACATAGTAGATAAAGCTCATATGAGCTACGTCGTGATATAGCCCAAAACGGAGGCGCCGCACACCCACTATGCTTCACATATGAAGTAATGGATCATCAAACCCCCGAGGGATTCAAACCCGTAAACATCCAATCATACGATGGTACCACAGATCCTGCGGTCTGGATCGAGGACTATCTCCTCCATATCCAGATGGCCCACGGTGATGATCTACATGCCATCAAATACCTCCCACTCAAGCTTAAAGGACCAACTCGGCATTGGCTCAACAGCTTGCCAGCAGAATCAATTGGTTGTTGGGAGGACGTGGAAGCCGCATTCCTGATAACTTCCGGGGCACATATGTGCGACCACGAGACGCCGATGACCTTAGCCACATAATTCAGCAGCGGAAGAATCGGCGCACAATTACGGACACGGTTCCTAACAAAGAAAAATCAAATCGTTGATTGTCCGGATCACGAGAGGCCCTTGCAGCCTTCAAACATAACATCCATGACGAGTGGCTTGCCCGACACCTAGGGCAGAAAAGCCAAAATCCATGGCAGCCCTCACAACACTCATGACCTGCTTTTGTGCGGGAGAGGACAGCTGGCTAGCTTGAAGCAACAACTTGGCCAAACACCACGATAGTTCGGATACCAAGGACAGCAATGGCAGGTCGCGTCGCAACAAGAACAAGCGCCGCATTAACGGCGATAATGTGAAGATCTGCCATCAATGCGGATTCGAGGCTCTAAACCGGTCGCGGAAGAAGCCATTCAAAAGAAATACCGGGGCCCGTCCCAACTTGGACCGAATACTCGATCTCTTGTGCGATACATGGCACCCCGAAAACTCAGCCAATCACACCAACATGGATTGTTGGGTGTTCAAACAAGCGAGCAAGTTAAGTGCCGAACTCAATGACAAGGGGCTGCATAGCGATGGCGAGGAAGAGCCGGGCACGAACAATAGAGGAGATAAGGGTTTTCCCACACAAGTGCGGACGGTGAACATGATATCGCAACCCATATACCCAAAGGGAGCGGAAGCATGCACTAAGGGGCGTATATGCGATGGAGCGATCGCCCAGTTCAACCCATGGTCTTCCTGCCCGATCACCTTCGATCGAAGGACCACCCACTAGCATCCGTCACGGCGGTTTCGCCGCATGGTTCTTGACCCAATTATTAGCGGATTTCACCTCACGAGTCCCGATGGGCGGGGTAACAGCTGAACCTGCTTTATCGGGATACAATGCGCAAAATGGGCATAGACCCTCAAAATTAAACCTACAAAGACGAACTTTAAAGGCGTCATACCGGGTGTAGAGGCCAATTGTACGGGCTCAGTTACACTCGAAGTGGTCTTCGGATCCCTGAATAACTTCTGAAGTGAAGAGTTAATCTTCGACATCGTCCCGTTCCTGGCGGCTATCATGCATTTGCTTGGGCGAACCGCATTTACAAAGTTCAATGCGGTGCCGCACTACGCATACCTCAAGCTCAAGATGCCAGGCCCTCGAGGAGTAATCACGGTCAATGGAAACACCGAGCGCTCTCTCCGAGCGGAGGAGCACACGGCGACCCTCGGCGGAGGTACAAAGCAGCCTCTCGAGCAATTCTCGAGTCCGGCCACTAAGCGTCCGGACACTGTCAAGCACACCCGGAGTAACCTACAACAAGACCGCCTGGCACGATTCAAGCATCGCGTAGCAATCCGGCCCAACCCCAGCCCTCGCGAAATTGCGAAGCCAAGATTACTCTGCGTACATAACTACGCTCTGGAGATACCATGGGCATAAAGGAGAGGAGCACGACCACGCGCCGAATGCGGCTCAACCGCACGGGGCTCCGATTGTGTCATTCTTTTTCTTTTTTCTTTTTTCTTCCTTCTTCTTACTTTCAGGACTCCGTTTTCCAGAAGTCCCGTCCGGCACTAGAATCGCCGAACTCACGATGCAACAGCCGGGAAGCGAAAGCCACGTCGAGTGTTCGTGTGGTCTCTATTACGAGCATTATACCTGTTTTACATACCATCCGCAGCTTACCCTCGGAGAGGACATGTTAGATAGTCCCATCCCTTGCTTATCGCACTATTTGTATCGTTACGCTTTCATTGCGTACCTTTTGATATAAACAATACATAGCTTTTGCCTATTATTGCACTCTTTTCTTTATCTATATATATGTTCATTTCATGACATTACGCACCCATACACTTTAGTGCGGCCAATACACCAGGGGCTTAAGTACCCCAAAATTATGGTGTGATAAGTCCTAACACTTTCACAAGTCGGCACCCGAACTTATAGCATTATATGAATTGGCTCGAATCATGTCTTGGGTCAATAGTTGGGTTTGCCCGGCTCCGTGTTTTGGTACCTTACGTTCCGTTATATCGGCTAAGGTAGCACCGGAGAACCATCTGCGATTGTGCCCAGTTGAGCTGGGTCGAGCACCTCGATGGAGAAATCTAAAACGACCGTCATGATAGAGGCGAGAGCGATCGCTGTTCGAGAGGTTTTTTCGGTCCCTAAAGACTTATGCCGCTTAGAGCGAGGAACGGAATTGTCCGCCAAAGGCGTGGATAAGCGCCTCAACTCGGTCTTCCGAATACTAGGGCTTCGCGAAATTTAAAATTATAGAATTCTATGGCTAAGTGAGAGTGTTCAAGCATCATAAGTCCGGTTGCCTTGTTCGTTGCGTTGGCGCCTCCTAGATGGACCCAAGAATGGGAACAAGAGTGCTCAAGTTTATCCCGAACACCCCAACACTTCGTGGCATGGGGCTGAAGCCAACGACTTGCCATCTCTCAAATTTGATAAGCGACCGCACATAAGATAATATTTTAAATTAACAAGCGTTGCTTAGCGATATGAACAAGTTTTCAGCGTGGGATAACAAATGCGAGTCTATTCAAAATTACATCTTTGGAGCACTCATCCGCTATTCGGCGGGCACCCTTCAGGAGGCCCTCATAGTACATTTCGGGCGTGCGATGCTCCTTGCCCTACGGTGGCCCGTCCGTCACAAGCTTCTCCGCATCCAGCTTGCCCAGTGCACTTTAGCATGGGCAAGGGCCCGACGGACACCTTCAATGCAGACGGAGCGCTTGATGACTTCAATCCTGGGACAGGCGTCCACCAGCCGCCGCACTAGCCCAAAGTAGCTCCCAGGCATGGCTTCTAATGGCCACAGCCGAACTATGAGGCCCTTCATGGCCTATTCGGCGACCTTGTGGAGCTCGACCAGCTGCTTCAGCTGGTCTCTTAGGGGCACCGGTTGTCCGGCCTCAGCATACTGAGACCAGAACACCTTTTCCATCGAGCTCCCCTCCTTGGCGCGGTAGAATGCGGCAGCATCAGACACACTACGGGGCAAATCTGCGAACGCTTTTGGAGAGCTCTGAATCCGGGTAAGTAATAAGTAATTCACTTTCACATGCTTGCTCTGCATAAAGAATGCCTTACCTACCGCGATCTTCTTTATTGCCTCAATCTCCTAGAGGGCTTTTTGGGCCTCGGCCTTAGCAGCTTTGGCACTCTCAAGAGCCGAAGCAAGCTCGGACTCTTGGGTCTTCGAGTCACGCTCCAAACTCTCGTGTTTTTCCACGAGAGCCTGGAGCTCTTGCCGCACCTCTGCCAGCTGCGCCTCCCCCTTCTCTCGCTCGGTGCGTTCCACAGCAGCTTTGTTTTCGGCCACGGACACCGCCTCCTTGAGAATTCGCCACCTCGTTCGTGGCCCTGCAGTACCCATGTTATTCTGTTATTTTTGCAACCAAACCTTTCTATAAGGTATTTCTTTCATAAGGTATTACTTACCTTCCTTGTCCTCGAGCTGCTTCTTGGCAAGGCCGAGCTCGTTCTCGGACCGCTTGAGGCTTTGCTACAATGCACCGACCTCCGCAGTCAGTGCGGCAGAGGTCAGCAGCGTAGCCTGCAATCCCATATTGACATACTTATGTTAGACTCATGCGTATATCTTTTTAGATCCTTAGTCCGGCTTTTCTTTCCAAACACCGAACTAAGCATTAGGGGCTACTGTCTATGCGGTAATATTTTCACATATTCTAAACTTACCTCAAAGCTTTGTTAGAAGGCTGGTACATGCTTCGTCAAGACGCTCTTGGCGGATAGAACTGTTCGGATCACCGCACCCATAATGATCTGGTGCTCCTCCTCAATGGAAGCGCTGTTAGCGCCTCGATAGCTATCCGGTGCCTCCGGTTGGGCGGAGGACACCGGCGTCTTACCCTTCTTGCGAAGGGGCGCTTGCGGACTCGAACTGCTAAAGGTTCCGTCATGGAGTCGGACGAGTCGGGCTTAGAGCCTGAGGGTCTCGCCCCCACGCGCTGAGTCCGGGAGGTTGCCTGCGGCGCCTCCTGCGCCACCTCCTCTTGACCAAGCCCTCCTTGGGGCCCCACAGCGGCGTCGTCCACGGCGTGAGGAGGCGGTCGGAAGTAAGTACTCTCCATTTCCGGCGAACTTCGGGGACCCTTTCGTTGAAGCGGCGAACTCGCCCTTGGGTGGGCTGCATGATTGTTCGGCATTAGAGAACACTGTGCAATGATAAAAAAAGCCATGGGTATCCGGACACTTACGATCTCGCCAGGAGCTTGGCCCTTGTTGACCAATCCTCCTCGTCGTTGTCGACGTTGGTGGAGAAGTCCGGAGGAAGGGTTCTTCCCTTCTTGGACCCTCCGGCCTCCCGAGTTGGGGCGGCCTTCCTTTTCCTCTCCTCCCCCGCTGGGGGAGAGGCTTCTTTTTCTTCCTCCTCGTCCTCAGGAGAAGATTCTGCTTCAGAATCTGACAACACCAGGCGTCGAGAGCTCCTTCGAGTTCCCGTTGCCTCCTTCTTGGCCTTCTTCTCCGGCACCACATGAGGTACCGGAGCCAGCAGCCATGTCAATCGGGCGTCCGCTGGGTCTTCTGGCAAAGGAGCCGGACAGCTAACCTGTCCGGACGTCTTCAGCCAGTCCTGTTAAAGGTTAGGGAGTTTTAGATCCCACATAGAGTCAAACTATGAAAAAAGAGTCCCATAAAGGGTAAAATAACTCACCTCGCTGGCTTGACGCTGCGAGCTGAATCCATGATCTTGATGGCGTATGTGGAGCCTCGGCCTTGAACAGACACCTTCCGGGCATCTTCGTGCGTAGTGTCGAAGAGCCTTGTCGAGTGGGGTCTTGTGCGGATCGAACTCCCACAATTTGAAGGCCCGTTGTTGGCATGGGAGAATCCGGCGGATGAGCATCACACGGATTACGTTGACAAGCCTTAGATTCTTGTCCACGAGGTTTCGGACGCATGTTTAGAGTCCGGATAGCTCGTCTGAATTCCCCCATGTCAGGCCCGTCTCTTTCCATGACGAGAGCCGTGTGGGGAAGCCAGATCTGAATTCGGGGGCCGCCACCCATTTGGGGTCGCGTGGCTCGGTGATGTAGAACCACGCCAATTCCCACCCCTTCATTGTCTGCACAAAGGAGCCCTTGAGCCATAGGACTTTGGCCATCTTGCCAACCATGACGCCTCCACACTCCGCTTGATGGCCGCCCACTACCTTCAGCCTGACATTGAAGATCTTCAGCCATAAGCCGAAGTGGGGCTGGATGCAGAGGAAGGCCTCGCACACGACGATGAAAGCCGAGATGTTGAGGATAAAATTTGGGGCCAGGTCATGGAAATCCAGGCCGTAGTAGAACATGAGCCCCCGGACAAATGGGTGAAGTGGAAAACCTAGTCCATGGAGGAAGTGGGGAGAAGCGCCACCCTCTCATGGAGCACAGGGGTTGGAATGAGCTGCCCGCGTCCGGGCAGCTTTGTCTTGCGATGTCGCGGGACAAATATCCGCCTCGCGCAGATCTTGTGATGTGCCCTCCGTGACGGAGGAGGCCATCCACCTGCCTCCGCTCCCGACATGGTTGGAGAAGGTTGAGGTGGGATGTGCGGACTTGGGCGCTGGAGCTCGAGTCTTGTGAAATGGATGAGCAAAGGAGGAAGAAGGCGTGGGTGAAAGGTGGATCCTTATCCCTTATATGGACGGGACGGTTATCGTCCCCCACCAGCTGGTAAAACTCGCTTATCTCCCAAGCACCGTAATTAATGGCGCGGATGGGTTATCCACGTCCGTATTGATGAGAATCCCGGAATAAGGGGGCACGATCTATGCTTTGATAAGAAGTACCAAGGAAACCACCTCGCTAAACGCGCTAAGGTGGAACGGTAAAAAACGATTCATATAAAGGCCTGGCCGTGGTGTACGTCAGCTGATCTGTGCAAAAATTATTCTCTATATGGTGGTATGTGGAACTTGTTTTGCAGAGCCGGACACTATCCTGGTGTTCAAAACCTTCTATGAAGTATTTGGAGGAGGAACCCGCCTTGCAATGCCGAAGACAATATGCGCGCCGGACTCGTCGTCATTGAAACCTGGTTCACGGGACTCTTGAGGAGTCTGGACTAGGGGGTGTCCGGATAGCCGAACTATCATCACGGCCGCACTCCAAGACTATGAAGATACAAGATTGAAGACCTCGTCCGTGTCCGGATGGGACTTTCCTTGGCGTGGAAGGAAAGCTTGGCGATACGGATATGTAGATCTCCTACCATTGTAACCGACTACGTGTAACCCTAACCTATCCGGTGTCTATATAAACCGGAGGGTTTTAGTCCGTGGGGCGAACAACAATCATACCATAGGCTAGCTTCTAGGGTTTAGCCTCCTTGATCTCGTGGCAGATCTACTCTTGTACTACCCATATCATCAATATTAATCAAGCAGGAGTAGGGTATTACCTCCATCGAGAGGGCCCGAACCTGGGTAAAAACATCGTGTCTCTTGTCTCCTGTTACCATCCGCCTAGACGCACAGTTCGGGACCCCCTACCCGAGATCCACCGGTTTTGACACTGACAGTAGCCCTTTTGTAATGATGGCTGATGTTTGGTTTGGAAGAGATAGCTGCGTCTTCACTCTTCTGGCCTGCTTACTGCTTCTGTTGCACCCCAGCCCTAGTTGCTGCTGCTGCTGTTTTCAATGTATAATCTGTAGTATATTTCATCTGTTGGTTGAATAAATGTGTTGTTAGAACGACAAACACAATGTTTTGAAAGTCGTTGCACGGTTCGATCCTTTAGTGCCCCGTACCATACGTAGCGCATACTATTTTTCGTACGGAACACATTTTCCACTTGTTGATAACATGCAGCCCACTGATGAAGGCCCAATAGAGAAGCCCATAATTAACTGGAAGGGAGGCTCTCACATGAATCCGACCCAGGGACATGCTCATGGTCCCCTAAACATAAATAAGTAAGTAAATAAATAAAGCTAAATGTCATGCACCAGTTCTTTAAATTCACGATTTAATAGGAGGATATTATTTCCTATGATAGTGTCGTTACATTCAGTCGATATTATTCTTCAGCAAAGATAGCGACCAGTCTTCTTTCTCCCAGCATTTTATTTCTGCAACCAGTGGACGCATGCAAATCATAGTCAACGTCGTAAATAGATCCGGTCCATTTTTATTTTTCAATAAGAATGTCCAACCCAGCGCAGCACATTGGCGACAACACTTTATCCTCCGCCTTGGTGCGCTCGCCACAGCGCCGCCGTCTGGCCCTGTCAACATAGTTTTTTTCGAAACGATCCCACTCAACATAGTGAGTCGGGAGAGGACTGTAGTTGTGAGTATGACCGTACGGACCCACCAGGTCCACTCCCGAACACAAGCAAGCGCTTCTTTTACTACTCAGATGAACCCCTCGTTTTTTTACTCTAATCCACCCTGCTGATATCTGGGACCCACATCATTTTCAATGTATAGTCAATTAACGACAGAATTGCACAACTTTTTTTAGTAGTAATTCGGAGGAGCAGGCTATAAATTGGGTTGTGCGGTCTCTGTGGCTCGTCTAACAACATGACCAGCCCAGCAGTTTTTTCTTTGGGAAAATAGGTAGACTAGTATTTCTTTGTGAAGAATACCCAAGCTAGGCCTATTTGTTTTCTCCGACTTACTGGGCTGCAAATCTTTCAAGACAAGGAGGGATGCATTCCGGCCTGGCCAAAGAGTATGGTCATTGTCTGTTAAAAGTAATAACAAAAGGGGTTGAAAATTCCAAAAAAATTATAGCAAATGGGATATTAGTTTTTTTTTGTTTTTGTTCTTCACTGATATCTTATACGTATTTCATTGGATTTAACATGACATAGTACTAATTTATTTTTAAATTTGTTTTAGTATGACTACTAATTTTTGGACTAAGAATATTTTGTTCCCTAGAAAAAATTTGTGAATTTTCAAAATTTCCCACATATTTAGTTAATTTTTTGACACTGGTACTGACCAGAAAATGGGCAGCAATTCTAAAAATGGAAAATAGGCTGCAATAAATTCCATATTAATTAGAACATGAGTAAAAATTATAAAAATAATAGCAAATAGGCTGTACACGCCACATATTTGGAGGATGACTTGTTTACACAAGGCTTTGTCAGTCAACACACGATTCTAGCAGCAGTGACTGTTGGATGTCCATCCAACGCCGACGTGCTTCTTCAATCTCTGATCTTCCTGCTCCAGCCGCCTAAACTAGCGCCAGCGGGACTGCCTGCTCCCTCCTCTTGTGGCCCGCTGTGATGCCGTGCAGGCTTCCCGGGCCCACCCTACTCCCTCCGCTGGCCTGGCCTCACACAATCAACTGCCTTCTTATTATGCGAAGAAAATGATTCCTCCCAATGACATCTGGGGCGCACCGGTTGGGAGGCTGACCTGTGGGCCTACTAAGTTGTCGCGTATGCAGGGCTTGTCAACTTAGTCAACAAACGATTCTAGCAGCAGTAATCATTGGATTTGAATCGAACGGTCCTGCTGCTTCTTCAATCGATGCTCTTCTTGCACCAGCCGCCCAAACCAGCACTGGCGAGACCGCATGCTCCTGCCTCCAGTGGCGGCTGTGCTTTCGTTGAAGCCCCATAGCCCCCTACTACTCCCACCGCTAGCCAGACCCTGCGGCGACGACAGCCTCACACCGCAGCCGAACCAGTGAACCGTCGTACTCCTCTCCGTGTGGGCATCCACTGCCGCGTCTTCTCCGGCTCCGCGTCGTCCCCTTCCTAGGCCTCGCCGTCGTCCACCGCCTTGGTGCTCTCGGCGCGGCTTGGTCAATGTGGTCAACGACCGACTTCCATCGGAAGAGTACTGTACATGGAGAGGCTAACAGCTGGGTCCACGGCCACAACCCAGTTTTTTTGTGATTTGCCAAGTAAGTCGCTTTGTCAGGCCCGTTGGGCTGCAAATCTTTCAAGATGAGGAGAGCTTTCATTCGGCTGGCCGAGAAAATGGCCTATCAGTAATGAGAAATGGACTATATATTTTTAGAACACAATCAAACCGGCAATTAGTTTCAATTTTCTTTTTTTCATTTCGAGATTTTAAATTACATTAATTTTTATGCGTGGACAATTTTGTTGGATTTTATATTGATATACATTTATTTTTAAAATCAGTTTGAATGTGACTCGAAATTTCGGGATTAAAAACAGTTCGGACCGCATCAAAATATGCAAAATTTCGTATAATTTTTTAACCGTGGCCACAATATGGGCTATAATGCTAACAAAAAGAATATGGGCTCCAAAAAAACCTTAAGAATTAGCAAATGGGATGTAAATCATTAGAAATAATGGCAGATGAGTTGTATGTTATTTTCCATAGATTTGAGGCTTTCCTAAAAAAAGGTTGACGCATAAGCAGTGACTGTTGGATGTCCATCCAACGGCCGTCGTGTTGCTTCAATCTCTGGTCTTCCTGCTCCAGCCGCTCAAACAAGCACCGATGGGACTGCCTGCTCCCTCCTCCCTGACCGGGCTGTGCTGCCGCAAGAGCCTCACCGCCCCATCAGATTCCCATCACTGGCCTAGCCATCTCCCTACTCACCCACACCTGCTGTTATTCTCCGGCAACGGCAGACGAACGATAAACCCTCGACAACAGATCGTACTCTCTCTGCATGGGAAACAACTGCCGAGTCTTCCCTGCCTCCGTGTCGTTCCCTTCCCAGGCCTCGCTGTCGTCCACCACCCTGGTGCTCTCGGCGCGGCCTGGTCAACGTGGTCAACGACCGACATGCATCTGAAGTGGACTGTACGTGGAGAGGCTGACAGCTGGGTACGCGCAAAATAATGATTCCTCCACCTGACATCAGGGACCCACCAAAAGGGCCTCTATATTTCGCGAAAAAAACATTACCGCCACTGACAGCTCGGACCCACCAGCTATATCTTCGCATGCAAGGAAGTGCCTCCTTATTACGCACAAAAAAATGAATACTCCCCCTGTTAGCTGGGACCCAGTATAGTGGTAGGCTGACTTGTGGGCCTACTAAGTTGGCGGGGACGATGTCCATCCAACGGCCGTAGTGCTTCTTCAACCTCTGGTCTTGTTGCTCCAGCCGCCCAAACCAGCGCCGGTCGTGCCTCGTGCTCCTGCCTCCTGTGGCCGGCTGCGATGCGGCGGAGGCCTCACCGCCTCCTACTACTCCCACCGCTGGCCAGGCCATCCCTCTACTCACCCACACCCCCTGTTATTCTGCGGTGAGGACAGCCTCACACCGCCGCGAACCAGTGAACCCTCGTACTCCTCTATGCATGGGCATCCACTGACGCGTCTTCCCGGCTCCGCGTCGTCCCCTTCCTAGGCCTCGCCGTCATCCACCACCCTGGTGCTCTCGGCGCGGCGTGGTCAACGTGGTCAAGAAACGGCTTCCATCGGACGTGGACTGTACGTGGAGAGGCTGATAGCTGGGTCCACGACCACAACAAGGAAGTGCCTCCTTATTACGTGCAAAATAATTATTCCTCCGCCTGTCAGCGGGGACCTACCGGACGGGCCACCGTATTTCGCGAAAAAACGTTTCCCGACTGCTGGGACCCACCAGCTACATCTTCGCAGGCAAGGAAGTGCCTGACAGTCGGGACCCACCTGGTCGAAGCGTATGTAGCGTTGTCATTCTGGTCGCAAACGTGTACGTACATTCTGGTCAATGTAGAGGCGCGCACGTGTCGTAGTAGAGGCGCGCACATAGCATGTACATGTACGTAAAGCGGCCAGTGTGCAAGAAAGAAAATACAGCCACGTACGTACATACGGTCAGGGTCTCAAACGCCTACTCGCACATACGTATGGCCAGGGCTCGTGTACATGGCTGGGTCGAAACGGAGAAACATCGTCGTCATCGTGTTCATGGGGAGCCAACCAGCTGGGTCGGAACGGAATGCGTCGTCGTGTTCATCGGGAGGGCTTGGACGGAACAGTCGATGGAAACGAGGCCTGGGGTACCGCAGAACAGAGGAAACGGCCTTGTGTTCGACCGGCTACGTTTGAAACGGGATCCTGTTCATCGGGATGGGTCTGGCGTACCGCAAAATGGAGGAAACGGACCTCCTATGGTCGAAACGGGGGTCCTGTTGATTGGGAGGGGTGTGGCGTACCGCAAAACGGAGGAAACGGACTTGTGTTGGAGCACTACGGTCGAAACGGGGGTCCTGTTCATCGGGAGGGGTGGGGCATACCGCAAAACGGGACTCCACGGGATACTGTTCATCTCCACCGTCGACCCCCTCCAGCCTCCAAGGGCAACTATTCATCCACCGTCGACCTCCTCCAGCCTCCACCTGCGACTGTTCATCCACGGGCTCCTGTTCATCCAGCCTCCACAACGCTACTCCACGGCTCTTCGCTCAACCAGCCCTCTCCATGGGCTCTGTTCAACCACCCTCCACGGGCTACTGCTCATCCTGCCGTCCACCGTCTCATGCTTATCCTGCCCTCCACGGGTGGTCCTGTTCATCCTGCCTCCACGGGTCCTGTTCATCCAGCCCCAACCGCTCAAACGATCGGGTCCTATTCATCCACCCCACCGGAACTGTTCATCCAAAGCCCCAAAGAACACCTTTGCTCATCAAGAGGCAACGCCACGGGTCCCGATCATCCACCCCCACCGAACCTGTTCATCCACCCCCGCAACACTCCTTTGCTCATCCAGAGGCAGCATCGATCGGCTCCAGTTAGCAGTAGTAGCAAAGGAATCGCTCGATCGGGTTCAGTTAACAGCCATCGATCGATCGCTCGGGTTCAGTGCTTGCATTGTAATCGCTCGGGTTCAGTTAGAGCCCAACGCCTCGCACCCACGCGCGTGCGTGTACGAGAGAAACACGCATCGATCGGCCCCGACCACCCACCCTAACCGGGAACACCCCGATATTTTCCTCGCCCTCGCTTCTTCCACGGTTTTTTCTGTCATGGATGGCCCAAAGAATGTCATGCAGCTGCGTCTCTGGCCCGCCCAGGATGAAAAGCCCATTTTCTGTCATGATTTTTTGTCATAGAAGTAGGACCCCACCACATCTATGATGATACCGTGTTTTGTCACAATTATCGTCATAGAAGTGTCATAAGTATGACAGAAAAGATTTTGGTTCGGCCCAAAATGTCACGGATGTGTCTTTTTTTTTTGTAGTGCAACTCATGGCTCTGACACATGGATAGCAAGCTTCCACGCACTCCTGTTCATAGCTAGTTCTTTGGTGATACTACATGCCTTCAGGTCTCTCTTAACGGACTCCTCCCATGTCAAATTCGGTCTACCCGACCTCTCTTGACTTTCACCGCATGCTTTAGTCGTCCGCTATGCACTGGAGCTTCTGGGGGCTGCGCTGAATATGCCCAAACCAACTCACACGATGTTGGACAAGCTTCCCATCAATTAGTGCTACCCCAACTCTATCTCGTATATCATCTTTTGGGACTCTATCCTTCCTCGTGGGGCCACATATCCATCTCAACATACGCATCTCTGCCACACCTAACTGTTGAACATGTTGCCTTTTAGTCGGCCAACACTCAGCGCCATACAACATTGCGGGTCAAATAGTCATCCTGTAGAACTTGCCTTTTAGCTTTTGTGGCACTCTCTTGTCACAGAGAATGCCAGAAGCTTGGCGCCACTTCATCCATCCGGCTTTGATTCGATGTTTCACATCTTCATCAATACTCCCATCCTCCTGCAACATTGACCCCAAATATCGAAAGGTCTCCTTCTGAGGTACCACCTGCCCATCAAGGCTAAGCTCCACCTCCTCACACCTAGTAGTACTGAAACCACACATCATGTACTCGGTTTTAGTTCTACTAAGCCTATACCCTTCCGATTCCAAGGTTTGTCTCCATAACTCTAACTTCCTATTTACCCCCGCCCGACTATTGTCAACTAGCACCACATCATCCGCAAAGAGCATACACCATGGGGTATCTCCTTGTATATCCCTTGTGACCTCATCCATCACCAATGCAAAAAGATAAGGGCTCAAAGCTGACCCCTGATGTAGTCCTACCTTAATCGGGAAGTCATCAGTGCCTACATCACTTGTTCGAACACTTGTCACAACATTATCGTACATGTCCTTGATGAGGGTAATGTACTTTGCTGGGACTTTGTGTTTCTCCAAGGCCCACCATATGATATTCCTCGGTATCTTATCATAGGCCTTCTCCAAGTCAATGAACACCATGTGCAAGTCCTTCTTTTACTCCCTGTATCTCTCCATAAGTTGTCATACCAAGAAAATGGCTTCCATGGTCGACCTCCCAGGCATGAAACCAAACTGATTTTTGTCCACGCTTATCATTCTTCTTAAGCGGTGCTCAATGACTCTCTCCCATAGCTTCATTGTATGGCTCATTAGCTTAATTCCACAGTAATTAGTACAATTCTGAACATTCCCTTGCTCTTGAAGATTGGTACTAATATACTCCGTCTCCATTCTTCTAGCATCTTATTTGCCCGAAAAATAAGGTTGAAAAGCTTGGTTAGCCATACTATCGCTATGTCCCCGAGGCCTTTCCATACCTCAATGGGAATACAATCAGGGCCCATCACCTTGCCTCCTTTCATCCTTTTTAAAGCCTCCTTGACCTCAGACTCCTAGATTCACCGCACAAAACGCATGCTGGTTTTATCAAAGGAGGCGTCCAGTTCAATGGTAGAACTCTCATTCTCCCCATTGAATAGCTTGTCGAAGTACTCCCACCATTTATGCTTAATCTCCTCGTCCTTCACCAAGAGTTGGCCTGCTCCGTCCTTGATGCATTTGACTTGACCAATATCCCTCGTCTTCCTCTCTCGGATCTTGGCCATCTTATAGATGTCACTTTCGCCTTCCTTCATGCCTAACCGTTGGTATAGGTCCTCATATGCCCGACCCCTTGCTTCACTGACAGCTCGCTTTGCGGCCTTCTTCGCCATCTTGTACTTATCTATGTTGTCTGCACTCCTATCCAGGTATAGGCGCCTGAAGCAATCTTTCTTCTCTTTAATCGCCTTCTGGACATCATCATTCCACCACTAGGTATCCTTATATTCGCTTCTCCTTCCCTTGGACACTCCAAACTCCTCCAAGGCCACCTTACGAATGCAATTTGCCATCTTCATCCACACATTGTCCGCATCCCCTCCTTCCTCCCAAGGGCCCTCCTTAATGACCCTCTCCTTGAACGCCTGAGCTACCTCCCCTTGAGCTTACACCACTTTGTTCTACCGACTTTGGCATGCTTATCCCGCTGGACACGAATCCGAAAGCGGAAGTCAGCAACCACCAGCTTATGCTGAGGTACAACACTCTCTCCAGGTATCACCTTACAGTCTAGGCATGCACACCTATCTTCTCTTCTCGAGAGGATGAAATCAATATGGCTAGAGTGTTGGCCACTACTAAAAGTCACCAGATGTGATTCTCTCTTTCTAAAGAGGGTGTTAGCTACAATCATGTCGTAGGCTAGAGCAAATCTTAAGACATCTTCTCCTTCTTGATTCCCGATGCCATAGCCAAAGCTCCCATGCACCCCTTCAAAACCTGCGTTAGATGTACCTACGTGGCCATCGAGGTCTCCTCCTATGAAGAGCTTCTCGCCAATCGGTACACTCCTGACGATGTCTTCGAGGCCTTCCCAGAACTCCCCCTTGGTGTTCTCATTGTGGCCTACTTGAGGGGCATACGCGCTGATAACATTGAGAACTAAGTACCCAACTACCAGCTTGACCAGGATAATCCGGTCCCCACGTCTCTTGGCGTCTACCACTCCATACTTGAGGCTCTTGTTGATCAAGATGCCTACGCCATTTCTGTTCCCAGTCATCCCCGTGTACCACAGCTTGAAGCCGGTATCGTCCACCTCCTTCGCCTTTTATCCCCTCCATTTGGTTTCTTGGACGCATAGGATATCAACACCTCTCCTCACCGCTGCATCAACTAGCTCCCGAAGCTTCCCTGTCAGAGAACCTATGTTCCAGCTACCTAAGCGAATCCTCCTAGGCTCGGCTAGCCTCCTTACCCTTCGCACTCGTCGAGTCAAATGCGAAGACCCTTGCTCATTTTCCACTACATCCAGGCGCCAATGTTGCGCGCCACTAAGGATGCGACGATCCGATCCTCGCTCACTTGCCATCGTATCCGGATCAAGATACGGTGCGCCGCCGGGGGGGGGGGGGTGACGGCCCGGACCTTGCCCATTTTTCACCACACCCGGGTTCTGATGTGGCGCGTCGCTGATAGGTTTACACCCCAACGAAAAAAAATTGGGTTTCATCTCCATAAGAGTGGCTGAGTTTTTGCGTTGGCTCGTCAAGCCTATCACAACTTTCCTCCTTTACCCGGGCTTGGGACCGACCATGTTGACATAGGCGGAGTTCATCAACAGATGTAAACTTTTTTGAAATTTCGAACGTGATTATCTTTTTGAAAAAGGTAAATATATTTTGAAACACAAAAAATTTCAAAATTGCAAACAATAATTCAAAACTCGAAAATTTTGTGAAAATGCAAACATTTTTTAGACTCCAAAGAGCCAAATCGTGGCAAAGTATTTATGGATTTTTGAATTGGTCTAGAACTTCCGCTTCAAAACTCTATGACTCAAAGTATTTATTCATTAGGCTCCGAAGAGCCAGATATTACAAACATGGGTCTGATGACCCAGCATTCAAGTCATACAAGCAACAAGCACAGGCGGAAGCAAAAACATGTCTGAGTACAGACATCTGAAAAGAGAGAAGGCTAGTAAGCCTATCTATCTACAAGACCCTCCAAAGGGTACAAGATCGTAGCTGAGGTAACAAGCTAAAGGCCGAAGTCCATGCGGAACTACTAGTGAGACCGAAATCTCTCTGCAAAAACATAAATTAAGCAAACGTGAGTACAAATGTACCCAACAAGACTTACATCAGAACTAGCTACATATGCATCAGTATCAACAAAGGGGTGGTGGAGTTTAACTGCAGCAAGCCAGCTTTGACTCAGTGGCTATCCTGAACTACGACTGCTGGTAACTCTTTTGAGGTGGCGCACACGAGTCCACATATTCACCATATCAATACACCACTATGGATCCGCTTCCGTCTCCCTACGAGAAGGCCATCCATAGCAATCACGCTTATCTTGCGCATTTTAGAGTATCCACTTTCACTTGTCTATGAACTGTACAGGCAACCCAGAAGTTCTTTACCGTGGACGCGGCTATTCGAATAGATCATTTATAACCTTGCAGGGGTGTACTTCTTCACACACGCACTCGCCACTTACCGCCATGTATCTCGGCAACCTTCAAGCGGAAGACTGGCGAGGGTGTCGGCCACGACCTGACTAACCACACAAGTCTCGAGTCCAGGTTTATCTCCTATTCAGGTTCCATCCGCAAGGAGATCCAGCCGGGGTTTCGCTCACGGCCCCAAACGATGTGAGCAGGGTTCCCAAGCCCAACAAACGGGCGACGCTTGGTACACCGTGCCACTGCACCTAGTCTGTTGATGTCTACTACGCAACCTTCTTCTTGTAGACGTTGTTGGGCCTCCTAGTGCAGAGGTTTGTTGGACAGTAGAAAATTTCCCTCAAGCGGATGACATAAGGTTTATCAATCCGTGGGAGGCGTAGGATGAAGATGGTCTCTCTCAAACAACCCTGCAACCAAATAACAAAGAGTCTCTTGTGTCCCCAACACACCCAATACAATGGTAAATTGTATAGGTGCACTAGTTCGGCGAAGAGATAGTGATACAAGTGCAATATGGATGGTAGATATGGGTTTTTGTAATCTGAAAATATAAAAACAGCAAGGTAACTAATGATAAAAGTGAGCGTAAACGGTATTGCAATGATAGGAAACAAGGCCTAGGGTTCATACTTTCACTAGTGCAAGTTCTCTCAACAATAATAACATAGTTGGATCATATATCTATCCCTCGACATGCAACAAAGAGTCACTCCAAAGTCACTAATAGCGGAGAACAAATGAAGAGATTATGGTAGGGCACGAAACCACCTCAAAGCTATTCTTTCCAATCAATCCGTTGGGCTATTCCTGAAAGTGTCACAAACAACCCTAGAGTTCGTACTAGAATAACACCTTAAGACACAAATCAACCAAAACCCTAATGTCACCTAGATACTCCAATGTCACCTCAAGTATCCGTGGGTATGATTATAAGATATGCATCACATAATCTCAGATTCATCTATTCAACCAACACATAGAACCTCAAAGAGTGCCCCAAAGTTTCTACCGGAGAATCACGACGAAAAAGTGTGCCAACCCGTATGCATAGGTTCATGGGCGGAACCCGCAAGTTGATCACCAAAACATACATCAAGTGAATCACGTGCTATCCCATTGTCACCACAGATATGCACGGCAAGACATACATCAAGTGTTCTCAAATCATTAAAGACTCAATCCGATAAGATTACTTCAAAGGGAAAACTCAATCCATTACAAGAGAGTAGAGGGGAGAAGCAACATAAGATCCAACTATAATAGCAAAGCTCGCGATACATCAAGATCGTGCCAAATCAAGAACACGAGAGAGAGAGATCAAACACATAGCTCTTGGTACATACCCTCAGCCCCGAGGGTGAACTACTCCTCCTCGTCATGAAGAGCGTCGGGATGATGAAGATGGCCATCGGTGAGGTTCCCCCCCGGCAGGTGCCTAACAGGTCCCGATTGACTTTTGGTGGCTACAGAGGCTTGCGGCGGCGGAACTCCCGATCTATTCTTTTCCCCGATCGTTTTAGGGTATATGGGTATATATAGGAGGAAGAAGTACGTCAGGGGAGCCACGAGGGGCGCACGAGGGTGGAGGGCGCGCCCTAGGGGGTTGGGCGCGCCCCCTACCTCGAGGCTCCCTTGTTTCTTTCCTGATGTTCACTCCAAGTTTATCCGGTAGTTTTCCTTCCAAAAATAACTTCTCCAGTTGGTTTCATTCCGTTTCGACTCCGTTTGATATTCCTTTTCTTGAAACATCAAACAAGGGAAAAACAGAACGGCACTTGGCTCGGGTCAATAGGTTAGTCCCAAAATAATATAAAAGTGGATAATAAAGCCCAATAATGTTCAAAATAGTAGATAATATAGCATGGAGCAATCAAAATTATAGATACGTTGGAGACGATCAAGCATCCCTAAGCTTAATTCCTGCTCGTCCTCGAGTAGGTAAATGATAAAAAAGATAATTTTTGATGCGGAGTGCTACTTGGCATAATTTCAATGTAATTCTTCTTAATTGTGATAAAAAATATACAAAAGATTCAAGATAAAAGTTCATATTGACATGAAAATAATAATACTTCAAGCATACTAACAAAGCAATCATGTCTTCTCAAAATAACATGGCCAAAGCAAGATATCCCTACAAAATCATATAGTCTGGCTATGCTCTATCTTCGTCACACAAAGTATTTAAATCATGCACAACCCCGATGACAAGCCAAGCAATTGTTTAATACTTTTGACATTCTGAAACCTTTTCAATCTTCACGCAATACATGAGCGTGAGCCATGGACATAGCACTATATGTGGAATAGAATGGTGGTTGTGGAGAAGACAAAAAGGGAGAAGATAGTCTCACATCAACTAGGCGTATCAACGGGCTATGGAGATTCCCATCAATAGATATCAATGTGAGTGAGTAGGGATTGCCATGCAACGGATGCACTAGAGCTATAAGTATATGAAAGCTCAACAAAAGAAACTAAGTGGCTGTGAATCCAACTCGCTTGCTCACGAAGACCTAGGGCATTTTGAGGAAGCACATCATTGGAATATACAAGCCAAGTTCTATAATGAAATATTCCCACTAGTATATGAAAGTGACAAAATGAGAGACTCTCTATCATGAAGATCATGGTGCTACTTTGAAGCACAAGTGTGGTAAAAGGATAGTAGCATTGCCCCTTCTCTCTTTTTCTCTCATTTTTTTTATTTTTTTATTTGGGCCTTTTCTCTTTTTTTATGGCCTCTTTTTTATTTTTCTTTTTAATTTTTCGTCCGGAGTCTCATCCCGACTTGTGGGGGAATCATAGTCTCCATCATCCTTTCCTCACTGGGACAATGCTCTAATAATGATGATCATCACACTTTTATTTACTTACAACTCATGAATTACAACTCGATACTTAAAACAAAATATGACTCTATATGAATGCTTCTGGCGGTGTACCGGGATGTGCAATGACTCATGAGTGACATGTATGAAAGAATTATGAATGGTGGCTTTGCCACAAATACAATGTCAACTACATGATCATGCAAAGCAATATGACAATGACGGAGCGTGTCATATTAAACGGAACGGTGGAAAGTTGCATGGCAATATATCTCGGAATGACTATGGAAATGCCATAATAGGTAGGTATGGTGGCTGTTTTGAGGAAGGTATATGTTGGGTGTATGATACCGGCGAAAAGTGCGCGGTATTAGAGAGGCTCGGAATGGTGGAAGGAGGAAAATTGCGTATAATCCATGGACTCAACATTAGTCATAAAGAACTCATATACTTAATGCAAAAATCTACAAGTTATCAAAGCAAAGTATTACGCGCATGCTCCTAGGGGGATAGATTGGTAGGAAAAGACCATCGCTCGTCCCCGACCGCCACTCATAAGGAAGACAATCAATAAACAAATCATGCTCCGACTTCATCACATAACGGTTCACCATACGTGCATGCTACGGGAATCACAAACTTTAACACAAGTATTTCTCAAATTCACAACTACTCAACTAGCTTGACTCTAATATCACCATATCCATATCTCAAAACAATTATCAAGCATCAAACTTCTCATAGTATTCAACACACTCATAAGAAAGTTTTTACTAGTCTTGAATACCTAGCATATTAGGATTAAGCAAATTACCATGCTGTTTAAGACTCTCAAAATAATATAAGTGAAGCATGAGAGTTCATCTATTTCTTCAAAATAAAACCACCACCGTGCTCTAAAAGATATAAGTGAAGCACTAGAGCAAACAACAAACTACTCCGAAAGATATAAGTGAAGATCAATGGGTAGTCGAATAATTATGTAACTATGTGAAGACTCTATAACATTTAAGAATTTCAGATCTTCATAATTTATTCAAACAGGAAGCAAAACAAAAGAAATTAAAATGACGCTCCAAGCAAAACACATATGATGTGCTGAATAAAAAGATAGCTCCAAGTAAAGTTACCGATGAACGAAGAAGAAAGAGGGGATGCCATCCGGGGCATCCCCAAGCTTAGGCTCTTGGTTGTCCTTGAATATTACCTTGGGGTGCCTTAGGCATCCCCAAGCTTAGGCTCTTGCTGCTCCTTATTCCATAGTCCATCGAATCTTTACCCAAAACTTGAAAACTTCACAACACAAAACTCAACAGAAAATCTCATGAGCCCCGTTAGTGAAAGAAAACAAACCACCAATTAAAGGTACTGGAATGAACTCATTCTTTATTTATATTGGTGTTAAACCTACTGTATTCCAACTTCTCTATGGTTTATAAACTATTTTAGTAGCCATAGAGTCATCGAAATAAGCAAACAACACACGAAAAACAGAATCTGTTAAAAACAGAACAGTCTGTAGTAATCTGTAACTAACGCAAACTTCTGGAACTCCAAAAATTCTAAAATAAATTGGTGGACCTGAGGAATTTGTCTAGTAATCATCTGCAAAAAGAATAAACTAAATAGAATTCTCCAGTAAAAAGTTTTAGCTAATCTCGTGAGCGATAAAGTTTCTGTTTTTTACAGCATGATCATAAAGGCTTCACCCAGTCTTCCCCAAAGGTTCTACTTGGCACAAACACTAATTAAAACATAAAACCACATCTTAACAGAAGCTAGATGGATTATTTATTCCTAAACATAACCAAAAAGCAAGAAACTAAAATAAAATTGGGTTGCCTCCCAACAAGCGCTATCGTTTAACGCCCCTAGCTAGGCATGATGATTTCAATGATGCTCACAAAAAGATAAGAATTGAAACATAAAGAGAGCATCATGAATAATATGACTAGCACATTTAAGTCTAACCCACTTCCTATGCATAGGGATTTTGTGATAAAACAATTTATGGGAATAATCAACTAGCATAGGAAGGCAAAACAAGCATAATTTTAAAACTTAAAGCACATAGAGAGGAAACTTGATATTATTGCAATTTCTACAAGCATATATTCCTCCCTCATAATAATTTTCAGTAGCATCATGAATGAATTCAACAATATAACCAGCACCTAAAGCATTCTTTTCATGATCTACAAGCATAGAAAATTTACTACTCTCCACACAAGCAAAATTCTTCTCATCAACAATAGTGGGAGCAAACTCAACAAAATAACTATCATGTGATTGAAAATTAAGATCAAGATGACAAGTTTCATGGTTATCATTATTCTTTAAAGCATACATGTCATCACAATAATCATCATAGATAGGAGGCATGCTTTCATCATAGTAATTTTGCTCATCAAAGCTTGGGGGACAAAAAATATCATCTTCATCAAACATAGCTTCCCCAAGCTTGTGGCTTTGCATATCATTAGCATCATGGATATTCAAGGAATTCATACTAACAACATTGCAATCATGCTCATCATTAAAATATTTAGTGCCAAACATTTTAATGCATTCTTATTCTAACACTTTGGCACAATTTTCCTTCCCATCATACTCATGAAAGATATTAAAAAGATGAAGCGTATGAGACAAACTCAATTCCATTTTTTTGTAATTTTCTTTTATAAACTAACTAGTGCTAAAACAATAAACAAAAAGATTCGATTGCAAGATCTAAAGATATACCTTCAAGCACTCACCTCCCCAGCAACGACACTAGAAAAGAGCTTAGTTGACGGGGTGTGAGTGCCGCTTACCTAGCCTCCCCGGCAACGGCGCGAGAAAAGAGCTTGATGTCTACTACACAACCTTATTCTTGTAGACGTTGTTGGGCCTCCAAGTGCAGAGGTTTGTAAGACAGTAGCAGATTTCCCTCAAGTGGATGACCTAAGGTTTATCAATCTGTGGGAGGCGTAGGATGAAGATGGTCTCTCTCAAACAACCCTGCAACCAAATAACAAAGAGTCTCTTGTGTCCCCAACACACCCAATAAAATGGTAAATTGTATAGGTGCACTAGTTCGGCGAAGAGATAGTGATACAAGTGCAATATGGATGGTAGATATGGGTTTTTGTAATCTGAAAATATAAAAACAGCAAGGTAACTAATGATAAAAGTGAGCGTAAACGGTATTGCAATGATAGGAAACAAGGCCTAGGGTTCATACTTTCACTACTGCAAGTTCTCTCAACAATAATAACATAGTTGGATCATATAACTATCCCTCGACATGCAACAAAGAGTCACTCCAAAGTCACTAATAGCGGAGAACAAACGAAGAGATTATGGTAGGGTACGAAACCACCTCAAAGTTATTCTTTCCAATCAATCCATTGGGCTATTCCTATAAGTGTCACAAACAGCCCTAGAGTTCGTACTAGAATAACACCTTAACACACAAATCAACCAAAACCCTAATGTCACCTAGATACTCCAATGTCACCTCAAGTATCCGTGGGTATGATTCTACGATATGCATCACACAATCTCAGATTCATCTATTCAACCAACACATGGAACCTCAAAGAGTGCCCCAAAGTTTCTACCGGAGAATCACGACGAAAACGAGTGCCAACCCCTATGCATAGGTTCATGGGCGGAACCCGCAAGTGGATCACCAAAACACACATCAAGTGAATCACGTGATATCCCATTGTCACCACAGATATGCACGGCAAGACATACTATGTTCTAAAATCATTAAAGACTCAATCCGATAAGATTACTTCAAAGGGAAAACCCAATCCATTACAAGAG
This sequence comes from Aegilops longissima, assembly GCA_021605205.1. NCBI lineage: Eukaryota > Viridiplantae > Streptophyta > Magnoliopsida > Poales > Poaceae > Aegilops > Aegilops longissima. The sequence continues at coordinate 70,313,035 of CM038677.1, forward strand.
AGTAGAGGGGGAGAAGCAACATAAGATCCAACTATAATAGCAAAGCTCGCGATACATCAAGATCGTGCCAAATCAAGAACACGAGAGAGAGAGAGAGAGAGAGAGAGAGATCAAACACATAGCTACTGGTACATACCCTCAGCCCCGAGGGTGAACTATTCCCTCCTCGTCATGGAGAGCGCCGGGATGATGAAGATGGCCACCGGTGAGGGTTCCCCCCTCCGGCAGGGTGCCGGAACAGGGTCTCGGTTGACTTTTGGTGGCTACAGAGGCTTGCGGCGGTGGAACTCCCGATCTATTCTCTTCCCTAATCGTTTTAGGGTATATTGGTATATATAGGAGGAAGAAGTATGTCAGGGGAGCCACAAGGGGCCCACGAGGGTGGAGGGCGCGCCCTAGTGGGGTGGGCACGCCCCCTACCTCGTGGCTCCCTCGTTTGTTTCCTGACGTGCACTCCAAGTTTATCCGGTAGCTTTCCTTGCAAAAATAACTTCTCCAATTGGTTTCATTCCGTTTCGACTTCGTTTGATATTCCTTTCTTTGAAACACTGAAACAAGGGAAAAAATAGGAACTGGCACTGGGCTCTGGGTCAATAGGTTAGTCCCAAAAATAATATAAAAGTTGATAATAAGGCCCAATAATGTTCAAAACAGTAGATAATATAGCATGTAGCAATCAAAAATTATAGATACGTTGGAGACGTATCATCTGTCCCAAGCCCACGTGTACCGGGTGCCACTTGGTAGACTACTAGCACTACCTACAAACACAAGAAACTAGTCGCAACTCCTGGACAGAGATCAGGTTGATTAATAAGTCGAGAGGGGTCGAGTTACCGGAACCCAATGTGTGGTAGTAGATGTTCATGGATCACAAACACAGAACTCAGTTCCTGAGGACAGTTTCAATGAGACAACCCACCATGTACTCCTACATGGCCTCTCACCGCCACCTTTACCAAATCGTGTTCACCCACTTAGCTCTCAACAGTAGGACATGTTCACAACTTTCCAATTCATCCCTGATGAATCAGACCTGACACAACTGTAAGCAATAGCAGGCGTGACAAACAAGCATGAATGAGTAGGCACATCAGGGCTCAAACAACTCCTACTCATGCTAGCGGGTTTCATCCATTTGCTGTGGCAATGACAGGTCATGCAGAGGAAAGGGGTTCAACTACCGCAGCATGTAACACTTGAAACGTTGTTGTCCTAATGCAGTAAAAGAGAGCAGGAGTGAGAGAGTGGGATTGTATCGGAATGAACAAGAGATATACTATCTTCAGAAGTGCCAGGCAAGAAAAACCCCCTTGTTTATTCCGTTACAATCCCACTCTCTCTCTCTCCTGCTCTCTTTTACTGCATTAGGACAACAACGATTCAACTGTTACATGTCATGTAGTTGAACTCCTTTCTCTCGCATGACCTGTCATTGCCACAAGAATAGATGAAACCCACTAGCATGAGTAGGAGTTTTTTGAGCCCTGATGTGCCTACTCATTCATGCTTGTTTGTTATGCCTGCTATTGCTTAGAGTTGTGTCAGGTCTGATTCATCGGGGATGAATTGGAAAGTTGTGAACATGTCCTACTGTTGAGAGCTAAGTGTGTGAACACGATTTGGTAAAGGTAGCGGTGAGAGGCCATGTAGGAGTACATGATGGGTTGTCTCATTGAAATCGTCCTTAGGAACTGAGTTCTCCGTTTGTGATCCATGAACAGCTACTACCACACATTGGGTTCCGGTAACTCGACCCCTCTCGGCTTATTAATCAACCTGATCTCTGTCCAGGAGTTGCAACTAGTTTCTGGTGTTTGTAGATAGTGCTAGTAGTCTACCAAGTGGCACCCGGTACAGGTGGGCTTGGGACAGACTAGGTGCAGTGGCACAGTGTACCAAGCGTCACCCGTTTGGTGGGCTTGGGAACCCTCCTCACATCTTTTGGGGCCGTGAGCGACACTCCGGCTGGATCTCCTTGCGGATGGAACCTGAATAGGCGATAAACCTGGACTAGAGATGTAACGCCCCGGATTCGATGCGTCAGGTGTCTGCCAGTTATTCGCCGTCTTTGCCATGTCATGTGCTTGCGTGTCTCTCTTTGCCATGTCATCATATGCATTTCATATCATGTCATCATGTGCATTTCATTTTGCATACGTGTTCGTCTCATGCATCCGAGCATTTTCCCCGTTGTCCGTTTCGCGATCCGGCACTCCTATGTCTCCCGGAGCCCCCTTTTACCTATTTTCGTGTGCGGGTATTAAACTTTCTCGGAATGGAACGAGGTTTGTCAAGCGGCCTTGGTATACCACCGGTAGACCGCCTGTCAAGTTTCGGATCATTTGGAGGTCGTTTGATACTCCAACGGTTAACCGGGTAACCGCAAAAGCCTCTTTTGTTTGTAGCCCAACACCCTTTCAAAGTGGCCCAAAACCCACCAAACTCCTCTCCATGCTCTCGGTCGTTCGATCACGATCGTGTGGGCGAAAACCGCACCTCATTTGGACTCTCCTAGCTCCCTCTACCTATATAAACACATCCCCTCCAAAAATCGCAATCCAATCCCCCGCCCGAAACCCTAAAAATCGCCCTCCGCCGCCACCGGACGCGTCCGCTCCCTCGCCGGACACGTCCGCTTGGCCACCGAGCCAACCAGGCAGCGCCACGCCGCCTCGCCGCCCTCCACCACGCTGCCCGCTGGGGCCGAGGCCGCCCCATGGCCCCCTGCCGCGCCACAGACGGCCTGCGCCTCGCCCGCCGCGGATTCCCGCGCCGCCTCCTCGTCTCCACTGGCGACCGTCTCGCGGCCGCCCGCCACACCGCCGCCTTCGCCCGCCGCCGCTGCCCGCTTGGCGGCGACCCCGGCCCGGCCGTGGCTTCGCCGCCTCGCCCGCTCATACTTGAAGCTCCTCCCGAGCCGACCCGCCGCCTGCCGGCGTTCGCCTCCGCCTCGCGGCGTCCTCCTCCGCCCATCGCCGCTGGATCCCGCTGCCCTCTGCCACCGGCGCCGGCTGCCTCCCGGTCCGCCTGCCGCGCCGCGCCTCTCCGCCGCCCGGCCGCCCCTCGCCGGCCACCTTGCGCCGCCGCCTCGCCGGAGAGCTCGCGGAGCTCTCCTCGGTCGATCCATCAAGTGGGACGAGATCCACCGGTCCCTCCAACCAAACACCTCCCCGCTGCGCCCGGATCTCCTCGTCCCGCACGCCTCCGTCCCGGGTTGACTTTTCCCGGAGGTGATATTTCCACTAAGTCCCAGATTTCATGATATTTTCATGCATTTTCATCGAATCATAACTCTGCATCCGTAGCTCCGTTTTGCGCGTGTAATATGTCAAATTGTTCGCCTCGACGGGTACATCATTTCATCTCATTGCATCATTTACATTTGAGCTCATCTTGATGCCCTAAATGCTGTTGGAAAAGTGCTATGTGATGTTAGTTTCTGATTCTTATCAGAACATGCACTTTTGTCATTTTTGCCATGATTGATGTGTGCATCCTATGAACTTGAGTCCTACATGTGTTTTGTAATGTGCCATGCCATCTTTACAGGGGTGTATGCCATGTATTTTTGTGATCTCTGTGGTGACTAGCACAAGCATGCAAACTAGGCTTCATGATGTTGTTGATTTCAGCCCTGTTTTGCTGATATTTTTATGCCATGTTAACTTGCTGCTACAGAGAGTTCCATGCATATTTTGAGATACTTCAGTAAGGATGTTTTGAACATATGGTTATTCTATATCCATCCATGCCCTTGTTTGCAATTATGGAGTGCCATAGCTTGAGTCAATCAAGCTCTACTTTTGCTATAAAATGTTTCCTGGCAGGTTGTTTACATGTTATTCAATTTTGCCAAGGTTGTTGTAGTTGATCCGTGTATGCTATGATGTTGTTCTTGCCATGTATAGCTTCTATGCCATGTCTTCTTGCTGTTGGTTGCCTTGCCATGCCATGTATTGCTCTGTGGTGAGTGGTTCAAGCTCACCAACATGCCTACTTATTGTTGTTCCTGCCATGTATGAATCTGTAATATAACTTGCTATGTTTACATGGGTGGCATCATATCTTCTGATCCTTTTTGGCTCATGGTCACTAAAGGACATTTGATCTATGCATTTAGTAGATTCATGCCATGCCTTTGTTTGCCATTTTAAGTTCCTGTAGCATGTTGTTTGATAGCTGTAAACATTGCAACCTGATGTTATTTCTGCTAAAGTCTGAAACTGTTATTATTTGCAATCTTGCCATGTGTTTTTGATCATGTTCTAGTGATTTCTGGAGATAGTTCAGTGTTCATGTTTTGTAAAGCTTTACCTGTAGATCATGCCCATGCCTTTTGTTATTACGTTGAGATGCTGTAGCTTATTGTTTTGATACTTGCAATATGCCTAGTTGCTGTTTTGGACAGATTGTTGTCATAACTTGTATAGGGTGTATGTGTTGAACCGTTGCTCCGTTTTGAGTGTGCTCTATATGAAATTTGCTTGATTTTGCATGTAGTTTCATATTATCATGTTGCATCCTTGTTTTGAGGTGTTTTCTTGATGTTTGTATGCATTTTGCATCAATGCCATGCTTAACTTGTTTTGCTCATATCTTCTACGCCGTAGCTCCGAATCTAATGAACTTTATATGTAACTTGACTAGAATTTCGTTAGATCATCGTGGTGCATCTTAACTTGCTGTTTAACAACTTGAACATAAGGTTTATTCAGATCTGGACCAATTTCGAAACTCGCATATGGGGACTTACCGGAATTGTTATATGTTGTTCCCGGCCTCATTTAAACTTGCTTTGATGTGTTGCTGTTGTTTGCATCATCTCTTGCCATGAGTAGCCTCATCTAGCTTTGTCAAGCATCATGTTTGTTGTGCATCTTGTCATGTTCATGTGTGGTGTGTTTACTATGTTGTGTGCTTCTTCTTGTTAGTTCATGTTACGTTGCGATCGTGAGGATTCGTTCGTCTACACTTGGTTCGGCTTCATCCGTTCGTCTTCTTCATGGATTCGTTCTTCTTCCTAGCGGGATTTCAGGCAAGATGACCGCTACCCTGGATCTCACTACTATCATTGCTATGCTAGTTGCTTCGTTCTATCGCTATGCTGCGCTACCTATTACCTGTTTATCAAGCCATCCCAAATTGCCATGAACCTCTAACCTTTGACACCCTTCATATGCAAACCGTTGTTTGGCTATGTTACCGCTTTGCTCAGCCCCTCTTATAGCGTTGTTAGTTGCAGGTGAAGATGAAGTTTGTTCCTTGTTGGAACACGGAGATGTTGTTCCTTGTTGGAACATGTTTACTTGTTGGGATATCACAATATATCTTATTTATTTAATGCATCTATATACTTGGTAAAGGGTGGAAGGCTCGGCCTTATGCCTGGTGTTTTGTTCCACTCTTGCCGCCCTAGTTTCCGTCATATCGGTATTATGTTCCCGGATTTTGCGTCCCTAACGCGGTCGGGTGATTTATGGGACCCCCTTGACAGTTCGCTTTGAATAAGACTTCTCCAGCAAGGCCCAACATTGGTTTTACCATTTGCCTCACCACCACCTACTTTTCCCTTGGGAGTCGCTCTCTCGAGGGTCATCTATATTTTAGCCCCCCGGGCCAATGCTTGTCTAAGTGTTGGTCCAAACCAGAGCCACTTGCGGTGCCGCCCCTAGGCAACTTTGGGTATCGTCGGTTGCCGTACGTAGTGTTCATCCGGTCGTGGCCTGAGACGAGATCTGCTGCTACTATCGTGGGTGTCGGCACGCCGGAGGTCTTGCTGGTCTTGTTTTATTGTTGTCGAAATGTCTTGTAGCCGGATTCGAGACTGATCGGGTCTTCCGGGAGAAGGATTATCCTTCGTTGATCGCGAGAGCTTATCATGGGCTAAGTTGGGACACCCTGCAGGTATAAACTTTCGAGAGCCGTGCCCGCGTTATGTGTCGATGGAATTTGTTAATATCCGGTTGTAGAAAACTTGAAGCAAACTCTCCTAAAATACACCAACCGTGTGCGAACCGTGAGTGTCTCTTTTCGGGGTTGATCGAGAGGAGGACACGGTTTCTGGGTTATGTCTGACGTAAGTAGGAGTTCAGGATCACTTCTTGATCATTACTAGTTGACGACCGTTCCTTTGTTTCTCTTCTCGCTCTCATTTGCATAGGTTAGCCACCATATATGCTTAGTCGCTGCTGCAACCTCACCACTTTACCCCTTCCTTTCCCATTAAGCTTTGCTAGTCTTGATAACCATGGTAATGGGATTGTTGAGTCCTCGTGGCTCACAGATTACTACACCACCTGTTGCAGGTACAGGTTATGCGATGATCATGACGCGAGAGCGATGTTTGCTTGTCTTGGAGTTCTTCTTACGCTTCTTCTTCGATCGGGGATAGGTTCCAGTCGGCAGCCTGGGCTAGCGAGGTGGATGTCGTTTGAGCTTCGTTTATGTTTCATCCGTAGTCGGATGTTGATCTTGTATATGATGTTGATGTATTCGGTGGCATTTGTGCCTTATGTATGTATCCCCATCTATTATGTAATGTTGATGTAATGATATCCACCTTGCAAAAGCGTTTCAATATGCGGGTCTATCCTTGGTGGGACCGTCGAGTTCCTTTTGGATAGGGTCGCATATTGGGCGTGACAAGTTGGTATCAGAGCCTCGACCGACCCTAGGAGCCCCCTTGATTGATCGTGTAGTTTGGCCGTTGTCGAGTCTAGAAGAAAACTGATTTCAGAGTTTAGTTATATCGGAGAGTAGGAATTCTTTTTACTCCTCAGCCCCTTCGTCGCTCTGGTAAGGAAGCTTGACGTAGGTGTTTTGAATTACTTCTCTTCCCCTTCAAAATTTTTCTTTAGGATCACGCAGTTGGTTTTTCGATCGTTGTTCCTCAGCTCTTTTTATCCGGTGCATTTCTCGTCAAGTCGACTCGACCATCTTCACCTTTGCCAAGTTCAATCCTCAGTTGTTTTCTTTTCCCACCCGCCCTCCCTTCTTCTTCTCGGAGTCGGAGCCCGTGATCGAGTATGATTCCTACTCGTGCGAAGTCTTTGCTTTCTTTCCTCAATGATTTCAACCGGTGTTTTATCTTCAAGATATTCGTCGTTTTTCCCTTCCAAGTGCCTTTGTTTTTCCCGCCCTCCCACCCTATTATTCCCGGAGTTCGAGTCTCTTTCGAGCATCAATTTCATTCGTGTGGAGCCTCTTCAGTCTTCCCTCAATTATTTCAACCGGTGAATTCTCGTCTTGTTTGACATTCATCACCTCTTTTTCTTCTCCGGTGGACTCAATTCAAGTTTTTCGGGTTAATCATATTCTTTTCCTCGAAGTGTTCCCTTTGCTTGTTCGCCTCTCGCCATTTTATCATTCCGGAGTGTGCAAGACATCTCAGGAGATTCGTCTGTGTTCCAATTAATTCGAGGTTGTCACCTCATGCAAATATTTCAATTATTCCGGTGCATCATCTATCTGTTCAACAATCCTTCCCAACGGTGTTATCTCTTCAGTGGGCCCTAACCCACAGGTCTTTCCTAGGATCTTACCTGACTCTTTTAATTTCCCCGGAACTATTCCCAATTCTTTTCAAGTGTGACATAAGAATGGATTCCATCAGTCACATGCCTTTTCCAAGATCGATTTCAAATTCTTTCATTGTTTGCTCAACCTCTTTGCTTTTCATCCTCCCGGAGTACCTCAGAAATTTTGGTGGTGTTTCTCGTCGTCATTTGAAGACCGAAGAATAGTTCCTTCTAAATCTTGTCCATTCTCCCGGAGGTTCATGGTGATAGCTCGATGTTATCCTATCTAATTGTTTCCAGTCATGCAAATTATTTTCATCCATCCGGAGTATTTCAGGAGTTGCTTTCCGTCTCAATCATCCGGAGGCCATCTTTTCGGAAGATTTCTTCATTCTAAGTTTTCAGATTCATTCCCCAATTATTCTATATCCGTGCCCCTTCGTTCATCTCAATATTCTTCCGGTGCCTCGTTCAAGTGTTCTTTAATCAGCTCATGATCTCTTTGTTCTTTTGCATCTAAATCCCCTCTAACATATTTGTTCTTCTAATTCTTCCCGGTGATTCATTCTCTTTCATCAATCATTTTCGAATTATTACGGTGGTTCGTTCAAGATTCTTTTTCCTTGATTATCATTTTAATCCAGTCGTTCTTTCAAATCCTACCGGTGGTTCATGAAGACTTTCTCAAGTTTTGTGCTATAACCCATTAATCCTTTTCACGAAGTATAAGTAGTATGCGAAATCCATTGCTTGTCATCAATTTAATTTGATGAAGGATAAGCATACAATAAATCTTATTCTTATTTCATCCAAGTGATTAATCTTTTTCTTCGGAGTTTGTTCTTGAGGAATAAATTCTACTTCCAAGTGTTTTCATCTTTTCTTTTCCGAAGTTCAAATTTCCTCGGCCATCTCGTCGGAACCTCCATCCGAATCATCGCAAGCTTTAATCTTATTCTTTCATCCTTTATTCTATCTCATCATCCTTTTGTCACCGGAGTTCTTCATGTTGGTTCTTCATGAGTTAATTCTTTCTTCAAGAGTTTCATCAATATTTTTGTGGAATTCAAATATCTTTTCTTCTTGCATCTCTAAGTGTAATTAAGTCTCCGTATTCTTTTGAAGTGGAGTTTTGCATTTCTTCGTTCCTCTCAGCTACCCAATCATTTCCGTTTGTGGCTGGTTATCACCTCATAATTTCTGAGATGTTGTCCATAAGTCCACAACAAGCTTATTCTTTTGTTGTTGAATTTCCAACAACTCCGTTCAACCCTTTCTTGTAAGGTTGCTTTCAATTTCATTCGTGGCATAAGTGGTCATTTTCTTCTCCGTTCTTTTCATTCAATTCTTTCCGGAGGTTTTGTGTCATGTCTTCATCAAGTATCATTCCATCCTCTCTAGCTCGTGTTCTATTATGTCCTGGTTCAGCCGGAGTGCTGCCTAAATCCTTTCAGTCTTATTCGTTTCTTATCTTGTTCTAACCGGAGTTGTTTCATAGTTTATCTGATTTAGGGAGCTTTCGATTCTTGTCATTCTCGTCGTGCCTCTCTTCTTCTCGAGTGCTCTCGATTCTTTGCTTGTTCTCTTGAGTTCTTCTTTTCTCCTCTTCCCTTTTCTCTTCCGTCTCGGTCCTAAGATCTCGGGACGAGATCTCTTGTTAGTGGAGGAGTGTTGTAACGCCCCGGATTCGATGCGTCAGGTGTCTGCCAGTTATTCGCCGTCTTTGCCATGTCATGTGCTTGCGTGTCTCTCTTTGCCATGTCATCATCTGCATTTCATATCATGTCATCATGTGCATTTCATTTTGCATACGTGTTCGTCTCATGCATCCGAGCATTTTCCCCGTTGTCCGTTTCGCGATCCGGCACTCCTATGTCTCCCGGCGCCCCCTTTTACCTATTTTCGTGTGCGGGTATTAAACTTTCTCGGAATGGAACGAGGTTTGTCAAGCGGCCTTGGTATACCACCGTGAACCGCGGTCAAGTTTCGGATCATTTGGAGGTCGTTTGATACTCCAACGGTTAACCGGGTAACCGCAAAAGCCTCTTTTGTTTGCAGCCCAACACCCTTTCAAAGTGGCCCAAAACCCACCAAACTCCTCTCCATGCTCTCGGTCGTTCGATCACGATCGTGTGGGCGAAAACCGCACCTCATTTGGACTCTCCTAGCTCCCTCTACCTATATAAACACATCCCCTCCAAAAATCGCAATCCAATCCCACAAACCCTAAAATCGCCTCCGCCGCCACGGACGCGTCCGCTCCCTCGCTGGACACGTCCGCTTGGCCACCGCAGCCAACCAGGCGCGCCACACGCCGCTCGCCGCCCTCCACCGCGCCCGCCCGCTTTCGGGCCGAGGCCGCCCCAGGCCCCTCCCAGCCCCGGATTCCCGCGCCGCCTCTCGTCTCCGCTGGCGACCGTCGCCGCCGGCCGCCCGCCCTGTGGCGCCCCGCCCAAGCGCTGCCCGCCCAGCGACCCGCCGCCCGGCCGGCGGGCTTCGCCTTCGCCTCCGCTGCCAGCCTGAAACTCTCTGGCCAGCCCCGCCGCCCTCTCGGCGTTCGCCTCCGCTTTGCCGGTGGCGTCCTCCTCCGCCCATCGCCGCTGGATCCCGCTGCCCTCTGCCCGCCGGGCGCCTGCTGCCTCCCGTCCGCCCTTGCCCCCGCTCTCTCACGCCGCCGCGCCCTCGCCGCCCACGCCTGCCGGCCTCGCCGGAGCTTCGCGGAGCTCTCCTCCGGTCAGATCCGTCAGGTGGGACGAGATCCACCAGTCCCTCCAACCAAACACCTCCCCGCTGCGCCCGGATCTCCTCGTCCCGCACGCCTCCGTCCCGGGTTGACTTTTCCCGGAGGTGATATTTCCACTAAGTCCTAGATTTCATGATATTTTCATGCATTTTCATCGCATCATAACTCTGCATCTGTAGCTCCGTTTTGCGCGTGTAATATGTCAAATTGTTCGCCTCGACGAGTACATCATTTCATCTCATTGAATCATTTACATTTGAGCTCATCTTGATACCCTAAATGCTGTTGGAAAAGTGCTATGTGATGTTAGTTTCTGATTCTTATCAGAACATGCACTTTTGTCATTTTTGCCATGATTGATGTGTGCATCCTATGAACTTGAGTCCTACATGTGTTTTGTAATATGCCATGCCATCTTTACAGGGGTGTATGCCATATATTTTGTGATCTCTGTGGTGACTAGCACAAGCATGCAAACTAGGCTTCATGATGTTGCTGATTTCAGCCCTGCTTTTCTTGATATTTTTATGCCATGTTAACTTGATGCTACTGAGAGTTCCATGCATATTTTGAGATACTTCAGTAAGGATGTTTTGAACATATGGTTATTCTATATCCATCCATGCCCTTGTTTGCAATTATGGAGTGCCATAGCTTGAGTCAATCGAGCTCTACTTTTGCTATAAAATGTTTCCTGGCAGATTGTTTACATGTTATTCAATTTTGCCAAGGTTGTTGTAGTTGATCCGTGTATGCTATGATGTTGTTCTTGCCATGTATAGCTTCTATGCCATGTCTTCTTGCTGTTGGTTGCCTTGCCATGCCATGTATTGCTCTATGATGAGTGTTTCAAGCTCACCAACATGCCTACTTATTGTTGTTCCTGCCATGTATGAATCTGTAATATAACTTGCTATGTTTACATGGGTGCCATCATATCTTCTGATCCTTTTTGGCTCATGGTCACTAAAGGACATTTGATCTATGCATTTAGTAGATTCATTCCATGCCTTTGTTTGCCATTTTAAGTTCCTGTAGCATGTTGTTTCATAGCTGTAAACATTGCAACCTGATGTTATTTCTGCTAAAGTCTGGAACTGTTATTATTTGCAATCTTGCCATGTGTTTTTGATCATGTTCTAGTGATTTCTGGAGATAGTTCAGTGTTCATGTTTTGTAAAGCTTTACCTGTAGATCATGCCCATGCCTTTTGTTATTACGTTGAGATGATGTAGCTTATTGTTTTGATGCTTGCAATATGCCTAGTTGCTGTTTTGGACAGATTGTTGTCATAACTTGTATAGGGTGTATGTGTTGAACCGTTGCTCCGTTTTGAGTGTGCTCTATATGAAATTTGCTTGATTTTGCATGTAGTTTCATATTATCATGTTGCATCCTTGTTTTGAGGTGTTTTCTTGATGTTTGTATGCATTTTGCATCAATGCCATGTTTAACTTGTTTTGCTCATATCTTCTACGCCGTAGCTCCGAATCTAATGAACTTTATATGTAACTTGACTAGAATTTCGTGTAGATCATCGTGGTGCATCTTAACTTGCTGTTTAACAACTTGAACATAAGGTTTATTCAGATCTGGACCAATTTCGAAACTTGCATGTGGGGACTTACCGGAATTGTTATATGTTGTTCCCGGCCTCATTTAAACTTGCTTTGATGTGTTGCTGTTGTTTGCATCATCTCTTGCCATGAGTAGCCTCATCTAGCTTTGTCAAGCATCATGTTTGTTGTGCATCTTGTCATGTTCATGTGTGGTGTGTTTACTATGTTGTGTGCTTCTTCTTGTTAGTTCATGTTACATTGCGATCGTGAGGATTCGTTCGTCTACACTTGGTTCGGCTTCATCCGTTCGTCTTCTTCATGGATTCGTTCTTCTTCCTAGCGGGATTTCAGGCAAGATGACCGCTACCCTGGATCTCACTACTATCATTGCTATGCTAGTTGCTTCGTTCTATCGCTATGCTGCGCTACCTATTACCTGTTTATCAAGCCATCCCAAATTGCCATGAACCTCTAACCTTTGACACCCTTCATATGCAAACCGTTGTTTGGCTATGTTACCGCTCTGCTCAGCCCCTCTTATAGCGTTGTTAGTTGCAGGTGAAGATGAAGTTTGTTCCTTGTTGGAACACGGAGATGTTGTTCCTTGTTGGAACATGTTTACTTGTTGGGATATCACAATATATCTTACTTATTTAATGCATCTATATACTTGGTAAAGGGTGGAAGGCTCGGCCTTATGCCTGGTGTTTTGTTCCACTCTTGCCGCCCTAGTTTCCGTCATATCGGTATTATGTTCCCGGATTTTGCGTCCCTAACGCGGTCGGGTGATTTATGGGACCCCCTTGACAGTTCGCTTTGAATAAGACTTCTCCAGCAAGGCCCAACATTGGTTTTACCATTTGCCTCACCACCACCTACTTTTCCCTTGGGAGTCGCTCTCTCGAGGGTCATCTTTATTTTAGCCCCCCGGGCCAATGCTTGTCTAAGTGTTGGTCCAAACCAGAGCCACTTGCGGTGCCGCCGCTAGGCAACTTGGGGAATTGTCGGTTGCCGTACGTAGTGTTCATCCGGTCTTGGCCTGAGACGAGATACGCGCGGCTACTATCAGGGTGTCGGCACGCTGGGAGGTCTTGCTGGTCTTGTTTTATTGCTGTCGAAATGTCTTGTAGCCGGATTCGAGACTGATCGGGTCTTCCGGGAGAAGGATTATCCTTCGTTGATCGCGAGAGCTTATCATGGGCTAAGTTGGGACACCCTGCAGGTATAAACTTTCGAGAGCCGTGCCATGTTTATGTGGCGATGAGAATTTGTTAATATCCGGTTGTAGTAAACTTGAAGCAAACTCTCCTAAAATACACCAACCGTAATGCGTAACCGTGAGTGTCTCTTTTCGGGGTTGATCGAGAGGAGGACACGGTTTCTAGGTTATGTCTGACGTAAGTAGGAGTTCAGGATCACTTCTTGATCATTACTAGTTGACGACCGTTCCTTTGTTTCTCTTCTCGCTCTCATTTGCGTAGGTTAGCCACCATATATGCTTAGTCGCTGCTGCAACCTCACCACTTTACCCCTTCCTTTCCCATTAAGCTTTGCTAGTCTTGATACCCATGGTAATGGGATTGCTTTGAGTCCTCGTGGCTCACTGATTACTACACCACCGATTGCAGGTACAGGTTGTGCGATGATCATGGCGCGAGAGCGATGTTTGCTTGTCTTGGAGTTCTTCTTCTACTTCTTCTTCGATTAGGGATAGGTTCCGGTCGGCAGCCTGGGCTAGCAGTGGTGGATGTCGTTTGAGCTTACATTTATGTTTCATCCGTAGTCGGATGTTGATCTTGTATATGATGTTGATGTATTCTGGTGGCATTTGTGCCTTATGTATGTATCCCCATCTATTATGTAATGTTGATGTAATGATATCCACCTTGCAAAAGCGTTTCAATATGCGGGTCTATCCTTGATGAGACCGTCGAGTTCCTTTTGGATAGGGTCGCATATTGGGCGTGACAAGAGACTTGCTTGGTTAGTCAGGTCGTGGCCGACACCCTCGCCAGGATTCCGCTTGAAGGTTGCCGAGATACCAATCGATGAAGATGTAATATTTCTTCAACACACCCAACTATATCCCTTGAAATGAACTAAGCTAGGCAAGGTTTTATCTTCCAGCTCTCCAAGTTGTTGTTTAGCTTATCCAACTAGTTCAGGGATATCCAACACAGATCCTTGGAGAAGGGGTGGTTTATGGGAAAACCAACTTGATCACGAACTCAACATAGCGGTCAGGTGACAACCTGGTAATACTTCCGAGAAGATATTCGGAAAATCACGAACCACCGATATGTTACTAAGCTCGAGAACAATCTTGCTTTTCAGGGCAAGACGATATCATCGAAAGAGCAAGGAATTAACATAATCCAAACTCATTGATCGAAGAGTGCACCATGAAAATGGACTAGGTAGCACGATCAATCTTAGGATGATGATTCAATAACCAGCACGCTAGGAATGAGAGTATGGTCCATTAACTACCCAACAACAGGGTTGCTAGGAGTATTGATTCCACACCTCGCAATTCACTTGTCGGTATTCCGGTTACAATAACACGGAGACTGAGAAATGAACAATGATGGCGAGAGGTATCACTGCATCAAGAGTTCATAAGAGGTTGTGCAATTCCCATACTTGATATGAAAGAGGGTAACACTCCAAGGTAGAATAGAACAAAAGCTGGATTGGAATTTTGATCTGCGGATTACAACTACTTTAACCCAATCCTCGAGATGGATAAGGTACTGGAGTTTGTTTCTCCTAGTCATTCTGGTTGACTATCAATTGATAGACGAAGGTCAGAAAACAACTAAAGAGAACAACTCAAAGGAACATATAATTTTCTGAGTTGTGGACGCATGGATTAGCATGTCGAACGAGGTCAACATATTTCTTCTGGATAATCCATGTAGAAAGGTAGGATTGGCAGAGTCACAACTATATCAGAGAACTCATCTAGAGCACTCTGGTTGTAATCTTTTGGTTCAAAAGAACTTCTGCCATAAGCAGTTCATGGTATTTGGAAGAAGGAAATACCATGGACCTCGAGGACTATCGCAAAGGTTACTAATATCCTAAACGACTTGCAAACACTATCAACATGAAGTAAGTAGGGTGAATCTCGGGTTCAAGAACCCAGGAATAGAATGCCTACTAACTAAGTGGCATCACGGGATGCTTTCGAGAATGATGGCCAGAATCATCACACTGGGAACACAAAACATGGCTAGATTACTAGGTGGTTCTATAAAATATCCTAGTGTCATAATAATAGCTTCAACATATATGTCAAGGCAATGGAGTGCCTCAACACACCATTTAGTGTGGTTAATCTGGCCTAAAAGGACATCGGGACAGGGAGGAAAGATTTGGAAATGCATCAGACTATTTAGAGAGTTGGGATGACTCGGACAACATAACGGCTGTAAATGCTCAAAAAGATTTGAGAAATCCTGCAAAATAGTGACATGACCACTCCACATCACAATATTAAGGTCTGAGATCAACGGTCAACATACGGGAGTACTAGAACTGAACTGAGGCTTGAAACCATCAATCCTATAAGTCTAAGGATTAGTAACATGTGATCCTGAAAGAAAGATGAGAAGCCTAGTTCTTAATCCCCGTAGAAGAGAAGAGGGTGACTCAGATCAGAGGGCATAAGGTAAAGGAGTAAAAGGAGCCTTACGTTCGCTTCCACAATCAATTCCCTTATATAACTAAAGCATTTCTAGACTTAACTTCGACCAGCTTGGCTTGGTAATCCTACAGGAAGTCAGGCTCTAATACCAAACCTGTCGGGAACCCGATCCTAAGTCACACCGATCTAGCATGTAACACATCATATCACTTTATGGCCTCACACACGGTATTCCCACGGGTGCCACCTTACCTGGCCCGGGACCGTTTGCGCCTTTTGGCTCACATATATGATAGTGTCACTAGCATCCATATGACAAAGAACCCGGGCCGACATGACTAGTCGTGAATCCAAAGTGGCACTAACTTATAGGGACAGGCATACATGACCCAACAACGAACATGTCGGTCATCAGCGAGTGAATCCGGGCTGTAGCAGCTGGGCTAATAGGACTCCGGGGAATCCGGGCTGTAGCAGGCTAACAGGACTCCAGTAGACACCGCGTGACATTTCCCCGAAGGGACAGACACAAGAACGAAGGACACATGCCGGCCAACCTAAGTGTTCCGAAGCAGTAGCAAGGTACCATGGCTCAGTGGAAGCACTAGGAGACATTTCCCCATAAGAGAGGCTACCAAGAATAAACAACTAGGTTGTTGGACCCCACACATAGCAATACACGTTACACGTACGCATAACATGCAAGTATGTGCTGTACAACATGGCATCACAACATAACTCAACAAATCATATAGATAAAGGCCCAGAAGAGCCATATGGCATTTATTACAAACAGGGGTCACATGACCCAACATACAGAGCATACAAGCAACGGAAGCATATCATGTCTGAGTACAGACAACTACAAATGAAAAAGCTGAGAAGCCTGACTATCTACAAGACCCTCCCAAGGGTACAAGATCGTAGCTGAGGTAACAAGCTAAACGTCGAAGTCCACGCGGAACTACTAGTGAGACTGAAGTCTCTCTGCAAAAACATAAATTAAGCAAACGCGAGTACAAATGTACCCATCAAGACTTACATCAGATCTAGCTACATATACATCAGTATCAACAAAGTGGTGGTGGAGTTTAACTGCAGCAAGCCAGCTTTGACTCAGTGGCTAACTTGAACTATGACTGCAAGTAACTCTTTTGAGGTGGCGCACACGAGTCCACATATTCACCATATCAATACACCACTATGGATCCGCTCCCGTCTCCTTATGAGAAGGCCATCCATAGCACTCACACATATCTTGTGCATTTTAGAGTATCCACTTTCACTTGTCTATGAACTGTACAGGCAACCTAGAAGTCCTTTACCGCGGACACGACTATTCGAATAGATCATTTATAACCCTGCAGGGGTGTACTTCTTCACACACGCTCTCGCCACTTACCGCCATGTACACGTCATGTATCTCGGCAACCTTCAAGCGGAAGCATGGCGAGGGTGTGATGACCCACAAGTATAGGGGATCTATCATGGTCCTTTCGATAAGTAAGAGTGTCGAACCCAACGAGGAGCAGAAGGAAATGATAAGCAGTTTTCAGCAAGGTATTCTCTGCAAGCACTGAAATTATCAGTAATAGATAGTTTTGTGATAAGATAATTGATAACGAGTAACAAATAACAAGTTTAAATAAAGTGCAACAAGATGGCCCAATCCTTTTGTAGCAAAGGACAGACCTGGACAATTTCTTATATGAAGTAAAACGCTCCCGAGGACACATGGGAATTATCGTCAAGCTAGTTTTCATCACGTTCATATGATTCGCGTTCGGTACTTTGATAATTTGATATGTGGGTGGAACGGTGCTTGGGTGCTGTCCTTACTTGGACAAGCATCCCACTTATGATTAACTCCTATTGCAAGCATCCGCAACTACAAAAGAAGTATTAAGGTAAACCTAACCATAGCATGAAAGATATGGATCCAAATCAGCCCCTTACGGAGCAACGCATAAACTAGGGTTTAAGCTTCTGTCACTCTAGCAACCCATCATCTACTTATTACTTCCCACTGCCTTCCTCTAGGCCCAAACAATGGTCAAGTGTCATGTAGTCGACGTTCACATGACACCACTAGAGGAGAGACAACATACATCTCATCAAAATATCGAACGAATACCAAATTCACATGACTACTAATAGCAAGACTTCTCCCATGTCCTCGGGAACAAAAGTAACTACTCACAAAGCATATTCATGTTCATAATCATAGGGGTATTAATATGCATAATGGATCTGAACATATGATCTTCCACCAATTAAACCAACTAGCATCAACTACAAGGAGTAATCATCACTACTAGCAACCCACAGGTACCAATCTGAGGCTTTGGAACAAAGATTGGATACAAGAGATGAACTAGGGTTTGAGAGGAGATGGTGATGGTGAATATGTTGATGGAGATTGACCCCTCCCGATGAGAGGATCGTTGGTGATGACGATGGCGATGATTTCCCCCTCCCAGAGGGAAGTGTCCCCGGCAGAACAGCTCCGCCTGAGCCCTAGATTGGTTCCGCCTCGTGGCGGCGGAGTCTCGTCCTGAAAGCTTGCTTATGATTTTTTTTCTTGGACGAAATACTTCATATAGCAGAAAATGGGCACCGGAGGGCCACCAGGGGGCCCACGAGGCAGGGGGCGCGCCCAGGGGGTAGGGCGCGCCCCCATCCTCGTGGCAAGGGTGTGGGCCCCCTCTAGTATTTTCTTCGCTCAGTATTTTTTATTGTTTCCAAAAATAACTTCCATGGAGTTTCAGGACTTTTGGAGTTGTGCAGAATAGGTTTCTAATATTTGCTCCTTTTCCAGCCCAGAATTCCAGTTGCCGGCATTCTCCCTCTTTATGTAAACCTTGTAAAATAAGAGAGAATAGGCATAAGTATTGTGACATAATGTATAATAACAGCCCATAATGCAATAAATATTGATATAAAGGCATCATGCAAAGTGGACGTATCAGGGTGTCGGCCATGACCTGACTAACCACGCAAGTCTCTAGTCCAGGTTTATCGCCTATTCGGGTTCCATCCGCATGGAGATCCGCCCGGGGTGTCGCTCACGGCCCCAAATGATGTGAGCAGGGTTCCCAAGCCCACCAACCGGGCGACACTTGGTACACCGTGCCACTGCACCTAGTCTATCCCAAGCCCACCTGTACCGGGTGCCACTCGGTAGACTACTTGCACTACCTACAAACACCAGAAACTAGTTGCAACTCCTGGACAGAGATCAGGTTGATTAATAAGCCGAGAGGGGTCGAGTTACCGGAACCCAATGTGTGGTAGTAGCTGTTCATGGATCAAAAATACAGAACTCAGTTCCTGAGGACGGTTTCAATGAGACAACCCACCATGTACTCCTACATGGCCTCTCACCGCTACCTTTACCAAATCGTGTTCACACACTTAGCTCTCAACAGTAGGACATGTTCACAACTTCCCAATTCATCCCCGATGAATCAGACCTGACACAACTCTAAGCAATAGCAGGCATGACAAACAAGCATGAATGAGTAGGCACATTGGGGCTCAAACAACTCCTACTCATGCTAGTGGGTTTCATCTATTTACTATGGCAATGACAGGTCATGCAGAGGAAAGGGGTTCAACTACCACAAGATGTAACCGTTGAATCGTTGTTGTCCAAATGTAGTAAAAGAGAGCAGGTGCAAGAGAGTGGGATTGTATCAGAATGAACAAGGGGGTTCTACTTGCCTGGCACTTCTGAAGATAGTATAGCTCTTCATCGGTGTCATCGATCACATCGTCGAAACCACGTCTATTGAGAGGGGACAAATACCAGAAAACAAGAAAGAACACAATCAAAGCGATGCAACAATATGATGCATGAATGGCAATATGCTGTGATTTGAGCTTGTGCAACTAGCAACGATTTAAATGGAGTTGGTTTCAACACTAGGTTTAAATTCAAACTCCACAAGGGACATTTAAAATGCCATTTATTCAAATTGTCATAAACAGTGGCTGTAAGTTGTCCAAACATGCATGAGGATGCCATAAACAGATTCTTTGGATTTTTCTGATAATTTTTCATACATAATTTATTTCATTCTGAGTTATAGATTATTTTCTATGAGTTTTAGAAGTTTATAACATTTTCTGGAATTTCCAGGTTATTTAAAATGCCAGAAAAGCTTTATGTCGTCAGCAAGGTCAACAGACCCGGTCCAGGTCAAACCTGACCTGTCGGGCCCACTGGTCAGTAACAGAGGCGCTAATCCCGCGTTGACTCGTGCTTTGACTCATTGCGGGGTCCACCGTCAGTGGTTGTGGGGTGGTTAGCTGGCAGTGACTATCACTAATCACGCGGCCACGTCGGCGCGGCCGGGGATTAGCTGCCAGCGACCTTGACAGATGGCGGAGGCATGCCGGAATCGCTTCTCCGGTGGTGGTTTGATGCACGGGAGGGCTCTACGGGTTCCTGGCGTTGCGGCGCTTCTAGTTGTGGTGGCGGATGGTGCTCAGGTGGCCGGAAAGTGGCCGGCGATGAGCTTTAGCGGTGGCCGAAGCTCGAGCGAGCATGGGTTCAGCGATGCGGGGCACAGAAGGAACCCTGGATGCTCGTGTTCGACTCGCGGGAGTGCGGTGAGTGCAGCCGTGAGCTCGGATGCGGGCTTGCGCGGCCATAGCCGCAATGGCGACATAGCCGGCGGCGGGGATATCTCAACCTCGACGGTGGCCTAGCTAGGGCGCGCTATCGAAGAAGAGAACAGGGGGTAGCGATCAGGGGCTCACTTGGGGGGGGGGGGGCGAAGGAGAAGGTCAGCGAGCTCGGGGACGCGTCGGAGCGGAAGCACGGTCGCCGGCGATCTCGGTGACCCGAGGAGGAAGAAGACATCGGGGACGGCGCTCCGGGGCTCTTCCCGTCGCGTGGCTCTGTGGAACCCAAAATGCCCTTCAGAAAAGTTCATGATTTTTGAATTGGTCTAGAATCCCTGCCAAAAATGGTGCACACTTTTCTAGGTCATTTATGGATTTTTGAATTAACTCATATCATATTTGAATTGGAGCTATTAATTCCTATAAAATATTTTTTCTAGCTCCAAATATTCTGAAACTTACTAAGGGCCTCTGAAACAATTCAGTTACTGCCCACATATATTTTCAAGATTTATAAAAATGATTTGGTTTATAAACTAAATCAAAACAGAGCAAATAAATAGAAAAATATAAATAAAAGAGAGAGAGAGGACTTACCTAGCTTACCTGCAGCCCTCCTGTGCAGCCCAGCACTGTAGCCAGCCCAGCCCAACTCCTCCCCTGTCTTCAACCTCGTGCCAGTAGGCACGAGGGCGTGTGCCCGCGGCGCACACGCACACGCCCGGCTACCTCCTCTCTACCCGCTTGCCCGGACGTCTCTGGAAGACGCCACGCGCCAGCCCCGTACCTCTCACTCTCCTCTCGTGCCTAACCTCTCCTTTGCTCTCTCTCCCGCCCGGACCCGAACGCGTCAGAGAGCGCCGCCGTGCACCGCCGCGGCCACAGCCACTCCCTCGCTCCCTCTCTGTCCCAGGCGTATCCGCCTCGCTGTCTTCGTACTCTCCACCGAGCCACGCGTCTCCGGATGCACTTCTTCGACCTCGCCGCCGTCGTCTTCAACCGCGGGAATCCGACATCGCCGTCATAGCTCCGTCGCCTCCAGAGCCTCCCCCGAGCTGCTGACCTGCTCGTCGACTTCACAGTGAGCCTCTCCGTCGTTCCCCTCTACTCCCCGTGTCGATTTCTTCCTCTAGCTAGCTCCACCGTCGCGGCCGAGAGCCTTGTTCCACCGGCCATGTCGTCGCCACGGCCACAGTTGCTGTCACCAGCGTTTGAGCGCATGACTGTGCTCAACGTGATCCCAGAAGGCCAACACCACCGCCATCTTCTTCCCTAGAGCACCGCAATGTTACACTCGCTCGAGCCTGCGCTCCGGCAGCCGCCGCGAGCTCCGTTCCGTTGAGCTCCGCCCAGCCCGACCCCACCCGCCGCCGCTGTTGGATGCGCCACCCCGCCAGCTCCCATAGATGCTCTCTGTGCGTCCAACCGTCGACCATAGCGCAAGTCCGGGTAACCTCGGCCGCATTTTTGGTCATCACCGTCCAAACTCCGGTGTGCCGACGTTGCCGCGTGATTAGTTATAATAACTGCTAACTAAACCACCCACATGCACTGACAGTGGGGCCCAGGTCATTATAAGGTTTGGTTAAGATTAGTTTTAACCTTAATTAACCCCTAAGACACTGACTGTTGGGTCCCACGCATCTGATTTGACCTGGGTCAAACCAGTTGACCTGCTCACGCAATGCTGTTGTCATGCTGATGCAGTAATGGTTTTCTGGATTTAAAATAATTCAGGAAATTCCAGAAAATAGTTAAAAGTTCTAAAAAATCATAGAAAATCAAACGTAGCTCAGAATGAAATAAAATATATATGAAAAATTATCAGAAAAATCCAATGTATCCATCTATACCATTTTCATGCATGTAGAACAACTTATAGCTGCTGAATTGGACAAAAGAAATAAATGGCATTTAAATAACCATATGTGGAGTTTGAATTAGAACCTTGGGTTCAAACCAACTACACTTAATTGTGTTGCTAGTTGCATTAGGCCAAATCACATCATATTTCCATGTCATAATCATGCATCATAATTGTGGCATTGCATTGATTGTGTTCTTCCTTGTTTGCCAGTATTTGTCCCCTCTCAGTAGACGCGGTTCCGACGATGAGATCGATGATACCGATGAAGAACTATACTATCTTCAGAAGTGCTAGGCAAGCAAAACCCCCTTGTTCATTCCGATACAATCCCACTCTCTCGCTCCTGCTCTCTTTTACTGCATTAGGTCAACAATGTTTCAGCTGTTACATGTTGCGATAGTTGAACCCCTTTCATCTGCATGACCTGTCATTGCCACAGTAAATAGATGAAACCCACTAGCATGAGTAGGAGTTGTTTGAGCCCTGATGTGCCTACTCATTCATGCTTGTTTGCCTGCTATTCCTTAGAGTTGTGTCAGGTCTGATTCATTGGGGATGAATTGGAAAGTTGTGAACATATCCTACTATTGAGAGCTAAGTGTGTGAACACGATTTGGTAAAGGTAGTGGTGAGAGGCCATGTAGGAGTACATGGTGGGTTGTCTCATTGAAACCGTCCTCAGGAACTGAGTTCTGTGTTTTTGATCCATGAACAACTACTACCACACATTGGGTTCCGGTAACTCGACCCCTCTCGGCTTATTAATCAAACTGATCTCTGTCCAGGAATTGCAACTAGTTTCTGGTGTTCACCCAAAGGTGAACACCTCTGCTAAAAATGATGCACATATTTATTGGCCATTCTTCCATGAGGAGTTGGTATTACTTAGTCCATAAGCTGTTCCTTATGGTTTCTTTGAGTTCCCGAAGTCAGACCTTTACTTGATGTTCCTGATATCGAATGGTATCGGGTTAAGCTGGTACATCAAGGAGAACATTAGAAGCGGAGTGCTAAATGTCTCTCGGTCGATCATCCAAATTTCGTTTCCTTGGCACCGCTAAGGTGAAATTTAAAGTGTTGCCTTCCTTTGCATCTGCATCGTCCATCACTATTCATCATGGTAGTACGATGTGTTGCCAGGATCCTCTCCACGGATGTTGGTAACATCCTAATGAATATGGAAATGCTCAAGTTCTTGAGTGCATGCTCAGACATTAGTATATATCCTCGGTATCAATTGGAATGTGCCTTCCGTTTGCCGACTTGTCTTATAACTCTAGTTTCCTTTCCAAACTAAGTATGCCATTCTTTCGAATTCCTTCAAACGATCAATTGTGAATTGGCTCAGGCTGGTATGAAGAATTCCAATGATCTATGCATCAAAATTAATTCCTTTTTCCACTTAAGGGAACAATTCTACGAGTCACTTTCCCTAAGGTGTCACGTTATGGAATCATGGCAATTATCTCCTTTCTACTTTGAAACCATGCACCGTTCTTCTCGATAAGTCCTGCTCCGGAGAGTGCTCCAGTACACTGCCTAAGCAATGCCCTGTTGATCTTTCGAAAAGCAAACCCCTTGTTCATTCTGATACAATCCCACTCTCTCGCTCCTGCTCTCTTTTACTACATTAGGACAAAAATGATTCAACTGTTACATGCTGCGGTAGTTGAACCCCTTTCCTCTGCATGACCTGTCATTACCACAATAAATAGATGAAACCCACTAGCATGAGTAGGAGTTGTTTGAGCCCTGATGTGCCTACTCATTCATGCTTGTTTGTCATGCCTGCTATTCCTTAGAGTTGTGTCAGGTCTAATTCATCGGGGATGAATTGGAAAGTTGTGGACATGTCCTACTGTTGAGAGCTAAGTGTGTGAACACGATTTGGTAAAGGTAGCGGTGAGAGGCCATGTAGGAGTACATGGTGGGTTGTCTCATTGAAACCGTCCTCAGGTACTGAGTTCTGTGTTTGTGATCCATGAACAGCTACTACCACACATTGGGTTCCGGTAACTCGACCCCTCTCGGCTTATTAATCAACCTGATCTCTGTCCAGGAATTGCAACTAGTTTTTGGTGTTCACCCAAAGGTGAACACCTCTGCCAAAAATGAGGCACATATTTATTGGCCATTCTTCCATGAGGAGTTGGTATGACTTAGTCCATAAGTTGTTCCTTATGGGTTCTTTGAGTTCCCTAAGTTAGACCTTTACTTGATGTTCCTGATACCCAATGGTATTGGGTTAAGCTGGTACATCAAGCAGAACATTAGAAGCGGAGTGCTAAATGTCTCTCGGTCGATCATCCAGATTTTGTTTCCTTGGCATCGCTAAGGTGAAATCCGAGAAAGTGTTGCCTTCCTTTGCATCTACATCGTCCATCACTATTCATCATGGTAGTACGATGTGTTGCCAGGATCCTCGGCACGGATGTTGGTAAGATACTAATGAATATGGAAATGCTCAAGTTCTTGAGAGCACGCTCAGACACTAGGATGTATCCTCGGTATCAATTGGAATGTGCCTTCCATTTGCCGACTTTTCTTATAACTCTAGTTTCCTTTCCAAACTAAGTATGCCATTCTTTCAAATTCCTTCAAACGATCAATTGTGAATTGCCTCAGTCTGGTATGAAGAGTTCCAATGATCTATGCATCAAAAGTAATTCTTTTTTCCACTTAAGGGAACAATTCTACGAGTCACCTTCCCTAAGGTGTCATGTTATGGAATCATAGCAATTATCTACTTGCTACTTTGAAACCATGCACCGTTCTTCTCGATAGGTACTGCTCCGGAGAGTGCTCCAGAGTACCTGTCTAAGGAGCAATGCCCCTGTTGATCTTTCAGGCAAGCAGAACCCCCTTGTTCATTCCGATACAATCACACTCTCTCGCTCCTGCTCTCTTTTACTACATTTGGACAAAAATGATTCAACTGTTACATGCTGCGGTAGTTGAACCCCTTTCTTCTGCATGACCTGTCATTGCCACAGTAAATAGATGAAACCCACTAGCATGAGTAGGAGTTGTTTGAGCCCTGATGTGCCTACTCATTCATGCTTGTTTGTCATGCCTGCTATTCCTTAGAGTTGCGTCAGGTCTAATTCATCGGGGATGAATTGGAAAGTTGTGAACATGTCCTACTGTTGAGAGCTAAGTTTGTGAACACGATTTGGTAAAGGTAGCGGTGAGAGGCCATGTAGGAGTACATGGCGGGTTGTCTCATTGAAACCGTCCTCAGGTACTGAGTTCTGTGTTTGTGATCCATGAACAGCTACTACCACACATTGGGTTCCGGTAACTCGACCCCTCTCGGCTTATTAATCAACCTGATCTCTATCCAGGAATTGCAACTAGTTTCTGGTGTTCACCCAAAAGTGAACACCTCTGCCAAAAATGATGCACATATTTATTGGCCATTCTTCCATGAGGAGTTGGTATGACTTAGTCCATAAATTGTTCCTTATGGGTTCTTTGAGTTCCCGAAATCAGACCTTTACTTGATGTTCCTGATATCGAATGGTATCGGGTTAAGCTGGTACATCAAGGAGAACATTAGAAGCGGAGTGCTAAATGTCTCTCGGTCGATCATCCAAATTTCGTTTCCTTGGCACCGCTAAGGTGAAATTTGATAAAGTGTTGCCTTCCTTTGCATCTGCATCGTCCATCACTATTCATCATGGTAGTACGATGTGTTGCCAGGATCCTCTCCATGGATGTTGGTAAGATCCTAATGAATATGGAAATGCTCAAGTCCTTGAGTGCATGCTCAGACATTAGTATATATCCTCGGTATCAATTGGAATGTGCCTTCCGTTTGCCGACTTGTCTTATAACTCTAGTTTCCTTTCCAAACTAAGTATGCCATTCTTTCGAATTCCTTCAAACGATCAATTGTGAATTGGCTCAGGCTGGTATGAAGAGTTCCAATGATCTATGCATCAAAATTAATTCCTTTTTCCACTTAAGGGAACAATTCTACGAGTCACTTTCCCTAAGGTGTCACGTTATGGAATCATGGCAATTATCTCCTTTCTACTTTGAAACCATGCACCGTTCTTCTCGATAAGTCCTGCTCCCGGAGAGTGCTCCAGTACTGTCTGAGCCCTACTTTCGCATTGTTCATTCCGACAAATCACACTCTCTCGCTCCTGCTCTCTTTTACTACATTTGGACAAAATGATTCAATTGTTACATGCTGCGGTAGTTGAACCCCTTTCTTCTGCATGACCTGTCATTGCCACAGTAAATAGATGAAACCCACTAGCATGAGTAGGAGTTGTTTGAGCCCTGATGTGCCTACTCATTCATGCTTGTTTGTCATGCCTGCTATTCCTTAGAGTTGCGTCAGGTCTAATTCATCGGGGATGAATTGGAAAGTTGTGAACATGTCCTACTGTTGAGAGCTAAGTTTGTGAACACGATTTGGTAAAGGTAGCGGTGAGAGGCCATGTAGGAGTACATGGCGGGTTGTCTCATTGAAACCGAACTCAGTCTTGAGTTACGTGTTTGTGATCCATGAACAGCTACTACCACACATTGGGTTCCGTAACTCGACCCCTCTCGCTTATTAATCAACCTGATCTCTATCCAAGAATTGCAACTAGTTTCGGTGTTCACCCAAAAGTGAACACCTCTCGCCAAAAATGATGCACATATTTATTGGCCATTCTTCCATGAGGAGTTGGTATGACTTAGTCCATAAATTGTTCCTTATGGGTTCTTTGAGTTCCCGAAATCAGACCTTTACTTGATGTTCACGATATCGAATGGTATCGGGTTAAGCTGGTA
This sequence comes from Aegilops longissima, assembly GCA_021605205.1. NCBI lineage: Eukaryota > Viridiplantae > Streptophyta > Magnoliopsida > Poales > Poaceae > Aegilops > Aegilops longissima. The sequence goes on from CM038677.1 coordinate 70,339,793, forward strand.
CATCAAGGAGAACATTAGAAGCGAGTGCTAAATGTCTCGATCGATCATCCAAATTCGTTTCCTTGGCACCGCTAAGGTGAAATTTGATAAAGTGTTGCCTTCCTTTGCATCTGCATCGTCCATCACTATTCATCATGGTAGTACGATGTGTTGCCGGATCCTCTCCATGGATGTTGGTAAGATCCTAATGAATATGGAAATGCTCAAGTCCTTGAGTGCATGCTCGAACATTAGTATATATCCTCGGTATCAATTGGAATGTGCCTTCCGTTTGCCGACTTGTCTTATAACTCTAGTTTCCTTTCCAAACTAAGTATGCCATTCTTTCAATTCCTTCAAGCGATCAATTGTGAATTGGCTCAGTTGGTATGAAGAGTTCCAATGATCTATGCATCAAAATTAATTCCTTTTTCCACTTAAGGGAACAATTCTACGAGTCACTTTCCCTAAGGTGTCACGTTATGGAATCATGGCAATTATCTCCTTTCTACTTTGAAACCATGCACCGTTCTTCTCGATAAGTCCTGCTCCGGAGAGTGCTCCAGAGTACCCGCATTAGGACAACAACATTTCAAGTGTTACATGCTGCGGTAGTTGAACCCCTTTCCTCTGCATGACCTGTCATTGCCACAGTAAATAGATTAAACCCACTAGCATGAGTAGGAGTTGTTTGAGCCCTGATGTGCCTACTCATTCATGCTTGTCTGTCATGCCTGCTATTGTTAGAGTTGTGTCAGGTCTGATTCATCAGGGATGAATTGGAAAGTTGTGAACATGTCCTACCGTTGAGAGCTAAGTGTGTGAACATGATTTGGTAAAGGTAGCGGTGAGAGGTCATGTAGGAGTACATGGTGGGTTGTCTCATTGAAACCGAACTCGGGAACTGAGTTCTGTGTTTGTGACCATGAACAGGTACTACCACACATTGGGTTCCGGTAACTCGGCCCCTCTCGGCTTATTAGTCAACCTGATCTCTGTCCAAGAGTTGCAACTAGTTTCTGGTGTTTGTAGGTAGTGCTAGTAGTCTACCAAGTGGCACCCGGTACAAATGGGCTTGGGACAGACTAGGTGCAGTGGCACGGTGTACCAATCTCGCCCATTTGAATTTTTTTAAAAAGGAATAAAATTAAAAATGAGAACATTTTTTGCAATTATGAAGAGTTTTTAAAAAGATGCAAAAATTGTCAGAGAAACAGGAACAAAAATTGAAAATGAGAACAATTTTTCCCAACGCATGAACATTTTTTTTGAATTTGTGAATGTTTTTGGAAAGCTAGAATATTTTCTGTAATTTCTGAACATTGTTTGAATTTGCGAAATATGTTTGCGTTTCTTGCTGAACAAAATTTGAAAGTGGGAACATTTTTAGAAATTTTTTGGCAACATGATTTTTTTTTAATTTGTGAAGAAAAATAGAAAGTAGGAACATTTTAACAATTTGTGAACAAATTTTGAAAGTGAAAACATTTTCTGCTTTAATAAAGTGCGTACATTTGAAAATTTTAGATTCTATATTTTAAATTTTGGAAAACATTTTGTATAAGAAGCGAACAAATATTTGTAATTCTATTTTTTAATTTAAGTAATTATTTTTGAAAATACAAGTTTTAAAATTAATATATGAACAAAATAGAATATGCAAACATTTTTAAATTTCTGCACATTTGCTGAGAAGGAAAAGGAATAAAATAAAAAAGGAAGGGAAAGAAAAATAGAAATAGAAAAAATGAATAAAATGAAAAGGAGAATAAAGAAGAGAAACGAAAATGGAGGGTGAAGAAAAAGGAAACAGGAAAATAGAAAAAATGAAAAATAAGTTAGAAACAGAAAAATAAAAATAAAAAACCTGTTCAGGAACCTTCTAGAATGTTCCCAAGACTGGGATTGATGTAACACGCCTGGCTTTTAAATGGGCCAGCCAGTCTCGGTCGAGGCATGTGCATTTCCTGCGTTCATAAGCCATCTTGTACGTGTGCCACGTGCCCCATCAGCCCACACTTTTCCTCCCAACCTTATCTCTTCCTGATGCCTTCTCCTCCACTCGTCAGGCTACTCGTCTTCTTCCTTTGCTTTTTTCCATCTCCACCTGCTGTTGAAAGGAAAAGACTACTCCGGCCAAATCCACATCATGGAGCGGAGCATCCCACCGGCTGGTCGGCGCATGGTAAAGCTCCCATCCGCAATGGAGCATGGTCGGCGATGGAGCTTCGCGGCCTGCAATGGAGAGTTGTTGTGGCTATAATGAATCTTCGTCGGAAGGATTCTTTTTGTGCTTGGTGTTGCGGCGCATGCTGGGACCGGTGCTCGGTCGGTCTTGCCGTAGGTGACGAATCATCCACCATCGAGGCGCATCATCATGCTGAGTCGCATCGCTGCGAGTCGCTGAATCGTGCTGCTGCGAGAATCTGCCCGTCGCCATCGCGTCTTCATCGCGGCAACCGCGTCGCCGTCGCACTGCGATGGAGCACCAACAAGCGGTGGGCGCTGTAGTGCAATTCCGTCGCTAGCGCCGTCGGGGTGCTGCAGTGGAGCCCGCCATGCCATGCCGGTGCGGGCTGCGGCGAAACATCGTCGGCGGCATCGGATGCTGCGATGGAGCATCGGTGGACCACCGCTGGGTCGACGCCAGCGCTGCTGTGAAGCATCCCAAGCGACGGAGGGTGCTGCAACGGAGGGCCGCGAGAGGGACCATTGAAACTTTGTAGGGATTGCATTGAAGCACCGGCGCCGCTGCAATGGAGCGCGTACAGGGCTGCAATGGAGCGCGTCCGGGGTCATTGGAGCTCCGTCGCGGTTCAAATGGAGCTTCATTGGAGCTGCAATGGAGCATGGTCGTAGCTGCGATGGAGCTTCGCCTGGCCTGCAATGGAGAGTTGTTGTGGCTATAATGAATCTTCGTCGAAGAAGGATTCTTTTTTGTGCTTGGTGTTGCGACGAACATGGCTGCAATGGAGCAGGTCGGTGCTCCCGAGCGCCGCTGGCCTTGCTGCAGCGATCGGTGCCTCTCGCAGATGCGTTATGGCGCTTGCCGGCGGCTCCGATGCATGGCGGGTGCTGCGTTGCTCTGGTGGAACCGTGAAAGGGGATCAAAAGAAGGAAGGCGTGGGCGGGCTCATTACTTGGATCGAGCGGCCACCCAGCGATGGATCGGGTGGCTACCAGGCGGATTATTTCTTAAAGAAATCATCCGGCTGATTTTAACAACCACCTTAAATCCGAGCTCTTACAGCGAGCGGGTTGCGAGTTGAACAACCGTCCCAACACAGTTTTTGGCGTTTGAAAGCGAATGGGCGGCCTAGGTTGAAGTGCTTCACGCACCTGTTTGCAAAATGCACTGTAACGGGAGAGCAACTCAGCGCCACTTGGCGTGCTCTCAGCCATTCGCCACGTGTCGTGCTCTGGCCGTCGGTGCTGTAGGTGACGAATCATCCACCATCGAGGCCGCATCATGCTGAGTCGCAGCAGTCCGCTTTGTCATCGTGCTGCTTTGCAGAATCTGCCCGTCGCCATCGCGTCTTCATCGCGGCAACCGCGTCGCCGTCGCACTGCGATGGAGCACCAACAAGCGGTGGGCGCTGTAGTGCAATTCCGTCGCTAGCGCCGTCGGGGTGCTGCAGTGGAGCCCGCCATGCCATGCCGGTGCGGGCTGCGGCGAAACATCGTCGGCGGCATCGGATGCTGCGATGGAGCATCGGTGGACCACCGCTGGGTCGACGCCAGCGCTGCTGTGAAGCATCCCAAGCGACGGAGGGTGCTGCAACGGAGGGCCGCGGAGGGACCATTGAAACTTTGTAGGGATTGCATTGAAGCACCGGCGCCGCTGCAATGGAGCGCGTACAGGGCTGCAATGGAGCGCGTCCGGGGTCATTGGAGCTCCGTCGCGGTTCAAATGGAGCTTCATTGGAGCTGCAATGGAGCATGGTCGTAGCTGCGATGGAGCTTCGCCTGGCCTGCAATGGAGAGTTGTTGTGGCTATAATGAATCTTCGTCGAAGAAGGATTCTTTTTTGTGCTTGGTGTTGCGACGAACATGGCTGCAATGGAGCAGGTCGGTGCTCCCGAAGCGCCGCCTGACGCTGCAGCGGTCGGTGCCGGCTCTCGCAGATGCATTGTAGCGCTTGCCGACGGCTCCGATGCCGCGGCGGGTGCTGCGTTGCTCTGGTGGAACCGTGAAAGGGGATCAAAAGAAGGAAGACGTGAGGCGGGGCTCTGTTACTTGGATCGAACGGCCACCCAGCGATGGATCGGGTGGCTACCCAGGCGGATTATTTCTTAAAGAAATCATCCGGCTGATTTGTAGCAGCCACCTTAAATCCGAGCTCTTGCAACGAACGGGTTGCGAGTTCGAACAGCCGTCCCAACACAGTTTTTTGACGTTTCGAAAGCAGAATGGGCCGGCCTAGGTTGAAGTGCTTCACGCACCTGTTTGCAAAATGCACTGTAACGGGAGAGCAACTCAGCGCCACTTGGCGTGCTCTCAGCCATTCGCCACGTGTCGTGCTCTGGACGCTCCCTCCGGATTTTGTTTTTTTTTTTTTTTCGTGCGTGTTTTCGGCTTTTTAAATGGTTTTTTTCTAGGTTTTTTTGATGTTTTGTTTTTTCCCTGGTCTTCCTTAGCTTTTCGTTCAAACAAATTCCGAAATTTTTTTACGCGAAAAAACATTTTTTTCTTTCACGAAAGTCACGGTTTTTCTTCCATGAGAGGAACGGTTGTGCTTTAGCGAGAGTCACAGTCGTGCCTTTCGGAAACGGAAAAAAAATGTGTTTTTGGTTTTTTTTTCTTTCATGAGAGTCACGGTTTTGCTTTCGTGAAAGGCAAGGTTGTGTTTTCACGAGAGTCACGGCCATGCCTCTCGGAAAGGGAAAAAGAAAACGCGTTTTCTATTTTTTTTCTTTCACGAGAGTCAAGCTTTTGTTTCCGCGAGAGGCACGGTTGTGCTTTCGCGAGAGTCACGGCCGTGCCTCTCGGAAAGTGAAAAAATACGCGTTTTTTTTCCGCGAGAGTCACGGTCTTGCTTTCGCGATAGGCACGTTTGTGCTTTCACGAGAGTCACAGCCGTGCCTCTCGGAAACGAAAAAAAAAACGCAATTTCTTTTTTTTTCTTCCACGAGAGTCACGGTTTTGCTTTCACGAGAGGCACGGTTGTGATTCCGAAAGAGGCACGGGAGTTTGGTTTTTTCGTGCGGTTTTTTTTTCGTGAAAAAAAAGTTCGTCAAAACCTATCAACATGGGTTCTATTTTTGAAGATCTCGACGTGAGGAATCCAATGGTGAAAACGGTTCGAGATTTGGACGCATGGTTTAAGAGATAAAACATTTTGAATAAACGGATCTACGAAAAAAGGGAAAACTCCCAAGTTGCGTGCGCCACTTGTCGCGATCTGGGAAGGTGGAGTGTTTTTTGCAACGAGTACTCCTTAATTAGTGATTTCGCTATAACCGGGCGTGTGAAGCGCTAAATAGGGATCGGTGTCGAGAGCTCCTCGTCGGCGCCCTCAGCGCCGCTTAGGCCACCTGGCGCCCGAAGGCAAGCGGTAATGGGCTGGCCCAGCATAGCTCACTAAAAAAATCGGACAAAAAAGAGCTCATATATTTTGCGATTAGTGGGATTTGAACCTTGATGCGAAGGCTAAAGCACTAGATGTCGTGGTTCTAAGCCTGACAGTAGAATGGGGGTAGGTATGGAGAGGCAAGATCCTAGCTATGGAGTAGTTGTATACACACGAGTTTTATGAGTTCAGGCCCTTCTCGGAGGAAGTAATAGCCCTACGTCTCGGAGCCCGGAGGCGGTCAACTGGATTATGCGTGTATGAGTTTCAAAGGTGCGAACCCTTGACACTGAGGAGGGGGGTGGCTTATATAGAGTTCGCCAGACCCCTCCGGCCCTCAGTTATGCAGGGTTTAAGGTACATTAACGTGGGGGTTCTTTGTAGCCACATAAAGTGCTATGATGACCATAAAGCTACTTAATGACCGACCATTTGCGTGCAGACTGGCTTTAGATCTCCTGGCGGTCGAGTAGTTTGGCTTCATGGTCGAGTGTCTTCCAGTTGGTCGAGTGGAACCCTTCCTGGTCGACTGAAAGATAACTTCTTCTAGAGATGTCCTTGGGGAGGGTGTCTTAGACAGGTCCATGACCCTACCCTAGGTACATGACTTCATCATTAGCCCCCGAATGGATCGAGGTTTGAGTGAGGAAGGAGTTGAACATACTCCCGACTCATTCTTGTGCTGCAATAGTGTCTTGTCTTGGATCAAATGGACTTAAGTGACGACATCAACTTCTTTTTCAGTCGCCTTGATCCATTCTTTGTATCCGTCGAGTGCGTTTTCCGTGCTTGGTGATTTCGAATGACGGGATGGAGGAAATCTTTTGTCCGACGATTTGCTTTCTGCTGCTGGATTTGGCGGATTTGAATCTTGAAGAAACGAAAGGGACGGAGAAAGCCGCAATAATCGGACGGGATAAGGCAAGGGCGCCTCGATCTCTGCGCCACCTTTTTCGCCACGTATCGCAGCGGCGATTGCGAGATTTGACAGATCGCTGGGCCTACCGATCGATCACTCGGAAGCAACCCCATATAAGGTCCAGGACTGGGGTTTTTTGAACAGTGTGTTCCCCTTTCCTCCTTTCTTCCTCAGATTCATCCACCGCGCCTGCCTCCATCTCTGAACCGCTGCTCCACGCGCGTTCCGCCGGCGGCAATGGTGAAAGAAAAGACGGCGGCTTTGGAACGGGCGAAGAAGGCGATGGCGAAGGCGAAGGGGCGGGCGACCAGTCGGGGCGGATCCTCGTCGCGGGCTGGTTTGCCGCAGGGCTGGATCCAGGGCGACTGGATTCGCTCGACCATCCTCCAAAAAGATCTTGACGACCTGGCCAATGAGGGACTGATCCCTCATGGATCAGCGAGGCTTCTAGGGATGGAGTGGCAGCCACAGCCTCAGGAGGGTGAGTGCGTCCTCTTAGCCACTCACATCGACCGAGGGTTTTCTTTGCCGCCTCATCCTTTCTTTCGAGGATTTCTGAACTTTTTTGGGGCACAACTCCACCACTTCACACCCAACTCTATCGTGTATCTCGCCGCTTTCGTGTCTTTGTGTGAGAATTTTCTAGGTTGTCGGCCGCATTGGGGCCTCTTCAAACACATCTTCACCTGTCGTTCCAAGACGGCAAAAAAGGCCAATCCGAGTGACGAGAGAACCCAAGTGATCCAGATGTGTGGGGGTCTTGGGGTCCAAATGAGAGGTAAGAGCTCTTTTCCAGCCATGATTCTTCCTGAGTCGGTTCGAGGGTGGCAGTCGACCTGGTTCTACTGCCAAGACCAGCCGACCTTGAAGGCGATCATTGGACTCCCTCCTTTCTCTATGGATCGAGTGAGCAAGCCGTCCTCACTGAAGGTGATCCCGGAGGAGAAGGCTCAGGTCAAGGTTTTGGTCGAGCGTGTAATCCAGCTCATCCGTGACGGGGTGACTGGTATGGATCTTCTAGAGGTTTTTCTTTGACGGCGCATCCAGCCACTTCAGTATCGAGACCATCCGATGTGGATGTATTCGCATCGAAGACACCACTCGGGTCCACCGGAGGAGGTTGAGGATGCCACGCTGGAGAGATGGATGACCGCCATCACTGGGAACAAAGACAATCCCCGAGGAGCCAGGAGAATCCCTCCACTCGACCAATCGTACGAGCCAGACAAGGTTCAATCCCATATCCTTGACCTTGACTCTGCTTACTCCATCGTGTCTGCTTAAATCGGTCGACTGACTTTCAATTTGTTTATCTTCTTCCAGATCACCACTGAGATGTACTCGATGCCCAACGGGGTGCAGGAACCAGTTGAGGAGGAGGAAGGGAGCGGAGGTGAAAGCCAGGAGGAATGGCAGTCTGACGGTGGGGGAGACGAAGATGACGACAGTTCCGATGAAGAGGAGGAGGAGGAAGAGGAGGAAGAAGTCGACCCTCCTCGCACGGAAAGGCGGTCCAAGCTCACCCATGGCCCCGCGGTCGAGCGCGGCAAGGCTATCGCGCCTGTCGTGCAGTCGACGAAACGTCCCAGGACGTCCTCTCCGGCGCCGACTGAAAAAGCGCCGAAGCAACCTCGAGCGATGCCGTCGAAGCCGACAAAGGTTTTGCCCAGGATGAAGATGGTTATCCCCACTATTTCCGGGTACATCAGAACTTGAGCTTTTGTTCAGCGCGAATCATACTTTTGGTCGACTTGTTGACTGATCAACTGATTTCTGAAATCTGCAGCACTGCCACCTCCGAGACCTTAGTTAGGAACGAAGACCAGGAGATGGAAGATGCTGCTACCTCTAACCTTGGTACGACCGCTGCAGTTTTGCTTTTGGTCGATTGGATTTCCGTTTTTAACTTAGAATCTTTCCTGTAGTCCCTCCTCATGTCATTGATCTCCTGATGATGATGAGGAGGAGCCGTTAAGGCGGAGGAGGACTAAGAAGGCACTGCTTGGCGGGACTGCTCAGTCGCATCGATGCACGAGGCTTTGGTTCTTGAGGGTGGTAACATCACTCGGACTTCTGTGTCTTTCGCTGTGCCGCTGACGAGTATCCGTCCGTCGACTGCTGATCCGCCTTCCCTTTTCGCCACGCACCACGTCCCGGAGGACCAAGTGGGTGCTGCTAAGGAGCTATCATGGCGGGGCTCATGATGGAGCAAATGAAGGTGGTCCGGAAGCCAGCCAAGCAGCCTATGATGCCGTTCAGCTCTTGAGCAACGTCCAGATTAGTTGATCACCACTTGTTACATTAGGATATGCTACGAAAACACTTCTTTACGAAGACCTTCAGATCTTTACACCTTTGGGTGTGTCGAGTGAATTTTCGGACTGGTGGGGGCACGCTGAGTGCACCCACCGGGTGTAGTCCCGAGGCTATGGTGGATCGCTGGCGCACGACCGTAGTCTTTGTACTTTGTATCTCTTTGATAACTTCACTCGGTCTGGTCGGACCATGTCGAGTGGAATCTTGAAACTGGTGGGGGCACGCTGAGTGCACCCACTGGGTGTAGTCCCCGAGACTATGATGGACTGTTGGCAGTCGACCATAGTCTGAAGAACTCCTTTCTCTCTCTCTCTCTCTTTTGTCTCTTTCGGTCGACTGATCGAACCGAGTTGGTAGGATCAGTGGGGGCACGCTAAGTGCACCCACTGGGTGTAGTCCCCGAGACTACTGTCGAATATTTTGATTCGGCTGTAGTCTTAGAAACGCAGTAATTTTTCTTGGTCACTCGGAAGTAACCCATCTGTGACGTCTTTCGACTAATTCTTTGCAGAAATCTTGCGAGCTTGTGGCTCGATACACTGAATTGGAGAACAAACATATCCAGCTCAACCTTGACTTGAAGCTTGCACAGGAGAACTTGCAGAAGGCGAGAGACGAAGCAAAAGGTATGGCTGGTGAGATCTTGACGACTGTTTTTGTTTTTCTGTCCCTTCCTAATTCTGACCTCCTTTGTTATTTTGCGGACAAAATGGAGGAGGCTCAAGAAGAAGGATCATGACCTTGCCGAGGCGCAACAAGCGGCTTTGAACAAGACCAAGCTCATGGAAGAAAACTGTCTTGATCGGAAAACTTGAAGAAGAACACCAATCTGAAAGCTGCTCTTGATCGGCTAACAAGGAGGTTAGCTGATGAAGAACGACAAGATAGCTCGGCGACAAGGTTGGTGAGTGGCGCGGGAAGAGGAATGATCTAGAGGCTTATCCGGAGGGCTCGCCAAGAAGCTATTCCTCATGCTTGAAGGTAATTCCTCTCATCCGACTGACTTGTCATCATCGACTCATCCTAGAACCATTAGCTTGAACTCAAGTCGTATTTGCAGAATTCAGTCAGAATTTCAAGGAGGAGACTAGTCAGTGGAGACAAGTCTGGACCCCATTAACTCCCGTGAAAGATGAAGCTGCTATGAGCGTGCTCGACCGGAATCTCGCGTTGCTCTTGTGGTGGACTACCTCGCTCGTCTCGAAGGTTGCGGTGTCGCGGATCGACTCAACACTCGGCGGTGAAACACTTCAAAATGACCTCGAGTCTTTAATGACTCGATGAATGATATTCAAGTCGAGTGCGGGAATGGAAGAAGTCTTACGCGGATGCGGTCTTGATGTCGCTTTGTCCCTGGTCGCGTTCATTGCAAGGAGGCGCGGGAGGAAAGGTTGGCGTCCATCAAAGTTGCCAATACCAAAAAGTACGACTTCCGATCTTTCATGGAGACCTTCATTGGTGCTGCCACCCGAATCACGATGGGATTGACTGGACCAGTTAAATCGCGCCTTCCGATCCTCCGCTTTGAGGAGTAAAAACTTCCATGATTCGTCTTAAATTTTCCTCGGAATGCCGAGTGATCCTGTAATCGATAAACTTTAACGGGCTTGAGGCTGGGTACTTCTGCATCCTTAGGATGCTATCCGAACTTTACTTATCGTGAAATATGCTTTTGTTTGCCTTCGAGTGAAGTTCGCACTTCACTCGGATTATGCTTCAATGCTTGAGATGCAGCTCTGAGGTGGATCCAGTCGACCTACACTTTGTTGCTCTTGCAGGCACAGGAGAAGGAAACAGTCGACCTGTACCTCGTCGTCCTTGCGGATCGGGATGGAGCGCACGTTGTACTTGTGGCGCAGCTCCGAAGGAGAAGGCAGCAGTCGACCTTCACCTCGTCGTCCTTGCGGATCGGGATGAAGCGCACGTTGTACTTGTGTCGCAGCTCCGAATGAGAAGGTGATCGGGATGGATTTCGTACTTACGCGAGTAATGGACTGCAGCTAAGCCCCCGAGTGGGAGGTTTGCTCTCCACTCGGTAGGATTTCTCAAACTTAGGTGAGTACTGAACTGCAGCTAAGCCCCCGAGTGGGAGGTTTTCTCTCCACTCGGTAGGATTTTTCAAACTTAGGCGAGTCTTGGACTGCAGCTAAGCCCCGAGTGGGAGGTTTGCTCTCCACTCGGTGGGATTTTCAAACTTAGGAGAGTCTTGGACTGCAGCTAAGCCCCGAGTGGGAGGTTTGCTCTCCACTCGGTGGGATTTTCAAACTTAGGCTAGTCTTGAACTGCAGCTAAGCCCCGAGTGGGAGGTTTGCTCTCCACTCGGTAGGATTTTTCAAACTTAGGCGAGCTTGGACTGCAGCTAAGCCCCAGTGGGAGGTTTGCTCTCCACTCGGTGGGATTTTCAAACTTAGGCGAGTCTTGGACTGTGGCTAAGCCTCCAAGGAGGATTTTTGTGTCATAGCTTTGAAGGGGAAGGCAACAATCGACCTGTACCTCGTCGTCCTTGCAAAGTGCACATTGTATTAAATACTTAGGCAAGTACTTGGACTGCAGCTAAGCTCCCGAGTGGGAGGCTGGCTCCTCACTCGGTAGGATTTTCAAATACTTAGGCGAGTACTTGGACTGCAGCTAAGCCCCCGAGTGGGAGGCTGGCTCCTCACTCGGTAGGATTTTTTGGATACTTAGGCGAAACGGATTCGCAGCTAAGCCCCAGAGTGGGAGGCTGGCTCTCCACTCGGGAGGGATTTTTTTACAAACTTAGGCGAAACAAGTTCGCGGCTAAGCCACCCACTGGGGGAAATTTCTTATGTAAACGAAAAAGTAATAACAATCACTGGGAAAATTATAACATTCTTATCTTTGATAAACAAACTACAGAGGTATTTTATTACATCTCACCCGAGTGAGTTATTAAGTGTAAAAGGCGGAGCAGCTCCGCATTCAGGCTCGAGGCTCATCGATCTGGCGTTCGACGTTGTAGAGATGATAAGCTCCATTGTGGAGAACTCGTGACGATGAAGGACCTTCCCAAGTGGGAGCGAGCTTGTGTGGTTTCTGCTGATCCACTCGGAGGACCAAGTCCCCTTCTTGAAAGGCTCGGCTCTTCACATTTCTAGAATGGAATCGGCGCAAGTCCTGCTGATAGATGGTCGAGCGGATCAGGGCCATCTCTCTCTCTCTTCAAGGAGGTCGATTGCATCTTGCGGGCTTGCTCCGCTTGACTTCAGTAGAGTTCGACTCGGGCGCATTGTGGAGCAGGTCACTCGGCGAACTGCTTCGGCTCCATAGACCATAAAGAATGGAGTTCTCCCAGTCGACCGATTAGGAGTGGTCCGCAATCCCCAAAGAACTTACGGAAGTTCGTCGACCCACGCTCCTGCTGCATGCTTGAGATCACACATCAGTCGAGGTTTCAGTCCTTTGAGAATTAGACCATTTGCTCGTTCTGCTTGTCCATTCGAATGGGGGTGAGCAACTAAAGCATAGTCGACTCGTGTGCCCTGAGAGGCGCAGAAGGCTTTGAACTTGTCGGAATCGAAGTTTGATCATTATCAGTGATGATGCTGTGCGGAACTCCATATCTGAATATCAACTCTCTAATGAAACTGATAGCGATTGCGCGATCAAGATTCTTGATAGGTTTAGCTTGATCCACTTAAACTTGTCGATCGCCACAAGCAAATGAGTGAAACCGCTCCTGCCAGTCCTCGATGGTCCAATCATATCAATCCCCAAACATCGAAAGGCCAGACGAGTGGAATGGTCTTCAATGCTGAGGCTGGTTTGTGTGACATATTGGAGTAGAACTGACATCCTTCACACTTGTCGACTATTTCTTTTGCATTTCATTGGCTTTGGCCAGTAAAATCCCTTCGGTATGCTTTAGCCACGATGGTCGAGAAGGGCGCATGGTGACCACAGGTCCCCGGCGGATATCATCAAAATTATCGGCCTTCTTACGGCGTTATGCACTTCGGTGACTCGATCCGCTTTCGTGAATAACGTCCCTTGATCCGGATAAAGGTCTTGGATCGTGAGCGATCCGTCGAGCCTCTTCTTCACTCTCTGGGAGCTCTTTCCTCAGGATATACGCAATGTACGGAACTGTCCAGTCGGGAGTGATGACCACGACTTCCATGACCAAGTCGACCACCGTTGGAACCTCAACTTCAGTCGGATCAGTGACACTTTTTGGCTGTGGAGCTTCTTCAGTGAAAGGATCCTCTTGAATCGACGGTGTGCGAATGTGCTCCAAAAACACATCACTGGGAATGGCCTCCCTCTTGGACCCTATTTTTGCCAAATCATCAGCAGCTTGGTTTTTCAGTCGGGGTATATGATGAAGCTCTAACCCTCAAACTTCTTCTCTAGCTTCCTCACTGCATTACGGAACCAGTCATGGCTGGACTTCCGACGTCCTCTCTTCGTCACTGATTAACCACTAGATCTGAGTTGCCATAAACCATGAGGCGGACGGACGCCGAGTGAAATGGCCATCGCAACCCATACAACAGTGCTTATTATTCGCTTCATTGTTGGAAGAATCAAAGTGAATCTGGAGCACATATCTGAGCTTATCTCCTCGGGGAAACCAATACTACCCAGACGGAACCATTCAGCATCTTGGAACCATCAAAGAACATAGTCCGATGCTCTGAGTGAACTTGAGTCGGTAATCGTTGTTCAATCCACTCGGCGATGAAATCTGCTATTGCTTGGGACTTGATGCCTTTCTTTGCCTCAAACTTGATATCAAGGGGAAGAAGTTCAATCGCCCATTTCGCCACTCGACCAGTTGCATCCCTGTTGTGCAGTAATGGGGCGTCGCTGACGACTGTAATGGAATGATCAGAGAAGTAGTGAGCAACCTTCTTCGCCGTCATATAAATCCCATACACAAGCTTCTGATAATGAGGGTATCTTTGCTTCGACGGGGTTAATACTTCAGAAAGATAATATACTGGGCGCTGAACTTTGAAAGCCTTTACTTCCTCTTCCCGCTCGACCGTAAGTACTGTACTGACGACTTGTCCTATGGCTGCAACGTAAAGCAGCAACGGCTCCTTGCTGATTAGGGCAGCAAGCACCGGCTGGGTGGAGAGCAGAGCTTTGAGCGGCCAAGAGATGAATTGACTTAAAGCGGCCAAGCATCCAGGAAGCTTCTGGACATCGTGCAGACGCACAGGGCGTTTCATTCGGAGTATAGTGCCAACTTTTTCTGGGTTAGCGTCGATTCCTCGTTCAGAGACGAGAAAAACGAGTAACTTTCCGCCAGGAACTCCGAATGTGCACTTTGATGGATTAAGCTTGATATCATACCTCCTGAGATTGGAAAATGTTTCGGCAAGGTCAGTCAACAGGTCGGAACCTTTCCGTGACTTGACCACAATGTCATCCATGTATGCTTCCACATTCCGACTGATTTGAGTGAGTAAACACTTCTGAATCATCCTCATGAACGTGGCTCCGGCATTCTTGAGGCCGAATGGCATGGTGACATAACAGAACCACCCGAATGGAGTGATGAAAGCTGTTTTGATCTCGTCGGGTCCATACAGACGGATCTGATGGTACCCGGAATATGCGTCTAAGAAAGACAACCGCTCACATCCCGCAGTCGAGTCGACTATTTGGTCGATGCAGGGGAGAGGAAAATGATCTTTCGGGCAGGCCCGGTTGATATGTTTGAAGTCGATACACATGCGCAGTGAATTGTCCTTCTTAGGGACCATGGCAACATTGGCGAGCCACTCGAAGTGGTAAATCTCTCGGATAAACTCTGCTGCTAAGAGCCGAGCCACCTCCTCACCAATGGCCTTTCTCTTACGGGCGGCGGACCATCGAAGATGTTCTTTGACATGTTTAACTTTTGAGTCGACTTCATGAGGCGATGCTCAGCCAGATCTCCACAGGAACACCGGCATGTCGTGAGCTTCCATGCAAAGATGTCCCATTCTCATGGAGGAACTGGATGGCGCTTCTTCCTATTTGGAGTCGAGTGTTGTTGAGATGTGAGTCGGAGCAGCATTGGGATCGGTCGGATGAATATGAACGGTTTTGTCTCCCCGGACGATGAAATGCCGACTCCGTGGCGGGCTTCTTGGCTCGCAACAAATCACTTTCAGGTCTCATTTTACGGTACTCTTGCAGCTCGACCACGCCATCTGAGCATCAGCGATCTTAGAGCCTTTTTGGAAACACTCTTCTGCCTTTTTCTGATTGCCAGTGCTAGTGATCACACCTTTGGGACCTGGCATCTTCAGCTTAAGGTACACATAACATGGTCGAGCCATGAAACACGCATATGCCGGCCTCCCCAGGATAGCGTGATAAGCGCTCTGAAAATCCACGACCTCAAAGGTCAACTTTTCCTTATGAAAATTCTTGTAGTCACCAAATACCACATCGAGAGCAATTTGGCCGAGTGACTCGGCCTTCTTTCCAGGAATGACTCCATGGAAGCTCATGTTGCTGGTGCTGAGTCTGGACATCAGAATGCCAATCCCTTTCAACGTCTCTGCATACAAAATGTTCAGGCCACTGCCACCATCCATCAAAACCTTAGTCGAGTGCCTTCGACGACCGGGTCGACCACCAACGCTTGCCTCCCAAGGGTGGCTATGTGTGTTGGATGATCAAACTTGTCGAACGTGATGGCGGTCTGCGACCATTTCAGGTAACTGGGTGTCACCAGAGCGACCATATTCACTTCGCGGTTGATAACTTTCAATCGACTTTTGCTTTCAACGTCAGCAAAATTCATCAGAGTGGAATTGACCTGAGGGTAACCACCGTCACTATCTTCCTTGTCCTCAACTTTGTCCGATTCCTTTTCCTTGTCCTTGGGCTGCTTCCCTTGGAACTGCTGAATCAAGAGCCGGCACTGTCGAGTGGTATGTTTTGGGTAAATAAGTTTACCCTCTTCATCTTTCTTCGTGTGAATGTGACATGGCAAGTCCAACACATCATTTCCATCTTGGTCTTTCACTTTCTTGGGATTCCAAGGACCCTTGGGTTTCCCCTTGAACTTTCCTGGGGTCACAACCAAGGCTTCTCCAGGAGCAGCTGGCTCGGCTTTCCGCTTCTGTTTCCGACTGGAGTTCCCTCCACCGGTTTCATTAGTGGCTGACTTGTACTTGCCACTCCGGAGTCGATCCTCTTCTTCACCATTGGCGTACTTGGTGGCAATCTCCATCATTCGACTCAAGGTCATGTCTCCTGTCCGACCGAATTTCAGACTCAACTCTCTTTTCTTGACTCCTTCCTTGAAGGCACAGACTGCCTGATGATCAGATACATTCTCTACTGTGTGGTGCAAAGTGATCCATCTCTGGATGTAATCCCTCAGAGTTTCATTCGACTTCTACACACACGACTGCAACTCTGTCAACCCTGCTGGTCGCTTGCAAGTCCCTTCAAATGTCCTGACAAACACTCGGGCCAGATCTTCCCAAGTGTAAATGCTGCTGGGTGCTAACTGATTTCAGCCATGCTCTGGCCGATCCCTCCAACATAAGTGGCAGGTGTTTCATGGCCACTTCATCGTTGCCGCCGCCGATCTGAACAGCCACTCGGTAGTCCTCAAGCCAAGTATCTGGCTTAGACTCATCGGTGAACTTACTAACTCCAGTCGCCAACCTGAAGTTGGGAGGAATCACCGCGGCTCTGATGGCTCTGCTAAAACACTCTGGTCCTGAGACGTGTACTCTGCCGCTGATGGGTGCGTTTCTGTCGTGACCTTCATGGTTAGCTCTGTTCCTGTCGACCAGACCTTGAACGATGACGGATCTCGCATCAAAGCCTGGTTCCCTGGGGTCGACTGGAATCCTCCGCCCAACACTGTGCTGGCGTCTGTCATCCTGCTGTCGAGGTGCATATGACCCACCCCTTGGGGGAGGAGTGGGCACTCGACGTCGATCATCACGATCGAATCGGTCCTCATACTGATCACGCCGGCCTCCATGTCCCTCACGCCTCGGGGGCGATCTTGGGCTATGTGCCGATCGATCTGTATTACAGCGACGGGGTCTGCTGTGAATCCTATTCATGACTCGCGATACAGCTGAATTCTGATCTCCTGCTGCCCGGAGCAAATCTCTGATCCGGAGTAAGGCCCTGCCATCCTCCGACTGGGAAGGCTGAATGGACTCTGCTATACCGGCTGCAGCTGCTAGATTCTAAATGGGAGTTCGGTATACCTGAGTTGGTTGTGGAAAGAGTTGACGTCGACTGGACGACGGGACCCGTTGTTTCGCTTGTTCATCGATCACTCGCTGGAGATTTTCCAATCGAAAAGCGCTCAATAAGTTGGCCAAACGCGCATCTTCTAAGGCACGGGCCTCGGGGGTTTCTCCAACGATAGGAGTGTGAAGCGCATCCATGTTCCGGCGTCGGAGCTCCTCCCTCTGCAACGAAGTGAGGGGCTCGGGTTAGTACTCTTCGTGAGCCTGCGCCGGCTCGCCTCCACCAACGCCTCGTCGGTGCGGGGGAAACGAGGAGGACTGCGTGGTCCGTCGACCATCAGAACCTCCGCCGCTGGGTCGCTGCTGTCGCACTCGGATGCAGTCTCTGTGGAGCCAGTCGACAGATCGAATAGGCCGTAGAGAGATTCGTCGGGCTCGATTGCCGTGACTTGGGGAGTGGCCGACTGGCGGGCCACCGCGTGCCTCACCCACCGCTGAAGTCTCGATCGACCGGAGCGCTTGCGCCGGTGCGAGACCAGGAGGGAGGACGGCACAAGAGCTGACCGATACTGGGTCGACGGCTGCCGCAGGAGGACTCCGCAGAGCCGCGCTGAAGTCGTCGCCCATGGAAGGAGTGCGTCAACGTCGAGTGGAGCCTCCTGCAACCAAGCGGAGTCGTCGGCGATGAACGTGAGCGCGCCGAGACGGATCTCGCGGCCCTCAACCAAAACTCCGCCTGAAACCATGATGAATGGGATCAAAAAAAATTCAACTTCTCCAACAAGTCGCTAAGATGCCTGCCCCAAGGTGGGCGCCAACTGTCGTGGTTCTAAGCCTGACAGTAGAATGGGGGGTAGGTATGGAGAGGCAAGATCCTAGATATGGAGTAGTTGTATACGCACGAGTTTTACGAGTTCAGGCCCTTCTCCGAGGAAGTAATAGCCCTACGTCTCGGAGCCCGGAGGCGGTCGACTGGATTATGCGTGTATGAGTTCCAAAGGTGCGAACCCTTGACACTGAGGAGGGTGGCTTATATAGAGTTCGCGGACCCCTCCGCCCTCGATTATGCAGGGTTTAAGGTACATTAAGGTAGGGGTTCTTGGTAGCGCCCACATAAAGTGCTATGATGACCATAAAGCTACTTAATGACCGACCGTTTGCGTGCAGAACTAGCTTTAGATCTCCTGGCGGTCGAGTGGTTTGGCTTCATGGTCGAGTGTCTTCCAGTTGGTCGAGTGGAACCCTTCCTGGTCGACTGAAAGATAATTTCTTCCAGAGATGTCCTTGGGGAGGGTTTCTTAGACAGGTCCATGACCCTAACCTAGGTACATGACTTCATCACTAGACGCAACAACCACCGCGCCTGACTCCCTTTTATGTTATCAACACGGAAACACACACTGCGAGACCCGTGGTTCAGTCCCACTATAATTTATTTGAAAAAAAATCAAAATATGAAAAAGAATTCACGACTTTGAAAAAATTTCATCGATTTTAAAAATAAGTTCATCTCTTTTGAAAAAAGTTCATTGATTTTGATAAAAAAAAAGTTCAAAAATTTGAAAACAATGCACCAGATTTTAAAAAAATTTCATCAATTTCGATCAAAAAGTTCACAATTTGAAAAGATTTCACGGAATTTTGAAAAAAAGGTCATGGGTTTGAAAAAATTTCAGCAAATTTCGATAAAAAAGTTCACTTCTTTGAAAAAGGTTCACGGATTTTCAAAAAAAGTTCACGAATTCGAAAACTTCATCAGTTTTGAGGAAAAAGTTCAAGAATTAGGAAAATGTTCACTGGAGTTTTCTTTAAAATCATGCATTTAAGAAAAAGAAAGGAACAAGAAAAGGAAAAGGGGGAAAGAAAAAGAAAAGGAAGATGAAATAAAAGAATAAAAAGGATGTTGCAAATCGCAGCGAAGTACTTGCGTAGTTGGCTACCGCAGCTTAGCTAGTATGGGAGGGAGGTCGCAAGGTCGCGAGTTCGAGTTTCCACGGTGCGCAGGTTTTTGAGGTTTGAAACAGAAAAAATAGGTATAAATGGGCCGGCCCATCGCGCAGGGAGGGTATGCGCCCGTTTGCCAAAATGCCTAAAACGGACGCTTAAGGCGCCGAATAGGGTTTGGCATCGGTGTCATTGTTGAGCGTTTCTGCGAGTCTCGTCGCTTTGTCAGCTCTCCGGAGCCAGGAAAAAATAGAGATCACATACGCGCGGGAATCGAGCCTGGGCACGTGCACTTGGATGATAGAAATTGTCGGACTAAGATAAAACAAGTCTACATTTGATATAAACCAGACGAAATTCATTACATTTCAAACATTTTTTTAGCTAAACATTGTATTAGATTAAGATAAAACTAGTCTACGGCCGGCACCGACGGATATCCATTCCCATGACACGGATACCCTTAATTAGTCTACTGCCGGCCACGGCGGATTTCCATTGACTTTCCCATGTCTAGCAGCCCGTTCATCGTATTGCCGTGAGCCCTAGAGGTATATGCTTCAACGCAAAGGACGACTCGCTTCTCCATCTTCCGCAGCGCTGCTCATCAGAGTGGAACCGCCCGGATGTGCTTCAGTCGGAGAGGAAGGGGACAACGGTGACCTGCGACCAGGCAAGACACCAGCTGTGTATGCCGGCATCGTCTTGACGGTGGCCCTCATGGGATCCAAGCGGCGGCGACCACCCATGTTCTACTTTCTACTCGATGATGGTGGTTGGCATGGAAGTGTTGGCCACCGTTTCGTCGATCTCCGTGAAGCCATCTTCTTTCTCCGCCGTTAGGGCGCGGTTATGCGTTCGTTGACGGTGGATGGCGCAATCGCAGGCATGGGAGGAGCGGTATGACAAGCAGTCCTCCATGGCAACCACAATGCCCGTCCCGTCGTGCTCCATTGCGTGTCAGCCTGGAGCAACTCGCCACTCCCCGGTGAGCTGGCTTGGAGGGAGAGTTGCTGAACAATGTGTCGGCTTGGAACTTCTGCCTCCGCGAGCTGGCCTCCGAGAGCAGAGAGTTGCCTGGCTCGTATCTAGCTAGCTCGACGGGCTACCCAGCCGGTTTTTATGCCGAAGAACTCCTCTTCCTGCTCGCCGGATGCCATGGAGACTGTGGAGAAAATGGGGCAAGAAGGAGATGGGAGCGGGCTGTGGTGCATTTTTTTGTGGCGTCTAACATAGTTTAATAGCGGGTCGACGCCCGAAGCCAACCAGAGTTGTGTTTAATGACGGGCGGCTCGCGAGCGAACGTGTGGTCGGAGTAGGTTTCTTGATACACGCGAGGGTTTAATTGAGGAAGGCGGGTAGTCTGCGGCCGTTTGAATGTGGCGAGGAGGCATGTTTAGCCAGGCGTGCAACGACGGCTCTCTCTTGGTCATCGCGTCGCTTCAATGCTGGCAGTGAGAGTCCGTGCCGTCCTGGGCCACCATCAATGCGGAGCGGCCGCTCTCCAGCGGCATTAATGCGGGCAGCTGGTGACAGGCGAGAATGCGCGCGTGCGCGGGTGGGTGTTTCTGAAGGAAATATGCCCTACAGGCAATAATAAAGTTGTTATTTATATTTCCTTATACCATGATAAATGTTTATTATTCATGCTAGAATTGTATTAACCGGAAACTTAGTACATGTGTGAATACATAGACAAACAGAGTGTCACTAGTATGCCTCTACTTGACTAGCTCGTTGAATCAAAGATGGTTAAGTTTCCTAGCCATAGACATGAGTTGTCATTTGATTAACGGGATCACATCATTAGAGAATGATGTGATTGACTTGACCCATTCCATTAGCTTAGCACTTGATCATTTAGTATGTTTCTATTGCTTTCTTCATGACTTATACATGTTCCTATGACTATGAGATTATGCAACTCCCAAATACCGGAGGAACACTTTGTGTGCTACCAAATGTCACAACATAACTGGGTGATTATAAAGGTGCTCTACAGGTGTCTCCAATGGTACTAGTTGAGTTGGCATAGATCGAGATTAGGATTTGTCACTCCGATTGTCAGAGAGGCATCTCTGGGCCCTCTCGGTAATGCACATCACTATAAGCCTTGCAAGAAATGTGACTAATGTGTTAGTTGCGGGATGATGCATTACGGAACAAGTAAAGAGACTTGCCGACAACGAGATTGAACTAGGTATTGAGATACCGACGATCGAATCTTGGGCAAGTAACATACCGATGACACAAGGGAACAAAGTATGTTGTTACTGTTGGAAATATGCCCTAGAGGCAATAATAAAATGGTTATTATTATATTTCCTTGTTCATGATAATTGTCTATTGTTCATGCTATAATTGTGTTATCCAGAAATCGTAATACATGTGTGAATACATAGACCACAACATGTCCCTAGTGAGCCTCTAGTTGACTAGCTCGTTGATCAATAGATGGTTACGGTTTCCTGACCATGGACACTGGATGCCGTTGATAACGGGATTGCATCATTAGGAGAATGATGTGATGGACAAGACCCAATTCTAAGCATAGCACAAGATCGTGTAGTTCGTCTGCTAAAGCTTTTCTAATGTCAAGTATCATTTCCTTAGACCATGAGATTGTGCAACTCCCGGATACCGTAGGAATACTTTGGGTGTGCCAAACGTCACAACATAACTGGGTGGCTATAAAGGTACACTACGGGTATCCCCGAAAGTATGTGTTGGGTTGGCACGAATCGAGACTGGTATTTGTCACTCCGTATGACGGATAGGTATCTCTGGGCCCACTCGGTAAGACATCATCGTAATGAGCTCAATGTGACTAAGGGGTTGGTCACAGGATGATGCGTTATGGAATGAGTAAAGAGACTTGCCGTAACGAGATTGAACAAGGTATCGTTACACCGACGATCGAATCTCGGGCAAGTGCTATACCGGTAGACAAAGGGAATCGTATACGGGATTAATTGAATCCTTGACATCGTGGTTCATCCGATGAGATCATCTTGGAACACGTGGGAGCCAACATGGGTATCTAGATCCCGCTGTTGGTTATTGGCCGGAGAGATGTCTCGGTCATGTCTGCATAGTTCCTGAACCCGTAGGGTCTACACACTTAAGGTTCGATGACGCTAGGGTTATAGGGAATAGATGTACGTGGTTACCGAATGTTGTTCAGAGTCTCGGATGAGATCCCGGACGTCCTGAGGAGTTCCGGAATGGTCCGGAGGTGAAGATTTATATATGGGAAGTCCAGTTTCAGTCACCGAAAAGGTTTCAGGGTTTATCGGTATTGTACCAGGACCACCAAAGGGGTTCCGGGGGTCCACCGGGAGGGTACACCTGCCCCAAAGGACCTAATGGGCTGTAGTTGGGTGGGAACCAGCCCCTTATTGGGCTGGTGCGCCCCCCAAGGGCCCAAGGCGCCTAGGGTTGGCAACCCTATGGGGCCGCTCCCCCCCCCCCCCGGGGGCGGGCGTCCCCCTAGTTGGAAACCCTAAGGGGGCCGCTACCCCCCAAGGGGTCGCCCCCCTCTAGATGGATCTAGGGGGCCGGCCCCCTCCCCTTCCCCTATATATAGTGGGGGTTTGGGGGCTGCCAGAGACACGAGTCTCCCTCTCTCTTGGCGCAGCCCTACCCCTCTCCCTCCTAGTCTCTCGCAGTGCTTGGCGAAGCCCTGCTGGAGTGCCATGCTCCGCCACCACCACCACGCCGTCGTGCTGCTGCTGGACGAAGTCTTCCCCAATGTCGGTGTCAAAACCGGCGGATTTCGGGTAGGGGGTCCCGAACTGTGCGTCTAGGAGGATGGTAACAGGAGACAAGGGACACGATGTTTTTACCCAGGTTCAGGCCCTCTCGATGGAGGTAAAACCGTACTCCTGCTTGATTTATATTGATGATATGGGTAGTACAAGAGTAGATCTACCACGAGATCGAGAGGCTAAACCCTAGAAGCTAGCCTATGGTATGATTGGTGTTCGCCCCACGGACTAAAACCCTCCGTTTATATAGACACCGGAGAGGGCTAGGGTTACAGTCGGTTACAATGGGAGAAGATCTACATATCCAGACGCCAAGCTTGCCTTCCACGCCAAGGAAAGTCCCATCCGAACACGGGACGAAATCTTCAATCTTGTATCTTCATAGTCCAGGAGTCCGGCCAAAGGTTATAGTCCGGCTATCCAGAAACCCCCTAATCTAGGACTCCCTCAGTAGCCCCCGAACCAGGCTTCAATGACGATGAGTCCGGCGCGCAGATTGTCTTCGGCATTGCAAGGCGGGTTCTTCTCCAAATTCCGTGTACCTGTTGAATAGTGTCCGACTTCTCATGAATATTGAGCTCCTTGGCTTCCACGCCCAATAATGGCCATCTTCCACGTGTCAGACGAATGCGAAAAGCCAGGGTGTTTTTACATTTACCCCCCTAGCTGTGTAAATGAGCTGCCTTTTAAAGAGACGAGGATCTAGATCCAAATCACACCATCTTCCCTTCACGAGCATTCATCGGAGCGCATCCGACAGAGATCCATTCCATCATGGCGGTCGACGCATCTCCTCCTCTCGCCTCCCAGCCCTCAGCACGAGATTGGGAGAGATGCTCAAATCCCGCACAAATGAGCTAGTGACGCTCAAGCCAAGGGTTTCTCGCCCAGCCTACATGGTCCCGGTTCGAGCCGGGCTTGCCACCTATAATGGTGGAGAGCAAGCGGAAAGCGTCCCCAATCCCTCCAAAGGACAGCGGGTCTGCCTTGTCCCTTATTTGATAAGAGGGCTCGGATTTCCAATTCATCCGTTTCTCCAGGGGCTCCAGGAGTTCTACGGCCTCTAGTTGCACAACCTTACGCCTGCCTCCATATTGCATATTGCGGGCTTCAGTAGCCCTTTGCGAGCTGTTTTTGGGCATCGAGGCTCATTTCGCTACCGTGGAAGAAGTTGTTACGCCTTGTGCCCCGTTCTCGAAGGGGTCAATATATCAAGTGGGCGGGCAGTATGGCGCATCGCGGGACCGGATATCTATCCGGAACCCCAAAGAAGGCGTCTGAAGACTGGCCTTCAGAATGGTTTTACATAGAAGATGTCCCCCTGCCGGATCCTGTTCGGATCGGCCTCCCCGAGTTTGATAATGCTCCCTTGAAGAAGCGCCTGAGATGGCGTCCACGGAGCCCTCAGAAGGAAAATGACAAGGACGTTCTTTATCTGATGAGCCGGATAAGGCTGTTAGCTCATTCCGGACTGACCATGATCGAGGTCATGGCCACATGCATTATGCGGGGGGTGCAGCCGCTTCAGTATAGAGGCCACCCCATGTGGGATTTCAACGGGGAGGATGATGCCACCCGCTGCGGCCGTAAGGGGCCGGAATCGGTTGCCGCTCTGACGAAGATCTTGTCCGCATTGTACAAGGGAGAAGAGGAGGAATTCCAATTCTCAGGGCGGATTTTCTATGTACAATCCTCCAAGCTGGGTAAGCGGACACTTCTTTTTGCCCGTCTGTTCCATATTCCCATAGTCAAGTACCTTATCTTATGATTTCGACGCAAGAATTGCGCCGGGTCGTAAAGGATATAAACATCCCTCTTCCACAACCCGAGGATCCGGAACGGTCCCTCGATCCAGCCTCCCAAGAGGATCCGGACATATCCGTGGAGCTGCTCGATGGGGTATTTTACCAACTGAGCATAGACAATGCCTTGGTGGCTATTACAACCGATTATCCTGGACTGCTCCCCGCCTCACAAGTAATCGAGACCGAAGTCCTAATACTTCGAACATGATCCATCCGTGCTTATTTTTTATCACCGTATACCAATGGTGATTCACAGGGGAGGATCTCGAGGCGGAATGCCGAGCCTGCGGCGACTAGCCAACAAGGGACCGCGAGGGCGGGTAGGCTAAAGAGACACAAAGTCCGGGTCGAGGCACCGGCGCAGCAGTAAGGCGTGCTGCCTTATTCCAAGGTATTATCCTTACGATGCATACTAACGCCCGTGCTCTCCTTTTTTTAGGAAAAAGAGGGCTCGCCGGACTATATCCGGAGAGATTGCCAATCGCGCCTCCACCAGCCAGGCTACAAAGCCAGGTTCAGAAGCAGAGGCGAACACGAGGCGTGCGTCGAACGCTCCTCCGACAGAGGATGCGGACAGACTGTCCGCCATCAATTCCGAGGTGGAGAGTGCCATGAATCACAGGTGTCGTCGGACAGTTCTTCGACGCTTCTTTCTCCCAATAGGCATTGGACGCCTTCAATTCGGGAGATGCGTACCTCCGTCCCGCTCAAAATGGTCTAGCCAGAGCCACGGAGCAGTATGTGAAAGACATACGGGTAAGAAAATTTGATGGTTATATATGTCAAGAGCCCGAGACTTGAAACAGTTAGAATAACTGATTTAAGGATCATTTGTTATCTTGAGGATCTTCGAAAAGAATACCCAACTGTCCTGTCTGCCGGAAGAGTGCAAAGCCCAACTTGAGGCCGCACTAGCATGACGATGGGGAGGCCAAGGAGACCCCTCTGGTAATATATGCTTCAAAGATAAGTATGTTGTGAAGTGCGGCGTGTGTACAAATCGACAATAACATTGCAGATGGCGCGCGAGTAGATCCGGACAAGCAACAACTCTTGCGCCGGTTAAAGGCCGGTGAGGCGTGCTTACGAAGGTGAGGCAGGAGAAGAATAATCTCCAAGATGCCAACACCCAGCTGGGCGAGGAACTAAAGGATGTTTGTGCCCAGCTGTCGGACTCCGTGAGGAGAATCGGCGGCTTCAGCGCGGCATGTTTAGTAAGTGCTTGAACGAACTTTGAAAAAGAGTTCGGCGAGGAAGTCGACTAACGGAGTTATGTCTGTAGGTATGCTCACAGGTCGTCCTGCAGAGGAAATGCTCGGTTCTACAGGTGACCTTCTTCTCGAGCTCTTACAACTGCACGAACGAGTTCGGCAGGTGATGAAAGGCGTCGCCCAGGCCTCTTGGCCATCTGTCTCCATGCCCGAAGGCCTTGGAGAGCTTGCAGAGAGGCTTAAGGGATCACGGCGGCACTTCCGATTATGGAAGATATCGGCCTGCCGTCAGGGCGCCAGGGAGGCCTGGGCCATGGTGAAGACGCGGTACACGAAGGCTAACCCAAACCACATGGCCGAGGTCAGACCTGTGGGGGCCGATGGGAAGGAGATCCCTGTGAGCTTAGTGTATGGCCAAGTAGAGTTGGCCGCCAAATATTCCCAACAGGACTGTAAACTAGACAGCCTGTTGGATGGTATTGAAGAGGAATATGCCCAGTCAAATTGACTATGTAATTTAAGATGACATGTAAAATGCCTTCTAGCCAGATTGTAGATCGTTTGTCATGGCGGACCTTTTCGCTTCAACCTCAGGACCCGATAGTCCGGAGTGTCCGAATACCCTCTCGGTTATGTAAGAACCGGGGCATGCATGGAGACCAGGCGTAGGGGTCATTAGTGCTTGAACAAATAAGTGCCCAACTAGTTATGTTATATTACATGGTTAGTAAGAAACATCTTCCAAGGAGAATAGTTCCGTTAGGGGTTCCTTTCCCTGGGAGGCATGCCCTAAAGTGCATGTCCGGACTGCGAAAAAAGCAGAAAAGCATCTGGGGGCAGATAAATAAAAAATAAATAATCGTATTTTAGTTCACCGACCGAATATTCCCTTAAGAACGCTAGCTTTCGCTTCACCGACCGAGGTACACGTCCGGTGACCCGCGGTAACAATCGCAGAGGTGCTCCCTTTACCACCTAGCCGAACAATCGGGAACGTAGGGGTAAGCACAGGAGCCAGGCAACCCAGCTTGGCCAAAACTTAAGTCATATCGATGCATATAATGGTGAATAAAAGGTACATGTGGAAGTGTGACACATGTGTTGGGCATAAAGCCCGTATAAATAAGCTTCTTTAAAGAAGCCCCGAGTATAATGAGCGCGGACAGCGCGTCGGCCAAATGTCTTGAACAAGGCGTGAACGAGCCCTTAAGGCTGTAAGGGAAAGGGAGGGAGAAGGAGAGAAATATAAGACAGCTAATGTGTAAAAAATAGACAGAGGAAGGAGACGAACACAGAGTCCGGCGCTAGGCGTAGAATCTTCGGAGACAGGCTGCGTTCCATGGGTTCGGCTCGAGTCGGTTATCCGATGCATCTCGCAGACGGTACGCTCCACCAGTCAGGACTTGGTCAATAATAAAGGGACCTTCCCATTTGGGCTTGAGTTTGTCCTTTTTCTTGTCCGGCAGGCGTAGAACTAACTCGCCAACATTGTAAGTTTTGGCCCGTACTTCTCTGCTTTGATATCTTCAAGCCTGCTGTTGATAGAATGCAGAACGGGCTTTTGCCACGTCACGCTTCTCCTCCAAGGCGTCCAAACTGTCCTGCCGATCGAGTTCGACTTCTCTTTCTTCGTACATGCGCACGCGAGGTGAGTCATGAATTATGTCGCAGGGCAGAACCGCCTCTGCGCCGTATACCATAAAGAATGGTGTGTATCCGGTGGTGCGATTCGGCGTGGTCCGCAGCCCCCAGAGTACGGAGTCGAGATCCTCTACCCAGTGCATGTTGGATTCCATGAGGGAACGCACTAATCTGGGTTTGATGCCGCTCATGATTAGACCATTTGCTCGCTCGACCTGACCGTTAGTTTGTGGGTGATAGACTGAAGCATAGTCGAGCTTGATGCCCATGTTTTTGCACCAGAGTTTGACCTCGTCGGCCGTAAAGTTCATGCCGTTATCAGTGATGATGCTGTGGGGGACGCCGTAACGGTGTACGACCCCTGATATGAAGTCTATCACCAGTCCGGATTCGGCCGTCTTAACAGGCTTGGCCTCTATCCATTTGGTGAATTTATCCACCATGACCAGTAGGTATTTTTGCTTGTGGGTTCCTCCTTTAAGGGGTCCAACCATGTCAAGCCCCGGCACATGAAGGGCCGTGATGGGTATAGTTTGGAGGGCGGTGGGTGGCATATGAATTTGGTTAGCAAAGAGCTGGCAACCAACGCATCGTTGGACTAAGTCCTGAGCATCTTCCCGGGCCATCGGCCAATAAAATCCTGTACGGAAGGCCTTGCTTACAAGGGCCCGGGCTGCGGCGTGGTGCCCACCGAGTCCGGCATGAATTTCAGCCAGAAGATTCCGCCCTTCCTCTTTGGAGATACACCTTTGAAGGTCTCCGGTGGTGCTTTTCTTATAAAGCTCTCCCTCATGGACTGTATAGGCTTTAGATCGCCGCATGAAAGTGCAACTATCCCTAGGTGGTTTTGGTAATTCATAACAACATATAGCTCATTGAGCTAATGCTATTCCAAGACTATTATTTCAGGAAAGCTCAATGAATGGCATGGCATGGATGATGAAAGTGGATCCCTCAAAATACTAAGGACAAAGGATTGGCTCAAGCTCAAAACCTTAAGACTCTTCATTTTACATTTTAGTGGTCCAAGATCACATTGAGTCTATAGGAAAAGCCAATACTATCAAGGAGGGATTAGGTGTTGCTTAATAAGCCTCTTGCTTCATGTGCTTAGTGATATGCTCCAAAACCCTCAGCTACTTTCTAACAATCCACAAATGACCTAAACCCTAAGCCAAAATCGGTCACACCGATTCTTCCTACCCGGCGCCACCGATTTCAAAAGTCATAGCCACTGCCACAAACCCTAGGCAAATCGGTCCTACCGATAGGGATCTCGGTCTCACCGAGATGGGATTGTAATCTCTCTGTTTCCCTTCGTAACATTTCGGTCTAACCGAAGTGAGCGATCGGTCCCACCGAGATTGCAATGTAAACTCTCTGTTTCCCTTTTGTAACATTTCGGTCTCACCGAAAAGAGCAAATCGGTCCCACCGAGTTTACCTGACCAACTCTCTGGAAAGCTTATTACCAAAATCGTCTCACCGAGTTTGTGTAATCGGTCTCACCGAGATTACATTATGCCCTAACCCTAACCGAATCGGTCTCACCGAGTTGCATGTCAGTCCCACCGAAAATCACTAATGGTCACTAGGTTTACTAAATCGGTCCGACCGAGTCTGTTGAATCGGTCCCACCGAGTTTGGTAAATTGTGTGTAACGGTTTGATTTTGTGTGGAGGCTATATATACCCCTCCACCTCCTCTTCATTCGTGGAGAGAGCCATCAGACTGAACCTACACTTCCAACTTACCATTTCTGAGAAAGAACTACCTACTCATGTGTTGAGGCCAAGATATTCCATTCCTACCATATGAATCTTGATCTCTAGCCTTCCCCAAGTTGCTTTCCACTCAAACCCTCTTTCCACCAGATCCAAATCCTATCAGAGAGAGTTGAGTGTTGGGGAGACTATCATTTGAAGCACAAGAGCAAGGAGTTCATCATCAACACACCATTTGTTACTTCTTGGAGAGTGGTGTCTCCTAGATTGGCTAGGTGTCCCTTGGGAGCCTCCGACAAGATTGTGGAGTTGAACCAAGGAGTTTGTAAGGGCAAGGAGATCGCCTACTTCGTGAAAATCTACCGCTAGTGAGGCAAGTCCTTCGTGGGCGACGACCATGGTGGGATAGACAAGGTTGCTTCTTCGTGGACCCTTCGTGGGTGGAGCCCTCCATGGACTCACAAGAACCGTTACCCTTCGTGGGTTGAAGTCTCCATCAACGTGGAGGTACGATAGCACCACCTATCGGAACCACGCCAAAAACATCCGTGTCTCCAATTGCGTTTGAATCCTCCAAACCCTTCCCTTTACTTTCTTGCAAGTTGCATGCTTTAATTTCCGCTGCCTATATACTCTTTGCATGCTTGCTTGATTTGTGTGATGATTCCTTGACTTGTCCTAACATAGCTAAAATTTGTCAAACTCTAAAATTGGGAAAAGGTTAAGTTTTTAATTGGTCAAGTAGTCTAATCACCCCCCCCCCTCTAGACATACTTCAAGGTCCTACACCACACTATGCAGCGTGCCTCGTTTTGGTCCTCAGGAAGTTCCTGCCTGGTTAGGTAGGCTAGGAATGGTTCTGTCCATGGGGCAATGACTGCCATTATTACGTGGGCTGAAGATGTTACTTCATTGGCAGAGCCTCCCGTTGTGTCAGAATGTACGGTGTCGGGCAGTGCGGTTGGGTCCGGGCTGTTATTTCCGGACTCCCCTTACCATAATACGGATGGCTTGAACAGCCTCTCCAAGAAGATATTTGGGGGGACGGCATCGCGCTTTGCGCCAATGCATGCCAAGACGTCTGCTGCCTGATTGTTTTCCCGAGCTATATGGTGAAATTCGAGCCCTTCGAACCGAGCTGACATTTTTAGGACGGCGTTGTGGTAAGCTGCCATTTTCGGATCCTTGGCATCAAAGTCTCCATTTATTTGGGATATCGCGAGGTTCGAATCCCCGCGCACCTCTAGGCATCGAATGCCCATGGAGACTGCCATCCAGAGAACATGTAGAAGGGCCTCGTATTCGGCTGCGTTGTTGGAGTACGTATACATTATCTGGAGTACATATTGAACTAAATCTCCTGTTGGGGACGTCAGAACGACGCCAGCCCCCAGACCAGCCAACATTTTGGAGCCGTCGAAGTGCATGATCCAGTTGGAATATGTGCCGTACTCTTTAGGGAGTTCGGCTTTAGTCCATTCGGCGACAAAGTCGGCCAGAACTTGCGACTTAATTGCTCTCCGTGGCTTATAGGTTATGTCGAACAGGAGGATCTCAATGGCCCATTTGGCAATCCGGCCCGTCGCGTCGCGGTTGTTTATAATATCGTTAAGAGGTACTTCAGAAGCTACTGTTATCGAACACTCTTGAAAGTAGTGTCGCAGCTCCCGAGATGCCATAAATACCGCGTACGCTATCTTTTGATAATGCGGGTACCGCGACTTGCATGGAGTGAGGACAGTGGACACGTAGTAAACTGGCTTTTGAAGGGGGAATTTGTGTCCGTCCGTTTCTCGTTCGACGACGAGCACTGTGCTTACAACTTGATGAGTTGACGTGATGTATAATAGCATTGGTTCGCCCATGTTAGGCGCGGCCAGGACCGGATTTGTTGCCAATATGGCTTTTATTTCTTCGAGTCCGGCCGTGGCGGCATCCGTCCACTCGAAGTGTTTGGTGCGCCGGAGGAGGCGATAAAGAGGTAATGCCTTTTCTCCCAAGCAGGAGATAAAGCGGCTTAGAGCCGCCACGCATCCGGTCAATTTTTGTATTTGCTTGAGGTCCTTTGGGATATCCAATTGTGACAGAGCTCGATCTTGGCTGGGTTTGCTTCTATTCCTCTACCGGATACTATGAAGCCCAAGAGCTTTCCGGCTGGTACGCCGAAAACACATTTTTCCGGGTTAAGCTTGATGTCATATGTTCGGAGGTTGTCGAATGTGAGCCTCAAGTCGTCTACTAGAGTTTCGACATGCTTGGTTTTGACGACCACGTCATCTAAGTATGCCTCCACTGTTTTGCCGATCTGGTTTGCCAGACATGTCTGAATCATGCGCTGATATGTTGCGCTGGCATTTTTAAGCCCGAAGGGCATTGTGTTGAAGCAGAATGGGCCGTATGGGGTGATGAATGCCGTTGCGGCTTGGTCTGGCTCTGTCATCTTAATTTGATGGTAGCCGGAGTATGCGTCGAGGAAACACAATGAATCGTGCCCTGCGGTAGCGTCGATAATTTGATCGATGCGGGGGAGGAGGAAGGGATCCTTTGGGCAAGCCTTGTTGAGGTCCTTGAAATCGACGCATAGGCGCCAGGATTTGTCCTTCTTTGGTACCATCACCAGGTTTGCTAGCCAGTCCGGATGTTTTATATCTCTGATGAATCCGGCCTCCAATAGTTTGGCTAGCTCCTCTCCCATGGCTTGTCTCTTAGGTTCGGAGAAACGCCGAAGGGCCTGCTTGACTGGCTTGAATCCTTTTAGGATGTTTAGGCTGTGCTCGGCCAGCCGGCGTGGGATTCCTGGCATGTCTGAAGGGTGCTAGGCAAAAATGTCCCAATTTTCGCGTAGGAATTCTCGTAGTGCGGCGTCTACATCCGGGTTTAATTGCGCCCCGATGGAGGCAATTTTTGTAGGGTCCGTTGGATGGACTTGGAATTTGACTATTTCATCCGCCGGTTTAAAGGAGGTGGACTTGGATCTTTTATTGAGTATCACATCGTGCCTGTTCATCATGGAGCGCAATGGCCTGATCAGTTCCTCACCGCTAGGGCTTGGATAGTGCCTCAAGGGCCAGTGCGGTTGTCTTATTTTCGCGCAGTGCTATGTCCGGTCACTAGCAAGAGTGATGAGACCTTTGGGCCCGGCATTTTGAGCTTCATGTACCCGTAATGGGGTATAGCTTGAAAATTGTGAATGCCTCTCGCCTCTAATAGAGCGTGATATCCGCTGCTGAGCGGGGCCACTTGGGCGTGACCTCCTCGGACCTGTAATTGTCCGTGCGTGCAACACCACATCCAGCGTGATTTTTCCCCAGTATAGCGCTTCCGATCGGGATTATTCCTCTAAAGGTTGTGCTGCTTCGCTCAATGCGGCTCTAGTCTATTTCCATTTTTGAAGGGTTTCCTCGTAAATGAGGTTCAATCCGCTGCCACCGCCCATGAGTACCTTGGTAAGGCGAAGCCGCCCACTATTGGACCGAGGACCAATGCGGCCGGTGCTCGGGCTGTTCGAATTTAGGTTCATCACTGGCATTAAAGGTAATAGCCGTGTCACTCCATGGGTTTATTGTTGCTACTTGGCAGACTTCGGTAAGGCTGCGGGGTGTTCGTTTCCGCATATTATTTGATGCGAAAGTCTCAACACCGTTAATACCGTCTTGGTATCCCTGGGCTGGTGCTCGTGGATTACGGGTTAGAAGCTCTTCGCCACTTCTGGCCACCTGCCGGAGTATCCAACATGCTATAAGGCTATGAGTTGGTGCGGCGCCCTCTGTACTATGAATTTTGGAGGGTCCATTGAGCCATCCCTCCAGTACGGTTCCATGCCCTATAGAGGGTTTTTGCTTTTTGGTGTTTAACCCAGGTGCTTGGTGATAATGCACCCTTTTATTTCGGACTGGGGTTGTATTCAGGGCCGGATTGTCCCAAAATTTTATTTCGGTTTTCCAGGCGCTTTCCATCGCACAGTACTTTCGTACTATGGATGCCAAGTCAGAGAAGCGTGTAATTTCACGACGACTTATGGCGTTGAGGATTCCGTTGTCCGTGCAATTATTGCAGAAGAATGAAATCGCATCCTCCTCGCGGCAGTCCTTTATCCTGTTCATGACTAGGAGGAATCTGGCCCAGTAATGGTGTACTGTTTCTGCGGGCTCTTGCCGAATTTGGGATAGATCGCTTATGTTTGGGTGGGCGGGTGGAATTAAATCCGAAACATCACCCAATCTGAGACTTAGGGGCCAAGGGGTTTCCGAACTCGGAAGCTAGGGTTTTTGGATGTTGTCCAATGAATCTAGCCCGCTGCCTGACTTTAGGTTCAGGGCTTGAGTGACGTCCTCCCCTCCGCGGGTATCCGGCTTGGAGGGATCGGGAATCCGGACATAACTAGTCCTTAAGATAGATGAAGGCTTGCCGCATTGTTCCTCCGCCACTGCAACGTGATGGGTGACCTGGGGAGAGTTAATCTCTCTCGGATCGGGTTTGGTCCTAATCTGATCATAGTCTGTAGCGACTCCCAGGGCGGCGATGCGATCCAAGAGCTCGTTTAAGGAAGAGAGCTCCATCGGATCCAACTGCTCGGCGAGTTCCGAGTTGACGTGAAGATTGCTTTCGATGACCCGAGAAGTCACCGTCGGCGCGGCGGCCGAACAGGCGGTCAAAAGAAAACCGCCTAACCAGAGAGTTTGGCCGATAGCCAGAGCTCCTTTTAGCAACAGTGCCGTCTTTAAAGACGGGATGAGGCATCCTTCCTGATGGCGACGGCATAGAGAACTCTCAATGAAAGCACCAATGTCGGTGTCAAAACCGGCGGATCTCGGGTAGGGGGTCCCGAACTGTGGTCTAGGCGGATGGTAACAGGAGACAAGGGACACGATGTTTTACCCAGGTTCGGGCCCTCTCGATGGAGGTAAAACCCTACTCCTGCTTGATTAATATTGATGATATGGGTAGTACAAGAGTAGATCTACCACGAGATCAAAGAGGCTAAACCTAGAAGCTAGCCTATGGTATGATTGTTGTTCGTCCTATGGACTAAAACTCTCCGTTTATATAGACACCGGAGAGGGCTAGGGTTACACAGTCGCCACAATGGGAGGAGATCTACATATTCATATCGCCAAGCTTGCCTTCCACGCCAAGGAAAGTCCCATCCGGACACGGGACGAAGTCTTCAATCTTGTATCTTCATAGTCCAGGAGTCCGGCCAAAGGTTATAGTCCGGCTATCCGGACACCCCCTAATCCAGGACTCCCTCACCCAACCTCTCCCTCTCTCCTTGCTGGATAAGGGCACGGGAGACATCACTGGGCTGCACGTGTGTTGAACGCAGATGCACCGTTGTTCGGTGCTTAGATCGGATTCAACCGCGATCTGAATCGCTTCGTGTACGACTCCACCGACTGCGTTCTTGCAACGCTTCCGCGTCATGATCTTCAAAGGTATGAAGATACACTCCCCTCTCGTTGCTAGTAAGCTCCATAGATTGATCTTGGTGATGCGTAGAAAATTTTTATTTTCTGCAACGATCCCCAATAGTGGTATCAGAGCTAGGTCTATGCGTAGTTTCTATGCACGAGTAGAACACAAGTTGTTGTGGGCGTCGATTTTATCAACTTACTTGCCGTTACTAGTTTTATCTTGATTCGGCGGCATCGTGGGATGAAGCGGCCAGGACCGACCTTACACGTATGCTTACGTGAGACAGGTTCCACCCACTGACATGCACTAGTTGCATAAGGTGGCTAGCGGGTGTCTGTCTCTCCCACTTTAGTCGGATCAGATTCGATGAAAACGGTCCTTATGAAGGGTAAATAGAAATTGGCATATCACGTTGTGGTTTTGGCATAGGTAAGAAACGTTCTTGCTAGAAACCTATAGCAGCCACGTAAAATTTGCAACAACAATTAGAGGACGTCTAACTTGTTCTTGCAGCATATGTCGTGTGATGTGATATGGCCAAAAGGATGTGATGAATGATATATGTGATGTATGAGATTGATCATGTTCTTGTAATAGGAATCACGACTTGCATGTCGATGAGCATGACAACCGGCAGGAGCCATAGGAGTTGTCTTAATTTATTGTATGACCTGCGTGTCAATGAAAACGCCATGTAATTACTTTACTTTATTGCTAACCGTTAGCCATAGTAGAAGAAGTAATAATTGGCGAGACAACTTCATGAAGACACGATGATGGAGATCATGGTGTCATGCCAGTGACGATGATGATCATGGCGCCCCAAAGATGGAGATCAAAAGGAGCAAAATGATATTGGCCATATCATGTCACTATTTGATTGCATGTGATGTTTATCATGTTTTACATCTTATTTGCTTAGAATGACGGTAGCTTAAATAATATGATCCCTCGCAATAATTTCAAGAAAGTGTTCCCCCTAACTGTGCAGCATTGCGAAGGTTCGTTGTTTCGAAGCACCACGTGATGATCGGGTGCGATAGATTCTAACGTTCGAATACAATGGGTGTAAGCCAGATTTACACACGCAATACACTTCGGTTGACTTGATGAGCCTAGCATGTACAGACATGGCCTCGGAACACGGAAGACCGAAAGGTCAAAAATGAGTCGTATAGAAGATACGATCAACATGAAGATGTTCACCGATGATGACTAGTCCGTCTCACGTGATGATTGGACACGGCCTAGTTGACTCGGATCATGTATCACTTAGATGACTAGAGGGATGTCAATCTGAGTGGGAGTTCATTAAATAATTTGATTATATGAACTTAATTTTCATGAACATAGTCTAAAAACTTTGCAATATGTCTTGTAGATCAAATGGCCCACGCTAATGTTGCCCTCAACTTCAACGCGTTCCTAGAGAAAACCAAGCTGAAAGACGATGGTAGCAACTACACGGACTGGGTCCGTAACCTGAGGATCATCCTCATAGCTGCCAAGAAAGCATATGTCCTTGATGCACAGCTAGGTGAGGCACCTATTTTCCCACCAACTCAAGATGTTATGAACGCCTAGCAGTCGCGTAGTGATGATTACTCCCTGGTTCAGTGCGGCATGCTTTACAGCTTAGAACTGGGGCTCCAAAAGCGTTTTGAGCAACACTGAGCATATGAGATGTTCCAAGAGCTGAAAATGGTTTTCCAAGCTCATGCCCGAGTCGAGAGATATGAAGTCTCCGACAAGTTCTACAGTTGTAAGATGGAGGAGAATAGTTCTGTCAGTGAGCACATACTCAAAATGTCTGGGTTACACAACCGCTTGTCTCAGCTGGGAGTCAATCTCCCGGATGACGCGGTCGTTGACAGAATCCTTCAGTCGCTTCCACCTAGCTACAAGAGCTTTGTGATGAACTTCAGTATGCAGGGGATGGAAAAGACCATGCCTGAGGTATATTCAATGCTGAAATCAGCGGAGGTGGAGATCAAAAAGGAACATCAAGTGTTGATGGTGAATAAAACCACTAAGTTCAAGAAAGGCAAGGGTAAAAAGAACTTCAAGAAGGACGGCAAGGGAGTTGTCGTGCCCGGTAAGCCAGCTGCTAGGAAGAAGCCAAAGAATGGACCCAAACCTGAGACTGAGTGCTTTTATTGCAAGGGAAACGGTCACTGGAAGCGGAACTGCCCCAAGTACTTAGCGGATTAGAAGGTCGGCAATACCAAAGGTATATGTGATATACATGTTATTGATGTGCACCTAACCAGCGCTCGTAGTAGCTCCTTGGTATTTGATACCGGTGCGGTTTCTCATATTTGTAACTCAAAACAGGAGCTGCGGAATAAGCGGAGACTGACGAAGGACGAGATGACGATGCGCGTCGGGAATGGTTCCAAGGTCGATGTGATCGCCGTCGGCACGCTGCCTCTGCATTTACCTACTGGATTAGTTTTAAACCTCAATAATTGTTATTTAGTGCCAGCTTTGAGTATGAACATTGTATCTGGATCTCGTTTAATGCGAGATGGCTACTCATTTAAATATGAGAATAATGGTTGTTCTATTTATATGAGAGATATGTTTTGTGGTCATGCCCCGCTGGTCAATGGTTTATTCTTATTGAATCTCGAACGTGATGTTACACATATTCATAATGTGAATGCCAAAAGATGTAAGGTTGATAATGATAGTCCCACATACTTGTGGCACTGTCGGCTTGGTCACATTGGTGTCAAATGCATGAAGAAACTCCATGCAGATGGACTTTTGGAGTCTCTTGATTATGAATCATTTGACATGTGCGAATATTTGATCAGATCGTAGGGGAGAATATTTGAGTCACGAATTTGGCACGCACTTAAGGAAATGTGGAATTGTTTCACAACTCACGCCGCCTGGAACACCTCAGCGTAATGGTGTGTCCGAACATCGTAATCGCACTCTGTTGTACATGGTATGATCTATGATGTCTCTTACCGACCTACAGCTATCATTTTGGGGATATGCTTTAGAGACTGCCGCATTCACTTTAAATAGGGCTCCGTCGAAATCCGTTGAGACGACACCGTATGAATTATGGTTTGGGAAGAAACCTAAGCTGTCGTTTCTAAAAGTTTGGGGATGTGATTCTTATGTCAAGAAACTTCAACCTGAAAAGCTCGAACCCAAGTCAAAAAAATGCGTCTTCATAGGATACCCTTAGGAAACTATTGGGTATACCTTCTACCTCAGATCCGAAGGCAAGATCTTTGTTAACAAGAATGGATCCTTTCTAGAGAAAGAGTTTCTCTCGAAAGAAGTAAGTGGGAGGAAAGTGGAACTTGATGAAGTACTGCCTCTTGAACCGGAAAGTAGCGCAGCTCAAGAAATTTTTTCTGTGGTGCCTGCACCGACTAGAGAGGAAGTTAATGATGATGATCAAGGAACTTCGGATCAAGTTACCACTGAACTTCGTAGGTCCACAAGGACACGTTCTGCACCAGAGTGGTACGCCAACCCTGTCCTAGAAATCATGTTGTTAGACAATGGTGAACCTTCAAACTATGTACAAGCGATGGCGGGCCTGGATTTCGACAAATGGCTTGAAGCCATGAAATTCGAGATAGGATCCATGTATGAAAACGAAGTATGGACTTTGACTGACTTGCCCGATGATCGGCGAGCCATAGAAAATAAATGGATCTTTAAGAAGAAGACAGACGCGGATGGTAATTGTAACGCCCTCAATGCGGCTATATCTCCCACGTGTCGAAGCACGACTTAGAGGCATAACCGCATTGAAAGCAATGTCGCAAGTGAGGTAATCTTCACACAACCCTTGTAATACATAAGGAAAGAGATACATAGTTGGCTTACAATGCCACTTCACACAATACATAAATAAACATCCATCATCCAGATTACACTCGAGGTCCGACTACGGAACCAAAATAAAAGAAGACTACCCCAAATGCTACGGATCCCGATCGTCCCAACTGGGCTCCACTACGATCATCGGGAAAAGACACATAGTAACGACCACGTTCCTCGTCGAACTCCCACTTGAGCTCGGTTCGTCACCTGCACCGCATCGTCGGCACCTGCAACTGTTTTGGTAGAATCTATGAGTCACGGGGACTCAGCAATCTCACACCCGCGAGATCAAGACTATTTAAGCTTATAGGTAGGACAGAGTTGTGAGGTGGAGCTGCAGCAGCGACTAGCATATATGGTGGCTACATTCGCAAAAGAGAGCGAGAAGAGAAGCAAGGCACGGTCGTGAAGCTAGTGGCGATCAAGAAGTGATCTGAAACTACTTACGTCAAACATAACTCCAACACGTGTTCACTTCCGGACTCCGCCGAGAAGAGACCATCACACAGTTACACGCGATTGATGTATTTTAAAATAAGGTCAACCGGGTTTTCTACAACCGGACATTAACAAATTCCATCTGCCTCATAACCGCGGCGCGGTTTGAAAGATAATACCCTGCAGCGTGTCCCAACAGCCCATTATAAGCTCTCACGGTCAACGAAGGATATTCCTTCTACCGGAAGACCCGATCGATCTCGGAATCTCGGACTACAAGACATTTCGACAATGGTAAAACAAGACCAGCAAAGCCGCCCGATTGTGCCGACAAATCACTATACGAGCTGCACATATCTCGTTCTCAGGGCACATCCGGATAAGTCAAGCTACGAGTAAAACCAGGCCTCGAGTTTTCCCATGGTGGCCCAAGAGTCTGCTGGTTCGGACCAGCACTTCGAAGGAGCACCGTCCGGGGGCTAAAATAAAGATGACCCTTGGGCTCGCGAAAACCCAAGGGAAAAGGTGTAGGTGGTAGACAAATGGTAAAACTAAGGTTGGGCCTTGCTGGAGGAGTCTTATTCAAAGAGAACTGTCAAGGGGGTCCCATAAATCACCCAACCGTGTAAGGAACGCAAAATCAAGGAACATAAAACCGGTATGACGGAAACTAGGGTGGCAAGAGTGGAACAAAACACCAGGCATAAGGCCGAGCCTTCCACCCTTTACCAAGTATATAGATGCATTAATTAAAATAAGAGATATTGTGATATCCCAAAATAACCATGTTCCAACATGGAACCAACTTCATCTTCACCTGCAACTAGCAACGCTATAAGAGGGGCTGAGCAAAGCGGTAACATAGCCAATCAACGGTTTGCTAGGAAAGGATGGTTAGAGGTTTGACATGGCAATATGGGTGGGATGATATAGCAAGTGGTAGGTAGCGTAGCATAGGCATAGCAAAAAGAGCGAGCATCTAGCAAGCAAAGATAGAAGTGATTTCGAGGTATGGTCATCTTGCACGCAAGGTTCTCGAGTTGTCGAAAGCTTGATCCTCGTAAGCGTTCTCAACAGGTTCCTCGTTCACGTACTCGTCTCCCGGCTCTACCCAAAGCAAGAACACAAGCAAAGGACCAACAATCAATCACGGGCGATGCACAAACAACATGATGCAAAACATGGCATGATATGCGAGATGTGAGATGTAATGCATATGCATGCTCCGGAAGGAAAATGATGAACAAGGCATCAACTTGGCAAACCAAGTCTGCCGCTAGAAAAGTGAGATGATTTCGGTTGAAATCGATATAAAGATCACCGGAATCGGATGCACGGTTTGCAAATGGCAAGCAAAACAAGAATGACACAATTCTGCCATTAACAGCATGATACCACATCGCAAGCGACAAGAAATTAAGCTAACGCACCCAAATGTACCAACAAAGCATATGGCAGTGATCTACTCGAGATGCTTTACAAAAGATGAACACTGATCTACGGCTAAATCACACCATACCAGGTCGAAACAAGCATGGCAAAAGTGCAAAATATATCAGCTTCACAGACTTAGTGAACATACTAACATGCCAGAAATTAACAACAGGAAGGCATGTTTAGAGTAAGCAAACAACCTGCTACAGGAACAAGACATAGCAAAATATGGCATGGCATGAATCTGCTCAAGGCATTGAACAAAAGTCCCTTACTGACCAAGAGCCAAAAGGGATCAGAAAATGTAATAGCACCCATGTCAATATAGCAAGGTTCGTTAACAGATTCAGCAAACAGGGCATGACATTGACAGAATTATGAAGGCATCTTCGCGAGCTCGATGCACCCACTACAGAGCATTTCATGATAAACTAAGCATACATCCATCAAGAAGACATGGCATAGAAGCTATACATGGCAAGAAAAATATCATAGCATACACGGATCAACTACAACAACCTTGGCAAAATTGAATAACATGTAAACAATCTGCCAGGAAATATTTTATAGCAAAAGTAGAGCTCGATTGACTCAAGCTAGACTACTCCATAATTACAAACATGGGCATGGATGGATAGAGCATAAATATATGTTCAAAACATCCTTACTGAAGTATCTCAATATAAGCATGGATCTCTCTGTAGCATCAAGTTTACATGGCATAAAAATATGAGCAGAACAGGGGCTGAAATCAGCAACATCATGAAGCCTAGTTCGCATGCTTGTGCTAGTCACCATAGAGATCACAAAAATACATGGAATACACCCCTGTAAAGAAGACATGGCATAGTACAAAACACATGTAGAGCTCATGTTCATAGGGTGCATACATCAATCATGGAAAAATGACAAACGTGCAAGTTCTGATAAGAATCTGAAACTAACATCACATAGCCCTCTTCTAACAGCATTTCGGGCATCAAGATGAGATCAAATGAAAATGATTAAATGATATGAAATGGTGTACTCGTCGAGTCGAACAAATCGGTATGCTATAAGCCCAAAATGGAGCCACGAGTACAGAGTTATGGTGCAATGAAAATGCAACAATTAATCTGCAGAATAAATAACTTGGAGGATTTCGGGGGAGAAAGAAGTCAACCCTAGTCTCAGATCTGGATCCGGCTCGGCGCACGGATCGAGGCGGCGCCAGAGCCTCGCCGGAGTTGGACGGGGGAGGCGGAGCCGGCGGATCCGCACCGGCGGAGGCGGTGGCGGGGCGGGCGACGCGGCGGCGACAGACGGCGGGCGCGCGCGCGGAGGTGTGGGGCGGCGGCTTGCATGGCGGCGGCGCCGACGGAGGTGGCGCCGAGCGGTCGCGAGGGCCTTGAACCTCGGCGGGCAGCCAGCGGCGATGTGGCGCGCGCCACGTGGCGGCCTTGCGGTTCGCTAAGCGGCGGGGGCGGACGTGTCCAGCCAGTGCGGATCGTCCGGTGGCGGCGGGGAGGAGTTCGTCTAGGGTCTGCCCAAAAATTGAGGATGGACACATATTTATAGGTAGGAGGAGCTAGGAGGCTCCAAATGGAGTGAGGTTTTCACCCACACGATCGTGATCCGACGACGAAGAGCATGGAAGTGACTTGGAGGGTTATTGGGCTGTTTTGAAGGGGTGTTGGGCTGCAACCCAAAAGAGGCCTTTGCGGTTATGCGGTTAACCGTTGGAGTATCAAACGAGCTCCAAATGACTCGAAACTTGACAGGTGGTCTATCGGTGGTGTACCAAGGCCACTTGGCAAGCCTCGTCCCATCCTGAGAATGTTTTAACACCCGCACACGAAAAGAGACAAGAGGGTGCGCCGGTGCACGTGGGAGTGTCGGATTGCAAAACGGACAACGGGGAAAATGCTCGGATGCATGAGACGAACACGTATGCAAATGAGATGCCCATGATGACATGATATGAGATGCATGACATAAACAAAATGCAAAACGAAAGACAAAAACCCAACCACGGAGGGAATACCATAGCACATAGCCGAAAATGGCAAGAGTTGGAGTTACAAATATGGAAAGTTACATCCGGGGTGTTACAACACTCCACTACTACAAGAGGATCTCGTCCCGAGATCTAGGACTGAAAGAACTCCGGATATTCGGAATGGAGGTGATCCTCGCGCTCCCAGGTGGCTTCTCGGTCGGAATGGTGTGACCACTTCACTTTCAGGAATTTGATTGACTTGTTGCGAGTCTTGCGTTCGGTTTCTTCAAGAATAGCAACGGGGTGCTCATGATAAGACAGATCTTCTTGGAGATCAATCTCTTCGAAGTTGATAGTGCGCTCAGGCGTCTTGAAGCACTTGCGAAGCTGTGACACGTGAAACACATCGTGTACGTTCGCGAAGTTGGACGGGAGCTCAAGTTGATAGGTGAGATCGCCTCTTTTGCCAATGATCTTGAAAGGACCCACGTATCTAGGGGCAAGCTTCCCTTTGATACCGAAGCGACGAGTGCCTTTCATTGGAGAAACGCGGAGGTAGACATGGTCTCCGATTTCAAAAGCCACATCACGGTGCTTGTCATCATAATAGCTCTTCAGGCGCGATTGCGCGGCTTTGAGATTCTCACGAATGACTCTGCACATTTCTTGACTTCGTGATCAAGTCGTTGCCAAGAAGTTGGCGTTCACTGTCTCGGACCAATTGAGAGAGTCGACACTTTCTCGCCATAGAGAATTTCAAATGGGGCCTTGCCCGAACTCGCTTGGAAGCTGTTGTTGTAGGAGAACTCGGCATATGGAAGACAATCTTCCCACTTCATACCGAAGGAAATGACACAAGCCCTGAGCATATCTTCAAGGATTTGATTGACTCGCTCGACTTGGCCACTTGTTTGAGGGTGGAAAGCTATGCCGAAACGAATATTGGTGCCCATAGCCTTCTGAAAGGAGTCCCAGAACTTAGAAGTGAAGATGCTTCCACGGTCTGAAGAGATCAATTGTGGAATGCTGTGCAAGGAGACAATCCTGGAGGTGTATAACTCTGCCAACTGAGCTGCTGTGATAGATTCTTTGATAGGAAGAAAATGAGCCACTTTAGTAAGCTTGTCAATGACAACGAAGATAGCATCATTTCCACGCTTGGACTTAGGAAATCCAGTCATGAAGTCCATCTCGATATGATCAAACTTCCATTCTGGAATAGCAAGAGGTTGGAGGAGACCAGCTGGTCGTTGGTGTTCTGCTTTCACCCTTGGCGGACATCACATTCATTCACAAATTGAGCAATTTCTCGCTTCATTCGAGTCCTGTCTGATGCTTGAGGTCATGGTACATCTTCGTACTTCGGTATGAATGGATAGAAGAGAATTGTGCGCC
The DNA here is from genome assembly GCA_021605205.1 of Aegilops longissima. Classification (NCBI taxonomy): domain Eukaryota; kingdom Viridiplantae; phylum Streptophyta; class Magnoliopsida; order Poales; family Poaceae; genus Aegilops; species Aegilops longissima. The sequence goes on from CM038677.1 coordinate 70,383,365, forward strand.
TCGTTCATAATGACTTTACGTAGATCACCATTTGGAACCACAATCCGGTCCTCGAAGAAAAGAGTATCTTTGTCATCAATGTGGAAGCACTTGTATTTGGAAATGCCCTTGTCGATACCACGTTTCACCTTTTTCACCATGGTATCCAGGAGTTGAGCCTCACGAATTTGGTCTTCCAAAGTAGGAGAGACTATGAGGTTGGCAAGAAAACCTTGAGGAACAACTTGAAGATTCAGCTTGCGGAAAGCTTCACAGAGATCCGGTTGGAAGGGCTTGAGAACTAAACTGTTGCAGTAAGCCTTCCTGCTCAAAGCATCTGCAATCACATTGGCCTTGCCCGGAGTATATTCACTACTTGGGATGTACTCTTGAATCATTTCGACCCATCGAGTTTGCCTGAGGTTGAGGTTGGGTTGAGTGAAGATATACTTGAGACTCTTGTGATCGGTGAATATGTCCACTTTCCTTCCCAACAAGAGATGTCTCCATGTTATCAATGCATGGACAACTGCCGCCAACTCAAGATCGTGAGTGGGGTAGTTCTTTTCGTTGGGCTTCAACTGACGAGAGGTATAGGCCACAACTTTCTTTTCTTGCATTAACACAGCACCGAGACCTTGAAGAGAAGCATCACAGAAAACTTCAAATGGCTTGGATTCATCAGGAGGAGTTAAGACAGGAGCTGTGACGAGTTTCTCTTTGAGAGTGTTGAAAGCAACGTCACACTCAGGAGACTAGACATACTTCACATGCTTCTGGAGGAGGTTGGAAAGAGGCTTTGCAATCTTAGAAAAATTCTCAACGAATCTTCGGCAATAGCTTGCAAGTCCAAGAAAACTACGAAGCTACTTGACATTCTGAGGAGGTTCCCAATTCACAACTGCAGACACCTTCTCCGGATTAACAGCGATGCCCTTGGCGGAGATGATGTGACCAAGATAAAGAACTTCAAGCCAAAATTCACATTTGGAAAACTTCGCATAGAATTGATGCTCTCTGAGCTTGTCGAGCACCAATCGCAAATGTTTGGCATGATCCTTCTTATTCTTGGAGAAGACCAAAATATCATCGAGATAGACCAAGACGAATTCATTGGTGTAGGGGTTGAAGATGAAGTTCATCATTCGAGAGAATGTTGGAGGAGCATTGACAAGGCCGAAAGACATGACAGTATACTCATAAGAACAAAAACTTGTTCGAATGCTGTCTTGGGAATATCTTGTTCACGAATCGAATTTGATGATAACCCATCTGAAGGTAAAGCTTGGAGAAACTTTAGCACCTTTGAGTTGCTCGAAAAGCTCATTGATGTTGGGAAGTGGATACTTGTTCTTGATAGTCTTCTTGTTGAATGGATGGTAATCGGCGCAAAAGTCGGTCCGTGCCATCCTTCTTACGGACAAAAGAACACCACAACCCCATGGAGATGAACTTCGGTCCGATCAAACCCAGACGCTCTTGTTCATCGAGCTGTTTCTTCAATTCCTTCAGCTCTTTTGGTCCAAGCTTGTATGGGCGCTTGCAAGCGGGTTCCGTGCGGGCTCAAGACCGATAACGAATTCAAGCGGCGGTGAGGAGGCATGCCCGGAGCTCTTACGGAAAGACATCTTGATACTCACAAGCACGATGGAATCGAGAGATAGCATCCAACTCGCCCTTCTCATTGAGAGAAAACAACGAATGGTTTCATCACGGCGGCATAGATGATCACATCCTCGGAAGAGTGTGTCAATTGAATTTCCACAGCAGCACAATCAAGCTGAGCTTTGTGCTGAGAAAGACGATCCATCCCAGAATTAGATCAATATCCGAGTCACAAGGACAATTGGTTTAGCCAAAATCTATAGTCGCACATCTTGATTGTGGTATCCGGAACCACCAAATGGAGCTCAACCGTTTACGGGAGAAACGACATCCATGGGTTTACCCAAATGTGAAGTAGTGAATTCATGCTTGGCAAAAAACGGTCTTGACATGAAACAATGCGATGCACCAGTATCAAATAAGAATTTTGCAGGAATATCATTAACTGGAAGATTACCCATAATCACATCAGAAGAATCCTCCGCTTGTGCTGCATTCAACATATTCACCTTGGCATGCTTTGGATTATGCTTAACCACTGCATTGATGGAAGATCTCACAGGAGGAGGAGGCGGAAGGCGCCTTTGGTTGAAGCACTTGTTCGCGTAGTGACCTTTCTGCTGACACTTGTTGCAAGTCACCTCACGAGGCGGACGGTGATAAGGAGCATTTGACCTTGGAGCTTGAGAATTAGACTTGTTACGATAGCTTGGGTTGGGTGGGTGGGAAGATCCACGACCACCTGAGTTCTTCTGCTGATAAGGCTGGCGAGCGGAGGAGGAGGAGGCAACCATAACTTCTGTTGCTTAGCTGCCACTAGTGAGGAAGAAGAAGACTGAACTGCGCCCCTGACTCTCTTCTTAGAAGCCTCACACTTGAGCTGGGCAGCTTCTTGCTTCAGTGCCATGTTGTAGAATTCATCATACTTTTTCGGCTCAAAAAGCACGAGAGCTAATTGCAGATCTTCTCTGAGACCACCTCTGAATTGATAGATCATACTCTTTTCATCAGGGACATCTTGCTTAGCGAAGCGAGCGAGTTTCTGGAACTGGATATTGTATTGATACACAGACATGCCGCCTTACTTGAGATTGCGGAACTCCTCTCGCTTGCTCTCAACAACACTTTGCGGAATGTGGTGAGCTTTGAAGTCTCGGCGGAAATCATCCCAGGTAATTACACGACCTCCTCTGGAATCTTTGTATTGTTGATACCACTCGGCAGCTTGGTCCTTGAGTTGAAACGACGCAAACTTGACAAAGTCCTCAGGTCTGACATTGCTACATTCAAAATGTTTGCAGATGTCCACAAGCCAATCGTCGGCGTCTGTGGCCTCGGCACAGAAGCTGAAAGACTTCGGCTGATTGGCAAGGAACTGATTGAGGGTAGCGAAGTGCGGCTGATTGTTTCCTTGGCCTTGACTTCCTTGGTTGCCTTGCCCTTGGGTACGCTCTTGCAAGAGTTGCAAAATCATCTGAGCATTTGCGTTGGTGGCTGCCATGACAGCTTGCCATGCCTCCGGAGGTGGAGGGTTCGACTGACTCCCATCATTGCGTTCCGGATTCTGACGCGTTGGCGGAGCCATCCTGAAGAGGGTGACATCCATTAGCATCTCGATAGACAGATAGACAAGTTGAATCAACGGATAGAAATTGCAACATATAGTATTCACAAAAAAAAACATTCAAACAAGGATGAACGAATGAATTCCAAAGCTAACATCACACGTCCATTAAGGTGATAAGCCACTTGATAAAGAGTAGATGAATGAAATAACAAGGTACGACTGGAACAAATAAGTGGTAAGGATTACCCAATCACAAACCAAATATCTGCGGGAAGAAATGCTAAGAGCTACTTGAATCCCACCTATAAACTCCCGAAACTTTCTGGTTATGCAATCTGGTGTTGGGGATACAAGGGACACAAAATATATCACCCAAACTAACAATACCTAGATCCATTGTATCCATCCGTCAACACATAACCAAGAAACCTTCGAAATCGTGTACCTCGACCTTGAAAAGCATCCGTTATCGAGTCATGGCAATACTCGAGCTCGCCCGATCTTTGGGTTATCGGGTTATCTCACCAACAATTGTACAAAAGAGATTTTCGATGTCGGAAAACTCGGTATTCCGAATCTGCAGCGATAAAATTGTGGCGACAACACCTCGGAGCTCAACTCCCGGGACACTGCCACAACCCTAAATGTCGGGAGGCACCAAGAACAATGTTCTCGTCACAAAACCATCGAACGATTCCAAGATACCAGCGTGATCCTAAAAAATTTTTAGTGAAATTTGAGGAGAGGAGAGTCAAAACTTCTCGTCGGGAGACCTCACCAAAGCGACGAAGGGACTGGGGAGTAAAAAGAATCCTACTCTCGATATATATAATCCTAAGAGTCAAAACATTTTGTTCTAGACTCAACAACGCCAACAAACAGTCAAGCGGGGGCTCCTAAGTCGGGATGGCTCGATTACCAACTTATAGCGCCCTCGATGCGGCTATATCTCCCGCGTGTCGAAGCACGACTTAGAGGCATAACCGCATTGAAAGCAATGTCGCAAGTGAGGTAATCTTCACACACCCCATGTAATACATAAGGAAAGAGATACATAGTTGGCTTACGATCGCCACTTCACACAATACATAAATAAACATCCATCATCCAGATTACACTCGAGGTCCGACTACGGAACCAAAATAAAAGACTACCCCAAATGCTACAGATCCCGATCGTCCCAAGCTGGGCTCCACTCTGATCATCGGGAAAAGACACATAATAACGACCACGTTCCTCGTCGAACTCCCACTTGAGCTCGGTTCGTCACCTGCTTGGCATCGTCGGCACTGCAACTGTTTTGGTAGAATCTGTGAGTCACGGGGACTCGGCAATCTCACACCAGCGAGATCAAGACTATTTAAGCTTATAGGTAGGACAGAGTTGTGAGGTGGAGCTGCAGCAAGCGACTAGCATATATGGTGGCTACATTACGCAAAAGAGAGCGAGAAGAGAAGCAAGGCGCGGTCGTGAAGCTAGTGGCGATCAAGAAGTGATCCTGAAACTACTTCGTCAAACATAACTCCAACACCGTGTTCACTTCCGGACTCCCGAGAAGAGACCATCACGGTTACACACGCGGTTGATGTATTTTAAAATAAGGTCAACTTCGGATTTTCTACAACCGGACATTAACAAATTCCCATCTGCCTCATAAGCGCGGGCACGGCTTTCGAAAGATAATACCCTGCAGGGGTGTCCCAACTTAGCCCATTATAAGCTCTCACGGTCAACGAAGGATATTCCTTCTACCGGGAAGACCCAATCAGTCTCGGAATCCCGGACTAGAAGACATTTCGACAATGGTAAAACAAGACCAGCAAAGCCGCCCGATTGTGCCGACAAATCCCGATAGGAGCTGCACATATCTCGTTCTCAGGGCACATCCGGATAAGTCAAGCTACTAGTAAAACCAGGCCTCGAGTTTCCCCGTGGTGGCCCATGATCTTTCGGTTCGGGCCAGCACTCGAAGAGCACCGGCCGGGGGCTAAAATAAAGATGACCCTTGGGCTCGCGAAAACCCAAGGGAAAAGGTGTAGGTGGTAGACAAATGGTAAAACCAAGGTTGGGCCTTCTTTGGAGGAGTCTTATTCAAAGCGAACTGTCAAGGGGTCTCATAAATCACCCAACCGTGTAAGGAGCATAAAATCAAGGAACATAACACCAGTATGGCGGAAACTAGGGTGGCAAGAGTGGAACAAAACACTAGGCATAAGGCCGAGCCTTCCACCCTTTACCAAGTATATAGATGCATTAATTAAAATAAGAGATATTGTGATATCCCAAAATAACCATGTTCCAACATGGAACCAACTTCATCTTCACCGCAACTAGCAACGCTATAAGAGGGCTGAGCAAAGCGGTAACATAGCCAATCAACGGTTTGCTAGGAAAGGATGGTTAGAGGTTTGACATGGCAATTTGGGTGGCATGATATAGCAAGTGGTAGGTAGCGTAGCATAGGCATAGCAAAAGAGCGAGCATCTAGCAAGCAAAGATAGAAGTGATTTGAGGTATGGTCATCTTGCACGCAAGGTTCTCGAGTTGTCGAAAGCTTGATCCTCGTGGCGTTCTCAACAGGTTCCTCGTTCACGTACTCGTCTCCGGCTCTACCCAAAGCAAGAACTCAAGCAAAGGACCAACAATCAATCACAGGCGATGCACAAACAACATGATGCAAAACATGGCATGATATGCGAGATGTGAGATGCAATGCATATGCGTGCTCCGGAAGGAAAATGATGAACAAGGCATCAACTTGGCAAACCAAGTATGCCGCTGAAAAAGTGAGATGATTTCGGTTTAAATCGATATAAAGATCACCGGAATCGGATGCACGGTTTGCAAATGGCAAGCAAAACAAGAATGACACAATTCTGCCATTAACAGCATGATACCACATCGCAAGCGACAAGAAATTAAGCTACCGCACCCAAACGTACCAACAAAGCATATGGCAGTGATCTACTTGAGATGCTTGATAAAAGATGAACACTGAGCTATGGCTAAATCACACCATAACAGGTCCAAACAAGCATGGCAAAAGTGCAAAATATATAAGCTTCACAGACTTGGTGAACCTACTAACATGCCAGAAATTAACAACAGGAAGGCATGTTTAGAGCAAGCAAACAACCTGCTACAGGAACAAGACATAGCAAAATATGGCATGGCATGAATCTACTCAAGGCATTGAACAAAAGTCCCTTCTTGACCAAGAGCCAAAAGGGATCGAGAAAATGTAATAGCACCCATGTCAATATAGCAAGTTTCGTTAACAGATTCAGCAAACAGGGCATGACATTGACAGAATTATGAAGGCATCTTCGCGAGCTCGATGCACTCACTACAGAGCATTTCATGATAAACTAAGCATACATCCATCAAGAATACATGGCATGGAAGCTATACATGGCAAGAACAACATCATAGCATACACGGATCAACTACAACAACCTTGGCAAAATTGAATAACATGTAAACAATCTGCCAGGAAACATTTTATAGCAAAAGTAGAGCTCGATTGACTCAAGCTAGACTACTCCATAATTTCAAACAGGGGCATAACCATATGTTCAAAACATCCTTAATGAAGTATCTCAAAATAAGCATGGATCTCTCTGTAGCATCAAGTTTACATGGCATAAAAATATCAGCAGAACAGGGGCTGAAATCAGCAACATCATGAAGCCTAGTTCGCATGCTTGTGCTAGTCACCACAGAGATCACAAAAATACATGTCATACACCCCTATAAAGAAGACATGGCATAGTACAAAACACATGTAGATCTCATGTTCATAGGACGCACACATCAATCATGGAGAAAATGACAAAAGTGCAAGTTCTGATAAGAATCTGAAACTAACATCACATAGCCCTCTTCTAACAGCATTTCGGGCATCAAGATGAGCTCAAATGAAAATGATGCAATGAGATGAAATGATTTACTCGTCGAGGCGAACAAATTGGTATGCTATAAGCCCAAAACGGAGCCACGAGTACAGAGTTATGGTGCGATGAAAATGCAACAATTAATCTGTAGAATAAATAACTTGGAGGATTTCGGGGGAGAAAGAAGTCAACCCTAGTCTCAGATCTGGATCCGGCTCGGTGCGCGGATCGAGGCGGTGCCGGAGCCTCGCCGGAGTTGGACGGGGGAGGCAGAGCCGGCCGGATCCGGCACCGCGGAGGCGATGGCGAGGCGGGCGGCGCGGCACGGCGACCGACGGCGGGCGCGCGCCGGAGGTGCGGAGCGGCGGCGCTTGCCGCGGCAGGCGGCGCTGCGGAGGTGGCGCCGGAGCGGGCAGCGGGCGGCGGAGGCGGGCCGCGAGGGCTCCGCGGGCCTCGGCGGGCGGCAGCGCGCAGCGATGTGGGCGCTTGCCACGTGGCGGCCTTGTGATTCGCCGGGCGGGCGGGCGGGCGTGTCCGGCCGGTCTGAGATCGTCCGGTGGCGGCGGGAGGAGTTCGTCTAGGGTCTGCCCGCAAAATTCGGGGATGGACACATATTTATAGGTAGGAGGAGCTAGGAGGCTCCAAATGGAGTGAGGTTTTCACCCACACGATCGTGATCCGACGACGAAGAGCATGGAAGTGACTTAGATGGGTTATTGGGCTGTTTTGAAGGGGTGTTGGGCTGCAACCCAAAAGAGGCCTTTGCGGTTATGCGGTTAACCGTTGGAGTATCAAACGAGCTCCAAATGACTCGAAACTTGACAGGTGGTCTATCGGTGGTGTACCAAGGCCACTGTGCAAGCCTCGTCCCATTCCGAGAACGTTTTAACACCCGCACACGAAAAGAGACAAGAGGGGTGCGCCGGTGCATGTGGGAGTGTCAGATTGCAAAACGGACAACGGGGAAAATGCTCGGATGCATGAGACGAACACGTATGCAAATGAGATGCCCATGATGACATGATATGAGATGCATGACATAAACAAAATGCAAAATGAAAGTCGAAAACCCAACCACGGAGGGAATACCATAGCACATAGCCGAAAATGGCAAGAGTTGGAGTTACAAATATGGAAAGTCACATCCGGGGTGTTACAGTAATGTAACCATCTATAAGGCTCGGCTTGTCGCTAAGGGTTATCGACAAGTTCAAGGGGTTGACTACGATGAGACCTTCTCACCCGTAGCGAAGCTAAAGTCCGTGCAAATCATGTTAGCAATTGCCGCATACTATGATTATGAGATATGGCAAATGGACGTCAAAACATCATTCCTTAATGGTTTCCTTAAGGAAGAATTGTATATGATGCAGCCGGAAGGTTTTGTCGATCCTAAGAATGCTGACAAGGTATGGAAGCTCCAACGCTCGATCTATGGGCTGGTGCAAGCATCTCGGAGTTGTAACATTCGTTTTGATGAGATAATCAAAGTGTTTGGGTTTACGCAGATTTATGGAGAAGCCCGTGTTTACAAGAAAGTGAGTGGGAGCTCGGTAGCATTTCTCATATTATATGTGGATGACATACTATTGATGGGAAATGATATAGAACTCTTGGAAAGCATAAAGGCCTACTTGAATAAGTGTTTTTCAATGAAGGACCTTGGAGAAGCTGCTTATATATTGGGCATCAAGATCTATAGAGATAGATCAAGACGCCTCATAGGTCTTTCACAAAGCACATACCTTGACAAGATATTGAAGAAGTTCAATATGGATCAGTCCAACAAGGGGTTCTTGCCTGTATTACAAGGTGTGAGATTGAGCATGGCTCAATGCCCGACCATGGCAGAAGATAGAGAAAAGATGAGTGTCATCCCCTATGCCTCGGCCATAGGGTCTATTATGTATGCCATGCTGTGTACCAGACCTGATGTAAACCTTGGCGTAAGTTTGGTTGGAAGGTACCAAAGTAATCCCGGCATGGAACACTGGACAACGGTCAAGAACATCCTGAAGTACCTGAAAAGGACTAAGGATATGTTTCTCGTTTATGGAGGTGACGAAGAGCTCGTCGTAAAGGGTTACGTCGATGCTAGCTTCGACACAGATCTGGATGACTCCAAGTCACAAACCGGATACGTGTATATTTTGAATGGTGGGGCAGTCAGTTGGTGCAGTTGCAAGCAAAGCGTCGTGGCGGGATCTACATGTGAAGCGGAGTACATGGCAGCCTTGGAGGCAGCACATGAAGCAATCTGGATGAAGGAGTTCATTACCGACCTAGGAGTTATTCCCAATGCGTCGGGCCCAATGACTCTCTTCTGTGACAACACTGGAACTATTGCCCTGGCCAAGGAGCCCAGGTTTCACAAGAAGACCAGGCATATCAAGCGTCGCTTCAACTCCATTCGTGAAAATGTTCAAGATGGAGACATAGATATTTGTAAAGTGCATATGGACCTGAATGTCGCAGATCCGTTGACTAAACCTCTTCCACGAGCAAAACATGATCAAAACCAGAACTCTATGGGTGTTCGATTCATCACAATGTAACTAGATTATTGACTCTAGTGCAAGTGGGAGGCTGTTGGAAATATGCCCTAGAGGCAATAATAAAATAGTTATTATTATATTTCCTTGTTCATGATAATTGTCTATTGTTCATGCTATAATTGTGTTATCCGGAAATCGTAATACATGTGTGAATACATAGACCACAACATGTCCCTAGTGAGCCTCTAGTTGACTAGCTCGTTGATCAATAGATGGTTACGGTTTCCTGACCATGGACATTGGATGTCATTGATAACGGGATTACATCATTAGGAGAATGATGTGATGGACAAGACCCAATCCTAAGCATAGCACAAGATCGTGTAGTTTGTGTGCTAAAGATTTTCTAATGTCAAGTATCATTTCCTTAGACCATGAGATTGTGCAACTCCCGGATATCGTAGGAATGCTTTGGGTGTGCCAAACGTCATAAGTAACAGGGTGGCTATAAAGGTACACTACGGGTATCCCCGAAAGTATCTGTTGGGTTGGGACGCGAGACTAGGATTTGTCACTCCGTATGACGGACAGGTATCTCTGGGCCCACTCGGTAAGACATCATCGTAATGAGCTCAATGTGACTAAGGGGTTGGTCACGGGATGATGTGTTACGGAACGAGTAAAGAGACTTGCCGTAACGAGATTGAACAAGATATCGGTATACCGACGATCGAATCTCGGGCAAGTGCTATACCGTGAACAAAGGGAATCGTATCACGGGATTAATTGAATCCTTGACATCGTGGTTCATCCGATGAGATCATCGTGGAACATCACGAGAGCCAACATGGGTATCCAGATCCGCTGTTGGTTATTGGCGGAGAGATGTCTCGGTCATGTCTACATAGTTCCCGAACCCGTAGGGTCTACACATAAGGTTCGATGGCGCTAGGGTTATAAGGAATAGATGTGCGTGGTTGCGAATGTTGTTGAGTCCGGATGAGATCACGGGCGTCACGAGGAGTTCTAGAATGGTCGGAGGTGAAGATTTATATATGGAAGTCCAGTTTGATCACAGGAAAGGTTTGGGGTTTATCGATATTGTCTGGGACCATCGAAGGGTTCGGGGTCCACCGGAGGTACACCTGCCCGAAGGACCTAATGGGCTGTATTTGGGTGGGAACCAGCCCCTTAGTGAGCTGGTGCGCCCCAAGGGCCCAAGGCGCCTATGGTTGGAAACCCTAGGGGCCTGCCTCCCCACACTTGGGCGGGGCCCCCCTAGTTGGAAACCCTAAGGGGCGCTGCCCCCGAGGAGCCGCCCCTCTAGATGGATCTGGGGGCGGCCCCCTCCTTCCCTATATATAGTGGGGTTTTGGGGCTGCCAGAGATCTGAGTCTCCCACTCTCTTGGCGCAGCCCTACCCCTCTCCCTCCTCGTCTCTCGCAGTGCTTGACGAAGCCCTGCTGGAGTGCCATGCTCCTCCACCACCACCACGCCTCGTGCTGCTGCTAGACGGAGTCTTCCCCAACCTCTCCCTCTCTCCTTGCTGGAACAATGCGCGGGAGACGTCACCGGGCTGCACGTGTGTTGAACGCGGAGGCACCGTTGTTTGGTGCTTAGATCGGATTCGGCCGCGATCTGAATCGCTTCGTGTATGACTCCACCGACCGCGTTCTTGCAACGCTTCCGCATCGCGATCTTCAAAGGTATGAAGATGCACTCCCCTCTCAGTGCTAGTAAGCTCCCTAGATTGATCTTGATGATGCGTAGAAATTTTTTAATTTCTGCAATGATCCCCAACAGTTATGCGGTTTGACCAATAAAGATCTTCGTAGAATATGTAGGAACCAATATGAGCATCCAGGTTCCGCTATTGGTTATTGACCGGAGATGGGTCTCGGTCATGTCTACATAGTTCTCGAACCCGTAGGGTCCGCACGCTTAATGTTTGGTGACGATCGGTATTATGAGTTTATGTGATTTGTTGTACCGAAGGTTGTTCGGAGTCCCGAATGAGATCACGGACATGATGAGGAGTCTCTAAATGGTCAATACGTAAAGATCGATATATTGGAAGGCTATGTTTGGACATCGGAATGGTTCCGGGTGAGTTCGGGCATTTACCGGAGTACCGGGAGGTTACCGGAACCCCCTGGGAGAAGTTATGGGCCTTATGGATCATAATAAGAAAGCACACCAGCCCACAAGGGGCTGGTGCGCTACTGAGTAGGAGGCGGTGTAATAGGTTTGGGGGGCTTGTTGGGGAGCGTAGTAATTTCAAAAATTTTCCTACGATCACGCAAGACCATGGTGATGGCATAGCAGAGAGGGAGAGTGTCGTCCACGTACCCTCGTGAGACCGAAAGCGAGGCGTTATATTACTTGCGGTTGATGTAGTCGTCGTCTTCACGATCCGACCGATCCAAGCACCGTTACTCGGTACCTCCGAGTTCTTGGCACACGTTCAGCTCGATGGCGATCCCGAGCTCCGATCCAGCAAAGCGTCGGGGAAGGAGTTCCGTCGACCTGACGGCGTGGTGGCGATCTTGATGTTCTACCGTCGCAGGGCTTCGCCTAAGCACCGCTACAATATGACCGAGGTGGAATATGGTGGAGGGGCACCGCTTGCAGCTAAGGCGATCCGTAGATCAACTTGTGTGTCCTAGGGTGCCCCCTGCCCCGTATATAAAGGAGCAAGGGGAGGGCGGCCAGCCTTGGGCGCACCAAGGGAGGAGTCCTCCTCCTAGTAGAGTAGGACTCCTTTCCTAGTCCTACTAGGAAGAGGAAGGGGAAGGAAAGAGAGAGAGGGAGAGGGAAGGGGGCTGCTGCCCCTCCTAGTCAGTCGGACTCCCCATGGAGGCGCACCACCTCTTGGTGCAGCCCTCTCTCCCCTCTTGGCCCAATAAGGCCCATAACTTCCCGGGGGTTCGGTAACCCCTCCGGCACTCCGGTTTTCTCCGAAACTTCCGGAACCTTTCCGGTGTCGAATATAACCATCCAATATATCAATCTTTATGTCTCGACCATTTGAGACTCCTCGTCATGTCCGTGATCACATCCGGGACTCGAACTCCTTGGTACATCAAAATACATAAACTCATAATAACCGTCATTGAAACCTTAAGCGTGCGGACCCTACGGTTCGAGAACTATGTAGACATGACCTAGAACTATTCTCGGTCAATAACCAATAGCGGAACCTGGATGCTCATATTGGTTCCTACATATTCTCTGAAGATCTTTATCGGTCAAACCGCATAACAACATCGTTGTTCCTTTGTCATCGGTATGTTACTTTCCGAGATTCGATCGTCGGTATCCAATACCTAGTTTAATCTCGTTACGGAAAGTCTCTTTACTCGTTCCGTAATACATCATCTCACAACTAACTCTTTAGTTGCAATGCTTGCAAGGCTTTATGTGATGTGTATTACCGAGAAGGCCTAGAGATACCTCTCCGACAATCGGAGTGACAAAACCTAATCTCGAAATCGCCAACCCAACAAGTACCTTTGGAGACACCTGTAGTACTCCTTTATAATCACCCGATTCGTTTATTATTATATTTCCTTGTTCATGATAATTGTCTATTGTTCATGCTATAATTGTGTTATCCGAAATCGTAATACATGTGGAATACATAGACCACAAATGTCCCTAGTGAGCCTCTAGTTGACTAGCCTTGATCAATAGATGGTTACGGTTTCCCACCATGGACATTGGATGTCATTGATAACGGATTACATCATTAGGAGAATGATGGATGGACAAGACCCAATCCTAAGCATAGCACAAGATCGTTAGTTTGTGTGCTAAAGATTTTCTAATGTCAAGTATCATTTCCTTAGACCATGAGATTGGCAACCCGGAATCGAGAATGCTTTGGGTGGCCAAAATAAGTAAAAGGGTGGCTATAAAGGTACACTACGGGTATCCCCGAAAGTATCGGGTTGGGACGCAGACTAGATTTGTCACCCTAAGAGTATCTCCGGGCCCACCTAAGACATCATCGAATGAGCTCAATGTGACTAAGGGGTTGGTCACGGATGTTTTAAACAAAAGAGACCGAACGAGATTGAACAAGATTCGGTATACCCATCGAATCCGGCAAGTGCTATACCGTAGACAAAGGGAATCGAACGGATTAATTAATCTTTGACATCGTGGTTCATCCGATGAGATCATCGTGGAAATGCGGAGCCAACATGGGTATCCAGATCCCGCGTTGGTTATTGGCCGAGATGTCTCTCATGTCCATAGTTCCCAACCCGTAGGGTCTACACTTAAGGTCGAGACGCAGGGAAAAATAGATGTACGGTTTGCCGAATTTGTTCGGAGTCCCGATGAGATCCCGGACGCCACGAGGAGTTCTAGAATGGTCCGGAGGTGAAGATTTATATTGGGAAGTCCGCCACCACCGGAAAGGTTTCGGGTTTATCAAGATTTACCCGGGACCATCAATTCCGGGGTCCACCGAGGGTACACCTGCCCCGGGACCAATGGGCTGTATTTGGGAACCCCCCTTAGTGGGCTGGTCCCCAAGGGCCCAAGGCGCCTATGGTTGGAAACCCTAGGGGCCCCCGCCGGGGGGGGCCCCTAGTTGAAACCCGGGCTGCCCCCGAGGGCCGCCCCTCTAGATGGATCTAGGGGCCGGCCCCCCCTTCCCCTATATATAGGGGTTTTGGGCTGGAAAAGTTCCCCACTCTTGGCGCACCCTACCCCCTCCTCTCGCCTCGCAGGTTGACGGCCCCGCCGATATCCTCCACCACCACCACGCCGGCTGCTAGACGGAGTCTTCCCCAACCCTCCTCTCTCCTTGCCGGAACAATGCGCGGAGACGCCACCGGCGCACGGTGTTGAACGCGAGGCACCGCTGTTTGGCTTAGATCGATTCGCCGCATCTGAATCGCTGGTATGACTCCACCGACCGGTTTAACGCTTCCGACGCGATCTTCAAAGGTATGAAGATGCACTCCCCTTAGTAAGCTCCCTAGATTGATTTGATGATGCGAGAAATTTTTAATTTTGCAATGATCCCCAACAGCTATGGGTTACCAATAAAGACCGAGAATATGTAGGAACCAATATGAGCATCCGGTTCCCATTTTATTAAGAGATGGGTCCTATGTCCAAATAGTTCTCGAACCCAGGGTCCGACGCTTAATGTTTGGTGACGACGGATTATGAGTTTATGTATTTGTTGTTCCAAGGTTGTTGAGTCCCAATGAGATCACGACATGATGAGGAGTCTCTAAATGGTCAATACGAAAGATCGATATATTGGAAGGCTATGTTTGGACATCGGAATGGTTCCGGTGAGTTCTTTACCGAGTACCGGAGGTTACCGAACCCCCGGGAGAAGGGGCCTTATGGATCATAATAAAAAGCACACCACCCAAATGGTGCGCCTTGGGTAGGAGGCCAATTGTAATAGGTTTGGGGGGCTTTTGGGGAACGGTAATTTAAAATTTTCCTACGATCACGCAAGACCATGGTGATATAAACGAGGGGAGGTGCCCACGCACTGTGAGACCGAAAGCGAAGCGTATATTAACAGATACATCATAGATCGCACCATATCAAAATAAAGTACTGATTCTGACGTTCGGACACACCATAATGTTGTGGTGTTCGGTGGCGTGAGCTGTGAAACTATTCCACATTGTTTTCATTGAAGACCAAACTTCGTAACTCAAATATTCATCTCCACGATCAGATCGCGAAACTTTATTTTCTTGTTGCGATGATTTTCCACTTCACTCTGAAATTCTTTGAACCTTTCAACTATTTCAGACTTATGTTTCATCAAGTAGATATACCCATATCTACTCAAATCATCTTGTGAAGGTCGAAAAATAACGATACTTGCCACGAGCATCAACTTTCATTGGATCGCATACATCGGTATGTATTATTTCCAATAAGTCAAGAGCTTGTTCCATTGTTCCGGAGAACGGAGTTTTAGTCATCTTGCCCAAAAGGCACGGTTACATAAGCATCAAATGATTCATAATCAAGTGATTCCAAAAGTCCATCAGCATGGAGTTTTCTTCATGCGTTTACACCAATATGACCTAAGCGGCGATTACCACAAATAAGTTGCACTATCATTATTAACTTTGCATCTTTTGGTTTCAATATTATGAATATGTGTATCACTATGATCGAGATCCAATGAACCATTTTCATTGGGTGTGTAACCATATAAGGTTTTATTCATGTAAATGTAACAACAATTTATTCTCTTACTTAAATGAATAACCGTATTGCAATAAACATGATCAAATCATATTTATGCTCAACACCAAATAACACTTATTTAGGTTCCACACTAATCCCGAAAGTATAGGGAGTGTGCGATGATGATCATATCAATCTTGGAACTACTTCCAACACTTATCGTCACTTCCCCTTCAACTAGTCTCTGTTTATTCTGCAACTCCTGTTTGAGTTACTACTCTTAGCAACGAACCAGTATCAAATACCGAGGGTTACTACGAACACTAGTAAAATACACATCAATAATTTGTATATCAAATATACCTTTGTTCACTTTGCCATCCTTCTTATCCGCCAAATACTTGGGGTAGTTCCGCTTCGATGATCAGTTCCATTGTAGCAAAAGCACTTAGTCTCGAGCTTAGATCCAGACTTGGGCTTCTTCACTCGAGCAGCAACTTGCTTGCCGTTCTTCTTGAAGTTCCCCTTCTTCCCTTTGCCCTTTTCCTTGAGACTAGTGGTCTTGTCAATCATCAACACTTGATGTTTTTCTTGATTTCTACCTTCGCCGATTTTAGCATCGCGAAGAGCTTGGGAATTGTTTTCGTCATCCCTTGCATATTATAGTTCATCACGAAGTTCTAGTAACTTTAGTGATGGTGACTAGAGAATTCTGTCAATCACTATCTTATCTGGAAGATTAACTCCCTCTTGATTCAAGCGATTGAAGTACTCAGACAATCTGAGCACATGCTCACTAGTTGAGCGATTCTCCTCCATCTTTTAGCTTTAGAACTTTGTTGGAGACTTCATATCTCTCAACTCGGGTATTTGCTGGAAATATTAACTTCAAGTCCTGGAACATCTCATATGGTCCATGACGTTCAAAACGTCTTTGAAGTCCCGATTCTAAGCTGTTAAGCATGGTGCACTAAACTATCAAGTAGTCATCATATTGAGCTAGCCAAACGTTCATAACGTGCGCATCTGCTCCCTGCAATAGGTCTGTCACCTAGCGGTGCATTAAGGACATAATTCTTCTGCAGCAATGAGGATAAACCTCAGATCACGGATCCAATCCGCATCATTGCTACTAACATCTTTCAATACAATTTTCTCTAGAACACATATGAAAACATAGGGAAGCAACAACGCGAGCTATTGATCTACAACATAATTTGCAAAATACTACGGGACTAAGTTCATGATAAATTAAAGTTCAATTAATCATATTACTTAAGAACTCCCACTTAGATGCAGACATCTCTCTAGTCATCTAAGTGATCACGTGATCCAAATCAACTAAACCATAACCGATCATCACGTGAGATGGAGTAGTTTTCAATGGTGAACATCTTATGTTGATCATATCTACTATATGATTCACGCTCGACCTTTCGGTCTCCGTGTTCGAGGCCATATCTGCATATGCTAGGCTCGTCAAGTATAACCTGAGTATTCGCGTGTGCAAAACTGGCTTGCACCCGTTGTAGATGGACGTGAGAGCTTATCACACCGATCATCACGTGGTGTCCGGGCACGACGAACTTTGGCAGCGGTGCATACTCAGGAGAACACTACTTGATAATTTTAGTGAGAGATCATCTTATAATGCTACCGTCAATCAAAGCAAGATAAGATGCATAAAGGATAAACATCACATGCAATCAATATAAGTGATATGATATGGCCATCATCATCTTGTGCTTGTGATCTCCATCTCGAAGCACCGTCATGATCACCATCGTCACCGGCGCGACACCTTGATCTCCATCGTAGCATCGTTGTCGTCTCGCCAACTATTGCTTCTCGACTATCGCTACCGCTTAGTGATAAAGTAAAGCAATTACATGGCGTTGCATTTCATACAATAAGCGACAACCATATGGCTCTCGCCGATTGCCGATAACTCGTTACAAAACATGATCATCTCATACAATAAAATATAGCATCACGTCTTGACCATATCACATCACAACATGCCCTGCAAAAACAAGTTAGGCGTCCTCTACTTTGTTGTTGCAAGTTTTACGTGGCTGCTACGGGCTGAGCAAGAACCGTTCTTACCTCGCATCAAAACCACAACGATACTTCGTCAAATAGACTCCGCTTTAACCTTCTCAAGGACGGGCGTAGCCACACTTCGTTCAACTAAAGTGAGAGAGACAGACACCCGCCAAATACCTTTAAGCAACGAGTGCTCACAGCGGTGAAACCAGTCTCGCGTAAGCGTCTGCGTAATGTCGGTCCGGGCGCTTCATCTCACAATACCGCTGAACCAAAGTATGACATGCTGGTAGGTAGTATGACTTGTATCGCCCACAACTCACTTGTGTTCTACTCGTGCATATGACATCAACGCATAAAACCAGGCTCGGATGCCACTGCTTGGGGAACGTAGTAATTTCAAAAATTTTCCTACGATCACGCAAGACCATGGTGATGGCATAGCAACGTGAGGGAGAGTGTCCGCCCACGCACCCTCGTGAGACCGAAAGCGAAGCGTTATATTAACGCGGTTGATGTAGTCGACGCCTTCACGATCCGACCGATCCAAGCACCGTTATTCGGCACCTCCGAGTTCTGGCACACGTTCAGCTCGATGGCGATCCCGAGCTCCGATCCAGCAAAGCGTCGGGAAGGAGTTCCGTCGGCCGACGCGTGGTGACGATCTTGATGTTCTACCGTCGCAGGCTTCGCCTAAGCACCGCTACAATATGACCGAGGTGGAATATGGTGGAGGGGCACCGCACGGCTAAGGAACGATCCGTAGATCAACTTGTGTGTCCTAGGGTGCCCCTGCCCCGTATATAAAGGAGCAAGGGGAGGGCGGCCAGCCTTGGGCGCACCAAGGGGGGGGAGTCCTCCTCCTAGTAGAGTAGGACTCCCTTTCCTAGTCCTACTAGGAAGAGGAAGGGGAAGGAAAGAGAGGGAGAGGAGAGGGAAGGGGGGCTGCGCCTCCCTCCTAGTCCAATTCGGACTCCCCATGGAGGGGGCGCACCACCTCTTGGTGCAGCCCTCTCTCCCCTCTTGGCCCAATAAGGCCCATAACTTCCCGGGGTTCCGGTAACCCCTCCAAGACTCCGTTTTCTCCGAAACTTCCGAACCTTTCCGTGTCCGAATATAACCATCCAATATATCAATCTTTATGTCTCGACCATTTCGAGACTCCTCGTCATGTCCGTGATCACATCCGGGACTCGAACTCCTTCGGTACATCAAAATACATAAACTCATAATAACCGTCATTGAAACCTTAAGCGTGCGGACCCTACGGTTCGAGAACTATGTAGACATGACCTAGAACTATTCTCGGTCAATAACCAATAGCGGAACCTGGATGCTCATATTGGTTCCTACATATTCTACGAAGATCTTTATCGGTCAAACCGCATAACAACATCGTTGTTCCCTTTGTCATCGGTATGTTACTTTCCGAGATTCGATCGTCGGTATCCAATACCTAGTTTAATCTCGTTACGGAAAGTCTCTTTTACTCGTTCCGTAATACATCATCTCACAACTAACTCTTTAGTTGCAATGCTTGCAAGGCTTTATGTGATGTGTATTACCGAGAAGGCCTAGAGATACCTCTCCGACAATCGGAGTGACAAAACCTAATCTCAAATACGCCAACCCAACAAGTACCTTTGGAGACACCTGTAGTACTCCTTTATAATCACCCGATTCGTTGTGGCGTTTGGTAGTACCAAAGTGTTCCTCCGTAAACGGAGTTGCATAATCTCATAGTTACAGGAACATGTATGGGTCATGAAGAAAGCATTAACATACTAAATGATCAAGTGTTAAGCTAACGGAATGGGTCATGTCAATCAGATCATTCAACTAATGATGTGACCTTGTTAATCAAACAACAACTCCTTGTTCATGGTTAGGAAACATAACCATCTTTGATTAACAAGCTAGTCAAGTAGAGGCATACTAGTGACATACTGTTTGTCTATATATTCACACATGTATTATGTTTCCGGTTAATACAATTCTAGCATGAATAATAAACATTTATCATGATATAAGGAAATAAATAATAACTTTATTATTGCCTCTAGGGCATATTTCCTTCAGGGCTTTCCTTCTCTCCTACTCCTCCTTCCCTTCCTCTCCTACCCCAACTAGGGAAGGGGGGAATCCTACTCCCGGTGGGAGTAGGACTCCCCTAGGGCGCGCCATAGAGAGGGTCGGCCCCTCCCCTCCTCCACTCCTTTATATACGGGGGAGGGGGGCACCCCATGGACACACAAGTTGATCATTGATCTCTTAGCTTAGGCGAAGCCCTGCGCCGGTAGCTTCATCATCACCGTCATCATGCCGTCATGTTAACGAAGCTCTTCCCCGACACTCTGCTGGATCGTGAGTTTGTGGGACGTCACCGAGCCAAACGTGTGCAGATCGCGGAGGTGTCGTACCTTCGGTACTAGGATCGGTCGATCGTGAAGACGTACGACTACATCAACCGCGTTGTCATAACGCTTCCGCTTATGGTCTACAAGGGTACGTAGACAACACTCTCCCCTCTCGTTACTATGCATCACCATGATCTTGCATTGCGTAGGAAATTTTTTGAAATTACTAAGTTCCTCAACAGTGGTATCAGAGCCAGGTTTATGCGTAGATGTTATATGCACGAGTAGAACACAAGTGAGTTGTGGGCGATACTAGTCATACTGCTTACCAGCATGTCATACTTTGATTCGGCGGTATTGTTGGATGAAGCGGTCCGGACCGACATTACGCGTACGCTTACGCGAGACTGGTTCTACCGAAGTGCTTCGCACGCAGGTGGCTGGCGGGTGTCAGTTTCTCCAACTTTAGTTGAATCGAGTGTGGCTATGCCCGGTCCTTGTTGAAGGTTAAAACAGCACATACTTGACGAAATATCGTTGTGGTTTTGATGCGTAGGTAAGCACGGTTCTTGCTCAGCCCATAGCAGCCACGTAAAACTTGCAACGACAAAGTAGAGGACGTCTAACTTGTTTTTGCAGGGCATGTTGTCATGTGATATGGTCAAGACATGATGCTAAATTTTATTGTATGACATGATCATGTTTTGTAACAGAGTTATTGGAAACTGGCAGGAGCCATATGGTTGTCGCTTTATTGTATGAAATGCAATCGCCATGTAATTGTTTTACTTTATCACTAAGCGGTAGCGATAGTCGTAGAAGCAATAGTTGGCGAGACGACAATGATGCTACGATGGAGATCAAGGTGTCGCGCCGGTGACGATGGTGATCATGACGGTGCTTTGGAGATGGGGATCAAAGGCACAAGATGATGATGGCCATATCATATCACTTATATTGATTGCATGTGATGTTTATCCTTTATGCATCTTATTTTGCTTAGTTCGACGATACCATTATAAGATGATCTCTCACTAAATTTCAAGGTATAAGTGTTCTCCCTGAGTATGCACCATTGCGACAGTTCGTCGTGCCAAGACACCATGTGATGATCGGGTGTGATAAGCTCTACGTTCAAATACAACGGGTGCAAGCCAGTTTTGCACACGCAGAATACTCGGATTAAACTTGACGAGCCTAGCATATGCAGATATGGCCTCGGAACACTGGAGACTGAAAGGTCGAGCGTGAATCATATAGTAGATATGATCAACATAGTGATGTTCACCATTGAAAACTACTACATCTCACGTGATGATCGGACATGGTTTAGTTGATTCGGATCACGTGATCATTTAGATGACTAGAGGGATATCTATCTAAGTGGGAGTTCTTAAGTAATATGATTAATTGAACTTTAATTTATCATGAACTTAGTCCTGATAGTATTTGCATATCTATGTTGTAGATCAATAGCTCGCGTTTAGCTCCCTTGTTTTATTTTTTATATGTTCCTAGAGAAAACTAAGTTGAAAGATGTTAGTAGCAATGATGCGGATTGGATCCGTGATCGAGGATTATCCTCATTGCTGCACGTAAGAATTATGTCCTTGATGCACCGCTAGGTGACGTAATCGATTGCGAGGAGCAGATGTAGACGTTATGAGCGTTTGGCAAGCTCGATATGATGACTACTTGATAGTTTAGTGCACCATGCTTTACGGCTTAGAATCGGGGCTTCAAAGACGTTTTGAACGCCACGGAGCATATGAGGTGTTCCAAGAGTTGAAATTAGTATTTCAGACTCATGCGCATGTCGAAAGGTATGAGACCTTTGACAAGCACTTTGCCTACAAGATGGAGGAGAATAGCTCAGCTACTGAGCATGTGCTCAGAATGTCTGAGTACTACAATCACTTGAATCAAGTGGGAGTTAATCTTCCAGATAAGATAGTGATTGACAGAGTTCTCTAGTCACTATCACCAAGTTACTAGAACTTCATGATGAACTATAATATGCAAGGGATAACGGAAACGATTCCCAAGCTCTTCGTGTTGCTGAAATCGACGAAGGTAGAAATCAAGAAAAGCATCAAGTGTTGATGGTTGACAAGACCACTAGTTTCAAGAAAAGGGCAAAGGGAAGAAGGGAACTTCAAGAAGAGCGGCAAGCAAGTTGTTGCTCAAGTGAAGAAGCCCAAGTCTGGACCTAAGCACGAGACTAAGTGCTTCTACTTGCAAAGGGACTGGTCCTTTGGAAGCGAACTCTGCCCCAAGTATTTGGCGGGTAAGAAGGATGGCAAAGTGAACAAAGGTATATTTGATATACATGTTATTGGTGTGTACTTTACTAGCATTTATAGCAACCCCTCAGTATTTGATACTAGTTCAGTTGCTAAGATTAGTAACTCGAAACGGGAATTGCAGAATGAACAGAGACTAGTTAAGGGTGAAGTGACGATGTGTATTGGAAGTGGTTCCAAGATTCATATGATCATCATCGCACACTCCCTATACTTTTGGGATTAGTGTTGAACCTAAATAAATGTTATTTGGTGTTTGCGTTAAGCATGAATATGATTTAATCATGTTTATTGCTATACGGTTACTCATTTAAAGTCAGAGAATAATTGTTGTTCTATTTACATGAATAAAACCTTCAATGGCCATACACCCAAGGTGAATGGTTTATTGAATCTCGACCGTAGTGATACACATATTCATAATATTGAAGCCAAAAGATGCAAAGTTAATAATGATAGTGCAACTTATTTGTGGCACTACCGTTTAGGTCATATTGGTGTAAAGTGCATGAAGAAAATCCATGCTGATGGGCTTTTGGAATCATTTGATTATGAATCAGTTGATGCTTGCGAACCACGCCTCATGGGCAAGATGACTAAGACTCCGCTCTCCGGAACAATGGAGCGAGCAACAGATTTGTTGGAAATAATACATACTGATGTCCGATGAGTGTTGAGGCTCGCGGCAGGTATCGTTATTTTCTGACCTTCAGAGATGATTTGAGCAGATATGGGTATATCTACTTGATGAAACATAAATCTAAAACATTTGAAAAGTTCAAATAATTTCAGTGTGAAGTGGAAAATCATCATAACAAGAAAATAAAGTTTCTACGATCTGATCGTGGAGGAGAATATTTGAGTTACGAGTTTGGTCTTCATTTGAAACAATGTGGAATAGTTTCGCAACTCATGCCACCCAAAACACCACAGCGTAATGGTGTGTCCGAACATTATAACCGTACTTTATTGGATATAGTGCAATCTATGATGTCTCTTACCGATTTACCACTATCGTTTTGGGGTTATGCATTAGAGACAACTACATTCACGTTAAATAGGGCACCATCTAAATCCGTTGAGACGACACCTTATGAACCATGGTTTGGCAAGAAACCAAAGTTGTCGTTTCTTAAAGTTTGAGGTTGCAATGCTTATGTGAAAAAGTTTCAACCTGATAAGCTCAAACCCAAATCGGAGAAGTGCGTCTTCATATGATACCCAAAAGAAAATGTTGGGTACACGTTCTATCACAGATCCGAAGGCAAGATCTTTGTTGCCAAGAATGGATCCTTTCTAGAGAAGGAGTTTCTCTCGAAAGAAGTGAGTGGGAGGAAAGTAGAACTTGATGAGGTAATTATACCTTCTCTTGAATTGGAAAGTAGCTCATCACTAAAATCAGTTCCAGTGATGACTACACCAATTAGGAGGAAATTAATAATGATGATCATGAAACTTCAGATCAAGTTACTACTGAACCTCGTAGGTCAACCAGAGTACGATCCGCACGAGAGTGGTACGGTAACCCTGTTTTGGAAGTCATGTTACTAGACCATGATGAACCTACGAACTATGAGGAAGCGATGATGAGCCCATATTCCGACAGATGGCTTGAGGCGATGAAATCTGAGATAGAATCCATGTATGAGAACAAAGTGTGGACTTTGGTGGACTTGCCCGATGATCAGCAAGCCATTGAGAATAGATGGATCATCAAGAGTAAGACGGACGCTGATAGTAGTGTTACTATCTACAAAAGCTCGACTTGTACAAAAGGGTTTTTGACAAGTTCAAGATGTTGACTATGATGAGATTTTCTTACTCGTATCGATGCTTAAAGTCTGTCCGAATCATGTTAGCAATTGCCACATTTCATGAAATCTAGCAAATGGATGTCAAAACTACATTCCTTAATGGATTTCTTAAAGAATAGTTGTATATGATGCAACAAGAAGGTTTTGTTAATCCTAAAGGTGCTAGCAAAGTGTGCAAGCTCCAGCAATCCATCTATGGACTAGTGCAAGCATCTCGGAGTTGGAATATACGCTTTGATAAGGTGATCAAAGCATATGGTTTTATACAGACTTGCGGTGAAGGCTGTATTTACAAGAAAGTGAGTGGGAGTACTACAGCATTTCTGATAAGTATATGTGAATGACATATTGTTGATCGGAAATAATGTAGAATTTTTCTAGAAAGCATAAAGGAGTATTTGAAAGGAGGTTTTTCAAAGAAAGACCTCGGTGAAGCTGCTTACATATTGAGCATCAAGATCTATAGAGATAGAACAAGACGCTTGATAAGTTTTTCTTTTCAATGAGTACATACCTTGACAAGATTTTGAAGTAGTTCAAAATGGAACAGTCAAAGAAGGAGTTCTTGCATGTGTTGCAAGGTGTGAAGTTGAGTAAAGACTCAAAACCCGACCACGGCAGAAAAATAGAAAGAGAATGAAAATTCATTCCCTATGCCTCAGTCATAGGTTCTATGAAGTATGCTATGTTGTGTACAAGACCTATTGAGAACCTCACCATGATTTTGGCAAGAGGGTGCAATAGTGTCCAGGAGTGGATCACTTGACAGCGGTCAAAATTATCCTTAGAAGACTAAGGAGATATTTCTCGGTTATGAAGGTGATAAAGAGTTACGTTGATGCAAGCTTTTACACTGATCTGGATGACTCTGAGTCTCAATCTGGATACATGTTGAAAGTGGGAGCAATTAGCTAGAGTAGCTCCATGCAGAGCATTGTAGACATAGAAAATTTGCAAAATACATACGGCTTTCAATGTGACAGACCCATTGACTAAGCTTTCTCTCACAAGCAAAACATGATCACACCTTTGTACTCTTTGGGTGTTAATCACATGGTGATGTGAAACTAAGATTACTGACTCTAGTAAACCCTTTGAGTGTTGGTCACATGGCGATGTGAACTATGGGTATTAATCACATGGTGATGTGAACTATTGGTGTTAAATCACATGGCGATGTGAACTAGATTATTGACTCTAGTGCAAGTGGGAGACTGAAGGAAATATGCCCTAGAGGCAATAATAAAGTTGTTATTTATATTTCCTTATATCATGATAAATGTTTATTATTCATGCTAGAATTGTATTAACCGGAAACTTAGTACATGTGTGAATACATAGACAAACAGAGTGTCACTAGTATGCCTCTACTTGACTAGCTCGTTGAATCAAAGATGGTTAAGTTTCCTAGCCATAGACATGAGTTGTCATTTGATTAACAGGATCACATCATTAGAGAATGATGTGATTGACTTGACCCATTCCGTTAGCTTAGCACTTGATCGTTTAGTATGTTGCTATTGCTTTCTTCATGACTTATACATGTTCCTATGACTATGAGATTATGCAACTCCCGAATACCGGAGGAACACTTTGTGTGCTACCAAACGTCACAACGTAACTGGGTGATTATAAAGGTGATCTACATGTGTCTCCGATGGTACTTGTTGAGTTGGCATAGATCGAGATTAGGATTCGTCAATCTGATTGTCGGAGAGGTATCTCTAGGCCCTCTCGGTAATGCACATCACTATAAGCCTTGCAAGCAATGTGACTAATGTGTTAGTTGCGGGATGGTGCATTATGGAACGAGTAAAGAGACTTGCCGGTAACGAGATTGAACTAGGTATTGAGATACCGACGATCGAATCTCGGGCAAGTAACATACCGATGACAAAGGGAACAAAGTATGTTGTTATGCGGTTTGACCGATAAAGATCTTCGTAGAATATGTAGGAACCAATATGAGCATCCAAGTTCCGCTATTGGTTATTGACCGGAGATGAGTCTCGGTCATGTCTACATAGTTCTCGAACCCGTAGGGTCCGCACGCTTAAGGTTTGGTGACGATCGGTATTATGAGTTTATGTGATTTTATGTACCGAAGGTTGTTCGGAGTCCCAGATGAGATCATGGACATGACGAGGAGTCCCGAAATGGTCGAGACGTAAAGATCAATATATTGGAAGGCTATGCTTGGACACTGGAACGGTTCCGGTGAGTTTGGGCATTTACCGGAGTACCGGGAGGTTACCGGAACCCCCCGGGAGAAGATATAGGCCTTATGGGCCATAAGAAGGAAGCACACCAGCCCATAAGGGGCTGCGCGCTATGGGCAGGAGGCCGAATGGAATAGGTTGGGGGGGGCTTTCTTCTCCCTACCTCCTTCCCTTCCTCTCATACTCCAACTAGGGAAGGGGAATCCTATTCCCGGTGGGAGTAGGACTCCCCTAGGGCGCGCCATAGAGAGGGTCGGCCCCTCCCCTCCTCCACTCCTTTATATATGGGGGAGGGGGTACCCCATAGACACACAAGTTGATCATTGATCTCTTAGCTGTGTGCGGTGCGCCCCTCCACCATAATCCACCCCGGTCATATCGTCGTAGTTCTTAGGCGAAGCCCTGCGCCGGTAGCTTCATCATCACCGTCATCACGCCGTCGTGCTGACGAAACTCCCCGACACCCTGCTGGATCATGAGTTCGTGGGAAGTCACCGAGCCGAACGTGTGCTGATCGCGGAGGTGCCGTACCTTCGGTACTAGGATCGGTCGATCGTGAAGACGTACGACTACATCAACCGCGTTGTCATAACGCTTCCGCTTACGGTCTACGAGGCTACACTCTCCCCTCTCATTGCTATGCATCACCATGGTCTTGCGTGTGCGTAGGAATTTTTTTGAAATTACTACGTTCCCCAACAGTTTCAACTGGTCCAGAGTGGTTAGACGTGGACGTGGCAGCGATCAAGACGCCCACAAAGCCCCCTACTTTTTCTCCGGTTTGCGGAAAAAAAGTACGTCTGGACCGCTAGCTCATCTGCAAACGGGCGCCTGCTGCGCTGCGAGCTGGGCGGGCCATCTACTTTTTTTTCTTCTCTTTTTCAAAATGAAAAAGTAAGTGCGTACCGCGACTCGAATCGATAACCTCCTGGTACGAGCTACAATGCACCAACCACCCCACCAACAAAAGTCAAGTGACTACATTCATCTTTCCACTTTTCTTCTCCTTTTTCCTTTCTTATTTTTTATTCTTCCTGGTTGGTGTATTTTTTTGTTAAAATGGATGAACTTCTTAAATTTTTTGAACTTATGTTCAAATTTGGTCATCTTTTTTTCAAATTCGATGAACATTTTTCAATTTCAGTGAACTTTTTCAAATTTGATGAACTTTTTTAATTTTGATTAACTTTTTCCAAATAGATAACATTTTTCATTATTTATGAACTTTTTTCTAAATTGATGAACTTTCTTCAAAATCAACGAACGTTTTGCAAAATCAGTGAACTATTTTTCAAATTTGATGATTTTTTCAAATTTGATGAACCCTTTTTCCAAATCGGTGAACTTTTTCAAAATCGATGATCTTTTTTCAAATTTATGAAATTTTTTCGAAACTTCATGAACTTTATCCTAAATTTTGAGAACTTTTTTCAAATTCGTGATTTTTTTCTCGAATTCACGATTTTCTTCAGTTTGTACGCACCTTTCTCAATTTTATGAACTTCTTCAAATTCACATTTTCTATATTGTGCATTCATTTTCCATTTTATCATAAAATAATACGCATAATAGGGTGGGCATATAATAAGGGTAGTTTGTCCTCAAAATGAACAACTAAGGAAGTATGACCTAGTGGCTGTGTTTGAATGTTTGGCTACAGGCGGTCCGAGATCGAATCCCGGGTCTACTACATTGTTTGCGATAGGCGCTCTTTACCATGTTTCCTGGGCCTGCCGCTACGTGAGGCGTGCGAGCGCCAGTATCGCTAGCCGGCGCCTGCGTCGCCGAATAGGAGCTCCCAGATTTGGTTTCTCTAAATGAAATCGGATGGGGAAACCTATCTTTTGTCCAAAAAAATCTCTAATGTGTACTGAGCATACAAATCATTCATTTTATTTATGTTGGTGCAATCAATGGCTGGATTTTAAAAAATGTTCACACATTTTAAATATGTCCATACCGTTTAATTGTAAAAACAATTCTACCATTTTTATAAAAAAAATTACCATGAAAAAACATATTCATGACATTATTTTTTCACACATTTAAAAGTATGGCCATGAGAATTTAAAAAGGATTAATAAAATGTCAAAAATTATTCACTTGATTTTATTAAATGTTTGTACCATTCAAATAAATGCTCATGCCATTAAACTATTGACATGTTAAAATATTATTTTAAAAATTAAGAATACCGGGACAAATAAACCAAAGGTAGGCTAAATGAAAAAAATAAAAAATAAAAATAGAAACATGAATACACAAAAAATTAGTTGAAGCAACCATTTACCACGTCAAAATGGCGGACGCAGAGAAGAAACGACACTCCGATGAGAAAAAAACTGCTCCCGCACTTGCTGGTGGGCCAAGACTTACACTGGGCCCCGCCTGACAACGCGAGACACGCGTCACAAGCTGCACGTCCTTTTTCAAGCATTTTTCCTTTTTCTTGAGAGCCATGTGTACATTTTTTCTTTTTATTTTCCTACTTTTGTTTATATTCCAAAATGTTTTAAATATGAATATGGAAATAATTAATTTATGATATTTTTAAAAGCGTCCAACGTGCATTTACAAAATGTTAATGCAATGTAAAATTTATTCAGGCAGTTTATAAAAATGTTCATGACCTCTAAAACGTTCACGCATTTCAAATATATGTTCGTGACATTTTCTAAAAATCCATACACGCACCCGATCTATAGCAGCGCCCCCATGGCCCGTGCGTTTTCAGACTTCTTCCGCCAGTTCACATGGGCCAAGGTTGATGTACACGGGCGAGTGGGCGACTTAGCAGCCTTCTCCCGTTCCCCTGAGAAGAGAAAAAGAAATGGAAACTAAATTCGCCGGTTCATTTGAAGCTACCACTACTTCTAGCTCCTGCTGAAAAACAGAGACGAAAAGATAAACAGCTATACTCGTAGATGCCTTGACGACAGGTTTGGATCCGTTTCGCGCGCCTCCCCTCGTCTTCTTATTCCAGGAATCATGCACGCACGCATGACGGGCAGCAACCCAACCCAAGAATCCTGGGCTCGTTGATCCCGAGGCAACCCAAAGAACGACTCAAAAGCATGGACCGATTTAGAGCATCTACGCGGGCAGCAACCCAACCCAAGAATCCTGGGCTCGTTGATCTCGAGGCAACCCAAGAACAACTCAAAAGCATGGACCGATTTAGAGCATTTACAGCCGGATTTCACAAATCCGGTACCTTAAACGCCCGCCGACTGACGGGGCACTCCTCAAAAAATGCAATCCACATTCGGACACTTCAATTACCATATCTCAAATCCATATAAACTCATGCAACTACGACGATGCATACGCATCGTCCGGCCACTTCAACACACTACACTAAACATGGCATCGGACTACCAAAATTTGGCATGTTTGGCTATGGTGGAGTTCATCCACGGCTGCCCTTGCTCTTTCTGGCGCCCTTGCCGTCATTCTCACAGAAGTACCGATCGAAGACGCAGTGTGGATCGAGCCAGATCTGCTCGTCGCCGGAGCTGTCCTCGTCGTCGTTGTCCTCCTTCTCCTCCTTCGGGGGCAGTCCAGCCATGGCACGGACCACCCGATTATGCTCACGGGCGAGGGCGCGCGTGTTCCTCCGCTGCCGTTTTTTTACAATGCGGGCGCTAATGGTTTCCTCCTCTGCGGCCGCCCGCACCGCCTCTTCGCCCCCCTCCGCCTCCGCCACCGCCATTTCCGCCAGGAGACGGGCCTCGGCGGTCCTTATCCTCTCCTTCCCATAGTCGGCCGCCTGTTCTCGGGGGACTCGTACCCTCTGCCCGACCGGTGATGGGGAAGGAGAGGTGTTCCGCCCGGGACCGCGAGGATCCAGCACCAAAGGAGCCGAGCGCCCAGTGAGCCGACGCTATGGCGTCGCGGCGAACGGATCTGTCCGTCGGACGGGCACTGTCCTCCCGGGAGCGGGGGAGTGCAATGTGGACTGCCATTGCCTCCTCCAACCCACACGGGACGACACCCCAGTCGATGGATCCGGACTGGTCGGAGTCCGATCCGCTGCCTGCCATGGCGGAGAACCGCTGGAGGTGAGCTCGGGTGACGGAGGGAAGTGGAGGGGACTGGACTGAAGTGGCTAGGATTTGGTCCGGTGAGAGGATGAGGAAAAATATAAACGGGGTCGGGTGGGCCAGCATGGGCCTGGTCCGACATGGCGGGCGTGCCCGGGCGTACCATATTCGCCCCATATTTGAGCTGGATATGGAGGGTGCCGGTAAACCGGAGTGTTTGAGGGCCGTTTGAGGGGTCCGTCTGGCTCCAAATTTCGTGACCGGACAGCGATCGAACGGCCTACCCTGACGTTTGAGACGGATTAAAGAGCAACTCCAAAGGGCCGACCCATTTCGTCCGCCTTCGTCCGTTTGGGTCGGCGCAGACAAAAGTGGCAGCCCAACGCGCCGACCCAAACCCAAATCACGTCCACGTCGCGTCCGCGACGACGCATTTGCGGCCCAAATTTGAGCCCCAAATGCGTCGGCACGGACGCCAAATGGACGCTTCGCGCGCCTTCTCGCTATCCGCCGCGTCCCCACATGACGGCCGTCCAACTACCCGCTGCCCACGCGGTCAGCTTAATTTATGACAATGGGCCCACGCGTCAGCGATGGCGCTCGTCCTTTTTTAAGCCGACCGTGCGGCGGAGCCGTCCTCATCCAAACTCGCCGTGCCAGCCTTTGTTCCCTCGTCGACGGCAAACCCTAGCCACCACAACCACAGCGAGATGGGCCTCTTCTCCAGCGCCAGCGGCAGCAAGGCCAAGGGCAAGTCCCCCGCCACCCCTTTCCTCTTGAGTTCCTCCGCCCCGCGGCGCGGCGCCGCCGACAGAGGCATCAGCGTGAACGTGCGGTGCACCAGCGAGTGGCACTGGCAGCACCGCCACCTCTGCCAGATCTCCGACGTGACGCTGCCAAGACGATGGGATCTCGATCGAATAGGATCCCAGCAGCGCGGCGCGCCGGACGGCTTCGTGCTCACGCGAGGAGGTGCGGCGCCCGGCGCCGCCGACGCCGAGTAGCGCCGCGACCCCACCTACATAATCACGGCCTAATCGGGCGAGGTGGTTCGCCGACCACGAGGAGGCGGCGATAAGGTGTCTTGCGAGGTCGACCGGAGGTCGCTGCCACCGCGCGCTTCGTCGACGAGGACCAGGCGGCGGAGGACGCCTACCAGCGGCCCTTACGGCCGCTTCACCGGAGAGCGAGGAGGACGAAGGGCGAGGGCGAGGCGGCGGAGGCGAAGAGGAGGTTTCGACGAGGCGGCAATGGCGCAGAGCCCTTGCTTCTCTCGGCGGCGGCGGCGACGTTGTGCCCGCTGGTGGCCCGCCGCCCCTATCAAGCCGGAGCGGAGCGGAGCCGCCCCCATCGAGCGCTACTCCGGACGGGAGTAGTGCGCGAGTGGGTACGCGCCGCCGGTGCGATGGGAGCGACGCCGCGCACACCGTGGAAAAAGGCCTTTGGTCGCGGTTCGCAATCGCCATTAGTCGCGGTTGGGCAACGCGACCAAATAAGCGACTAAAGCCCCCACCTTTAGTCGCGGCTGCTAAACACCGCGCTAACGGCCCGTCCACGTGGCGCCAGCGGCCGTCGGTGGAGGACCTTTAGTCGCGGTTCTTCGGCCAACCGCGACTAAAGGCCGCCATAGGTTTAGGTTTTAGCCCCCCTAAACCTGTTTTCTCGCTTAATTTGTATTGTTTTATTTCTTTTGTGCTTTATTTTAATTTTGAAGGAGTTTCATATATTCTACGGTACTACATACATGCATATGAATGTACAATTTCAAATAAATTTGAAATTAGAACCAAAAGAATTCAAGAGGAATATACAATATATATTCAATATCATCGGATGACCATATACAATTTTGAACAAGTTTCCATACATGATTTAATGCATATAAAGTTCTACGTCCTCGTAATAGTGTTCTCCTTTAGGATGGAGGACTTCCTGCTGAACCATCCAGCTAGTTCCTCTTGAAGTGGTCGGAAGCGAGCTTCGGACTAAGCATCCACGGAGGTTATTCCTCCGAGCATTGGTATCACTCGGAACCCGCTCGAGGTGTATCTCGGATCATCTCACGAACATAGTATCCACATAGATTGGTCTCCGGTGGCTGAATATCCCCAGCATTCTTAGCCTTTGACCTTTTGAATTCTAGCTCTTTTTGAATTCACCGACCTTTGTATCTACGAACCGCCTCCAAACCCTACGAGGCAAAGAAAATTAAATGAACAAGAGAGTTATTAGTTACTTGATATTAGGAAATGAACGAAATAGGCCGATCGATATAGAGCGCAAATGAATGAAAATAATTACTTCTGCAGCATTCTTATCATGCCGCCCAAAGCTTTGGATCCATATTCAGAGAGTCGTGGGCGAGACATTACGAGGTGTTAACTTTAATTACTAGCAGAATCCGGTGGAACTCCGGACACGATACATGCACAAGACGTCATGCATAACTCATCGATTAGCCGCCACATACCATGCATGGAGTAAACAAAAGAGAATGTGCTCAAGACAGAAACACTCACCCAAAATGGTAAGGAAATAGAATATCACTTTTGAGTTCCTGCTTTGTAAGAAACTGCCACAGGTCTGCCTCCACGTCGGCGGGGTGACGCTCCAACACATGTCCATTAACGATGTGTGGGTCAATGAACCCAACATCATGGATGTTCCTTACTCTGCATTCCTTAATCTTCATTCTGCATGTATAATAGCGGACACAACAATATAGTTAGGACATATATATAGTGCAGGCAATATGAACGAGATGGGGTAGAAATTAATAAATCACTTACGGAACGTAGCAACTGATGATAGATTTGTCGAGCTCGCGCAGATTGAAAAGCTGGAACAATTCACTCAGTTCAATTTGTACATAGTAATGTTTGAAGTGATGCTCATGTCTAACTTCCGCATAAATATATTCTTTGGCGTTTTTATTTTTTATGTAACCCTTGTACCATTTCAGCAGACCTTTCATTTGTGGAGGTAGATCCTTTTCCTGCGCAGGCTCGACGAGAGGCCCATTCTTGACATATGTAATTACTACCTCCTTCACTGGCGCCTCATCAAGGCCTAACAGTTCACGAAGAGTAATACCTAAGTTGGCCGCTTGTTCTCGCACTCGTTACTAATCAATCCTGTGCTGCAGCTTGTATGATCTCGGGGCATCCGGACGAAGGCTTCCACTATAAGCGGGGCAATCGATTGTTTACTTTGTTCCCGAGCTGGGCAACTTGTTTCCGCTTTTTACTTTCGCCTTCTCCCGCTCTTTGTTCTCCTTGAACATGAGTGCCTGCCTGCGAAGTTCACGTGCATAGTCGTTAGGCAGATTCTTCGCAGCTTGGGACGGTGTGCTCAAAAATGACTTAGCCCACTTCTTTTGCTCATCAGAAAATACTGGTTTGGGCTCGGGCTCTCTTTTCTTCTTGCAGTCCGCCTTCCATTTCTCCAAATCAGCAGCCGCGTCGCTGTCGACTTCCTCGGCACTACGCTCCCAAGGCCTTGTGGGAGAGGCTTGATGATGGCTCCGGTACCTTTGTGGTCTTAGGTACATAAGGGTCCGGTTAATAATCCAGACTGCTTCGCCTCTTTGCCGAGGTGGATTGGGGCGCGGCGTCGATCAC
The DNA here is from genome assembly GCA_021605205.1 of Aegilops longissima. Lineage (NCBI taxonomy): Eukaryota > Viridiplantae > Streptophyta > Magnoliopsida > Poales > Poaceae > Aegilops > Aegilops longissima. The sequence goes on from CM038677.1 coordinate 70,417,486, forward strand.
CCGCCGGACGAGGATCGGGGCGGCGGCTGATCACCCGCGGACGTTGTAGGATCGAGGCGGCGTCGGCTGACGTGGCGGAGGTGTAGGTGAACCGCCACCACCACCACCACCACCACCACCGCCACCGCCACCACCACCACCGTGAGGGTGGACTTGTTGTCCTTGGCGCCTCCTGAAACTTGATAAACTTCTTTTGCCATAGAATGAAATGGCGCTTGACATCTCCAAGTCTTTTCTCCCCTTGGTGTAGCAATGTCAATCTCCGGTCCTCAAACCCTTGGACTATGTCCTCCACCGTGACACGAGCATAGCCATCTTGAATGGGGTTGTTGTGGTGGAGTGCTCCGGTAAACATGGTAAAGCACTGCCGATGGCTACCTTCATGGACATGTTCCCGATAGGATAATCAGATGACATTCTTTCATCTCCTTTATATCATCCACATGTTGCCCGGTCCTGATTTTGCTCATCTACCCGGGCGGCGTTACGCTTCTTGCGAGGCCGACTCCAGCGAAGTGCTGCTGCGTCGCCTCGTCGGCGCTGAGCGAGTTGGCGAGACCGTGTACATGGTCGGCACGCCGCAGCGGAGAGGGTCATCTGTCCCCGACCAGCGGCGGCCACGGACGGGAGGGCGGCGGCGGTGACTGGAAGGAATGATCGGAGAGGAAGGAAGGTCGCGTGGGGTTGAGGGCGGGCGAAAGCGAGGCGGCAGACCGAGGCCGCCGGGCGGCGCGGCTGTGGGCGCGAGGGCGACGAGCGGCGACGCCGAGGGCGAGGGCGACGGCGGGCGGCGCGAGGGCGCGGCAGACGCAACAAAGCGAGAAACGGCGAAAGCGCCGAGGGAGCCTTGTATTTATAGCCCCTCTTTAGTCGCGGTTGGCGGCGAGACCCGCGACTAAAGGTGCCCTTTAGTCGCGGGTCGCCTGCCCAACCGCGACTAAAGGTTTTTTTATGGTTTTTATGTTCCAGCGCCCCACCTTTAGTCGCGGTTGGTGCAGCCAACGCGACTAAAGGTCATTGAGAGTTTAGGGTTTTAGCCCCCCCAAACCTGTTTTCTGTTTAATTTGTATTGTTTTCTTTTTAATTTGTATTGTTTTCTGTTTAATTTGTATTGTTTTATTTCTTTTGTGCTTTATTTTAATTTTGAAGGAGTTTCACATATTCTACGGTACTACATACATGCATATGAATGTACAATTTCAAACAAATTTGAAATTAGAACCAAAAGAATTCAAGAGGAATATACAATATATATTCAATATCATCGGATGACCATATACAATTTTGAACAAGTTTCCATACATAATTTAATGCATATAAAGTTCTCGTCCTTTGTATCTCTGAACCGTCTCCAAACCCTACGAGGCAAATACAAATAATATGTCAAAATAAAACTAATTCAATTCAATATGTTAAAATACAAATAATATATCAAAAATTCAGAAAAATAGAACTAATTCATTTCAAAATTCTAAAATACAAATAATATATCAAAAATTCAGAGAAGTTCTTCCCGCCGCCTCTGTCTTCCCACAAGTTCTTCCCGCCAGTCTTCCCGCCATTCTTTCCCGCCTATGTCTTCCCGCCATTTCTTCACGCCTCTATCTTCACAGACGATGCTCCTTTTATAGGCACGGCGCCGCTTCGCTTTGTCTTGTTCCTCCGACAGTATGCCGTGGCGCTACCCACGCGTCTGTCTAACCTTTAGTCCCGGTTGCACCAACCAGCGGGACTAAAGGTTAGATGACCAGCTCTGATTCCTCTTCTTCCGCCATTTCTTCCCTGTCTTCCCGCCTCTTTCTTCCCGCCACTTTCTTCCCGCCTCCTGTCTTCCCGCTCCCATTTTTCCCGCCATTTCTCACTACATATATGTAGCCCGGCTTGGCCAGCATTATCACATCTCTACAATCTCTCATCACTCTCATGGCTTCCACCGCACCCACTCTAACCTACCAGCAGGTGGAGGAGCTTTCGCGCCTCGAACTACCCTTGTCCACCGGGCTACAGCGTCCCCACCGGCTGGAGCCTAAGCGCCCGGCGGCGTGCAGTCCCTCCCGTCCCTCGAGTACTGCGCACGGGCGGCCATCACGAACCACTACTACCTCGACCTCACGCCGGAGCAGCGGATGAATCCCGCCGGCATCCCGATAACCAGCATACTTGGGACGCTTTCTTCATCAATCGGCGTGAGAGGGCGCCGCCAGTATGAGGAGGACGGTCCGCCTCCCGAACTTCCACGAGGCCGGCCGTCGGCTATGGTGGTATGGCGGACTCTGCAGAGCGTCATGGACTACATCACGGCGGCGATATCCCCTCGCTGCGCTACCCTCGATTCGAGCCACGGCGCCGCC
>CM038677.1:71760460-71930509 GCA_021605205.1 Aegilops longissima
AAGAGTCAGTAGTATTCCTTCTCATTCCAACCTACTCTTTAGTTGGCAAGCATCATGTGATGGAAAGATCTAAGCATATATGGCCATTCAAATATATTTGAGCATGAATTATTACTGTTGACATTACCCTTGAGGTAAAAGTTTGGGCGGCGAAACATTAAGCCCCTATCTTTCTCTGTGTTTGATGAATACTATTTGTTCTAAAAATATGCTTTGAGTGGTAGCAATCATGGAAGACTATATGACAGTTGAGTATGTGGGATTCGCTAAATCAAAGCTCTTACATAGACTCTTCCTGAAAATAAGATGAATTGCAATTATTTGATGACTGAGAACACGGTTTGTTAGTTTTCAAGAAAGTTTATGATCTATGCTTTAACATGTGAATAGCTTGTTACTTGATCATGAAAAGTTTTATGAGTTGAGCTACTGTTATGACATATAATGATGCTAGAAAAGGTGATTGAAATTATCATTGATCAAACTTATGCACCTGCTAGCATTCACACTTCATAAATTCTTTCTTTTATCATTTACCTACTTGAGGACGAGCAGGAATTAAGCTTGGGTATGCTGATACATCTCCAACGTATCTATAATTTACGAATTATTCATGCTATTATATTATCCATCTTGGATGTTTAATGGAATTTCCTGTGCATTTTTATATTATTTTTTGGGACTAACCTATTAACCCATAACCCAGTGCCAGTTTCTATTTTTTCCCTTGTTTCAGTGTTTCGCAGAAAAGGAATATCAAACGGAGTCCAAACGGAATGAAACCTTCGGGAGAGTTATTTTTGGAACGGAAGCAATCCAGAAGACTTGGAGTATACGTAAGGGAAGCAACAAGGAAGGCACGATGCAGGGGGGCGAGCCCACCCCCCTTGGACGCGCCCTCCACCCTCGTGGGCCCCTCGTGGCTTCCCTGACCGACTTCTTTCGCCTATATATATCCATATACCCTAAAACCATCGGGGAGTAGAATAGATCGGGAGTTCCGCTGCCGCAAGCCTCTGTAGCCACGAAAAACCAATCGGGACCCTGTTCTGACACTCTGCCGGAGGGGGGGAACACTCACCAGTGGCCATCTTCATCATCCCGGCGCTCTCCATGACGAGGAGGGAGTAGTTCACCCTCGGGGCTGAGGGTATGTACCAGTAGCTATGTGTTTAATCTCTCTCTCTCTCTCTCTCTCTCTCTCTCTCTCTCTCTCGTGTTCTTGAGGTGATGCGATCTTGATGTGTCACGAGCTTTGCTATTATAGTTGGATCTTATGATGTTTCTCCCCCTCTACTCTCTTGTAATGGATTGAGTTTTCCCTTTGAAGTTATCTTATCGGATAGAGTTTGTAAGGATTTGAGAACACTTGATGTATGTCTTGTCGTGCTTATCTGTGGTGACAATGGGATTTCACATGATCCACTTGATGTATGTTTTGGTGATCAACTTGTGGGTACCGCCCATGAACCTATGCATAGGGGTTGGCACACGTTTTCGTATTGACTCTCCGGTAGAAACTTTGGGGCACTCTTTGAAGTACTTTGTGTTGGTTGAATAGATGAATATGAGATTGTGTGATGCATATCGTATAATCATGCCCACGGATACTTGAGCTGACATTGGAATATCTAGGTGACATTAGGGTTTTGGTTGATATGTCTCTTAAGGTGTTATTCTAGTACGAACTCTTGAATAGATCGATCCGAAAGAATAAATTTGAGGTGGTTTCGTACCCTACCGTAATCTCTTCGTTTGTTCTCCGCTATTAGTGGCTTTGGAGTGACTCTTTGTTGCATGTTGAGGGATAGTTATGTGATCCAATTTTGTTATTATTGTTGAGAGAACTTGCACTAGTGAAAGTATGAACCCTAGGCCTTGTTTCCTAGCATTGCAATACCGTTTGTGCTCACTTTTATCATTAGTTACCTTGCTGTTTTTATATTTTCATATTACAAAAACCTATATCTACCATCCATATTGCACTTGTATCACCATCTCTTCGCCGAACTAGTGCACCTATACAATTTACCATTGTATTGGGTGTGTGGGGGACACAAGAGACTCATTGTTATTTTGTTGCAGGGTTGCTTGAGAGAGACCATCTTCATCCTACGCCTCCCACGGATTGATAAATCTTAGGTCATCCACTTGAGGGAAATTTTCTACTGTCCTACAAACATCTGCACTTGGAGGCCTAACAACATCTACAAGAAGAAGGTTGTGTATTAGACATCAAGCTCTTTTCTGGCGCCGTTGCCGGGGAGGTGAGTGCTTGAAGGTATATCATTAGATCTTGCAATCGAATCATTTTGTTTCTTGTTTTAGCACTAGTTTAGTTTATAAAATAAAACTACAAAAAATTGAATTGAGTTTGTCTCATACGCTTCATCTTTTTAATATCTTTCGTGAGTATGATGGAAAGGAAAATTGTGCCAAAGTGTTAGAAGAAGAATGCATTAAATGTTTGGCACTAAATCCTTGAATGATGAGCATGATTGCAATGTTGTTAGTATGAACTCCTTCAATATCCATGGTACTAATGATGATTGCACTAGTCATTATGAAAACATTTCTTATAAGCATGTCGATTTTTGTGGAGTGCATAGAGTTTGCAAATACATACCAAAAAGGGAAGATAGATTTTGTAAGAGGTACAAGTACTTAGAAACTATATGGTTGCAACAGAGGCTAAATGTTAGTGCTAAAAATTTAAAATATCTTAGCCATACTTGTGAACTTTGCAATGAAGATGGTCATTTAAATATCAATCGCGAATTGTTTCATGATCGAATCGTGTCCAAAAATTGTGATGACTTGATTTCCCTTGCACATCATAATGAACTTAGTCTGCTTTTGGGTTATGAAGAATTCAGACGTCAAACTAAGTTTATTCTAGAATATAACCTTGAGAAATTCCTCGACATTGATCTAGAAGAAATTTGTATGTATTGTGCGGTGAATTGCATTGAAAATCCTTATATTGCAAATAACATAAAGAAACGAAAACAAATAGAAGATGAAGAGAGTACTAACGAAAGGGAAGAGACTTCCCAATATCCTCCTATTATTTCTTATGATGAATCAGGCAACAAGGAGGAGCCTTCTATTCAACCAATATCATTAATAAGGAGCTCCAAAAAGAGGATTGAACCCACACATGATGTGGTGAAGAAGAAGAAAAGAAAAAGGAAGAGAGGTAAAAAGATATCTCTCCCAAATAATGTTGCTCCTATTATTGTTGTCCCTCATGAAAATGAATCAAAAATAATTGCGGAAGATGATGCACTTGATGATGATCTCGTTATGCCTATTGCTTATTGTGATGATTATGATTGGGAAGATAATGATACTTCTTATTATCTTGAAAATCTTTTTGGCACTTGCTTGGAAGAATATGATAATTGCTATACTATTGGTGCTATCCATACTATTAATGATGAGAGTGATTGCGCTTATGATATGAAAAGGCCCAAGCTTGGGGATGCTATGTTTGATGAAGATGATGTTTTTGAGAATATATTTGCTGCAATTAATGTTTGTCCCAAGCTTGGGGATGCTAAGTTTAATTAATATGATATTTTTAGTCTCCCAAGTTTTGATATGCAAATTTATAATGATGATAGCATGCCTCCTACTTATGATGACTATATTGATGAAAGTGGGTTTGGAAGAGTGTCAACTTTAGGAAGTAATGATCCCACTATTTTGGAGGGTGTTGAATCTTATTGTGATAATTATAAAAGTGGATTTGGAGAGGTAATGACTTTATTTAGTGATGAATCCACTATTTCGGAAGAGGTTTCAATTGATTATGATGAGAACAAAGTTGCTACTTATGATGATTATTGTGATGAAACTTATGTTATAAAAAGTAGTGATGATTATATTTATAAAACTTGTCATGATTATTATTACCTTTTTCTGAACATTACTCTTTTAACGTGGAAACAATTTATAGTATTCGAGTCTCATATGATACTCCCACTATTCCGAAAGAGAAGAATTTTGCTTATGTGGAGAGTAGTAAAATTTCTAAGCAAGTAGATCATGAGAAGGATGCTTTAGGTGCTGGTTATATTTTTGAATTCATTCATGATGCTACTTAAAATTATTATGAGCGAGGAATATATGCATGTAGGAATTGCAATAATATCAAGTTTCCTCTCTATGTGCTTAATGTTTTAAAGTTATGCTTGTTTTGCCTTCCTATGCTAGTTGATTATTGTTCCCATAAATTGTTCGCTCACAAAATCCCTATGCATAGGAAGTGGTTTAGACTTAAATGTGCTAGTCATATTCTTCATGATGCTCTCTTTGCGTTTCAATTCTTATCTTTTATGCGAGCAATATTGAAATCATCATGCCTAGCTAGGGGCGTTAAACATTAGCGCTTGTTGGGAGGCAACCCAATTTTATTTTAGTTTCTTGCTTTTTGGTTTATTTTTAGTAATAAATAATCCATCTAGGTTCTTTTTATATGTGTTTTTATGTTTTAATTAGTGTTTGTGCCAAGTAGAACCTTTGGGAAGACTTGGGTGAAGTCTTTATGATCTTGCTGTAAAAAACAGAAACTTTAGCGCTCACGAGATTAGCTAAAGCTTTTTACTGGAGAGTGATATTTAGATGATTCTTTTTGCAGATGATTACTAGACAAATTCCTCAGGTCCATAAATTTATTTTATAATTTTTCGAGTTCCATAAGTATAAGTTTGATACAGATTACTACAGACTGTTCTGTTTTTGAGAGATTCTGTTTTCTATGTGTTGTTTGCTTATTTTGATGAATCTATGAGTAGTATCGGAGGGTATGAACCATAGAGAAGTTGGAATACAGTAGATTTAACACCAATACAAATAAAGAATTAATTCATTACAGTACCTTGAAGTGGTGCTTTGTTTTCTTTTGCTAATGGAGCTCACGAGATTTTCTGTTAATTTTTGTGTTGTGAAGTTTTCATGTTTTGGGTAAAGATTCGATGGACTATGGAATAAGGAGTGGCAAGAGCCTAATCTTTGGGATGCCCATGGCACCCCAAGGTAATATTCAAGGACAACCAAGAGCCTAAGCTTGGGGATGCCCTGAATGGCATCCCCTCTTTCGTTTTCGTTCGTCGGTAACTTTACTTGGAGCTATATTTTTTATTCACCACATGATATGTGTTTTGCTTGGAGCGTCATTTTATTTTCTTTAGATTTTCTTGCTGTTATTTATAATAGTGTTTTTCATCTCTATTTTCAATAAAAATGTCAAGGATAGCCGTTACAATGCTTATTTTGCAAGTATACATGTTGCTGTTTCAAAACAGAAAGTTTATCGCTGTTGCAAAAATTCCCTAGAAAAGCCAGAATGTGATAAAATGTTGAAACCTTTTGCATTATAAGCTATGATAAATTTACTACAGTGGGAATTTTCTTTAATAATTTTTGGAGTTAGGGAAGTATGATGAATCTTGCATTCTTTACAGACTGTACTGTTTTGGCAGATTGTTGTTATGTTTGCTTGTTTAATGATTCTATTTGAGGATAGGAGTATTAAATATGCAGACATTTAGTATGAAATGTTGAATAATAATTTTTGTGATTTGCTAAAGTATAGAATGATAAGGTTTTTGCATTGGTTTATACTAACTTATCTCTTGAGTTCTTGTTGAGTTTGGTGTGGATGAAGCTTTCAAGATTTAGGAACCGTGATATAAAAGGAAGTAAGGAGACGCAAAAGTTCAAGCTTGGGGATGCCCAAGGCACCCCAAGATAATATTTCAAGAAGTCTCAAGCATCTAATCTTGGGGATGCCCCGGTAGGCATCCCACCTTTCTTCTTCAACAATTATCGGTTAGTATCGGTTGAGCCTAAGTTTTTGCTTCTTCACATGATGTCGGTGTACAAAAAGAGGGGTGCGTTTTTGTACCCCTATACCTGTGCACGGGCAGTCGGAGCCGCGCCTACGGTCACGCCAAGCAGAGCAGGGGAGGTGAGCCAAGGTAAGACCGAAGCTCAAGATAATCAGAGCAAAGCCAAGGCCAAGACCACAAAGAGCAGAGGGACGAAGCAGGTTCCCCCGGCAAGACCCTTACCGGGGCAGCGTCAGCAGCCCCGGCAAGATCCTTGCCGGGATAGCTCACCCCACACCAACAGAGCGAGCCACCCTTGAGCCCACGATCACCGACGCCATCATCCACGTTGGGCCAGGGCTTGGGAGGCACCTCTGTGGTGGCATGCACATCTTTGTGAAGACATATTCAAGATCAGATGAGGATTGGAAGACGACGATCCTCGGCAAGATCCTTGCCGAGGGAGGCCACCAGACCCCCGGCAAGGTCCTTGCCAGGGACGACGGTGCGCCACGGCAAGACCCTTGCCGGGCCACACAACAAGACCCTTGCCGGGCCACCCAACAAGGCCCTCACCAAGGACGCCAGCAGGGCCACCGCCAGGCCCACGCCAACCAAACTTCCACCGCCGTTCACATGCAGCTGCCAGCCCAACCAGTTGGGCGGGCACCTGCGTGGCAATGATGTCTACTACGCAACCTTCTCCCTGTAGACGTTGTTGGGCCTCCAAGTGCATAGGTTTGTAGGACAGTAGCAAATTTCCCTCAAGTGGATGACCTAAGGTTTTATCAATCCGTGGGAGGCGCAAGATGAAGATGGTCTCTCTCAAGCAACCCTGCAACCAAATAACAAAGAGTCTCTTGTGTCCCCAACACACCCAATACAATGGTAAATTGTATAGGTGCACTAGTTCGGCGAAGAGATGGTGATACAAGTGCAATATGTATGGTAGATATAGGTTTTTGTAATCTGAAAATATAAAAACAGCAAGGTAACTAATGATAAAGTGAGCGTAAACAGTATTGCAGTGCTAGGAAACAAGGCCTAGGGTTCATACTTTCACTAGTGCAAGTTCTCTCAACAATAATAACATAGATAGATCATATAACAATCCCTCAACATGCAACAAAGAGTCACTCCAAAGCCACTAATAGCGGAGAACAAACAAAGAGATTATGGTAGGGTACGAAATCACCTCAAAGTTATTCTTTCGGATCAATCTATTCAAGAGTTCATACTAGAATAACACCTTAAGACACAAATCAACCAAAACCCTAATGTCACCTAGATACTCTATTGTAACCTCAAGTATCCGTGGGCATGATTATACGATATGCATCACACAATCTCATATTCATCCATTCAACCAACACAAAGTACTTCAAAGAGTGCCCCAAAGTTTCTACCGGAGAGTCAAGACGAAAACGTGTGCCAACCCCTATGCATAGGTTCATGGGCGGAACCCGCAAGTTGGTCACCAAAACATACATCAAGTGGCACGTGATATCCCATTGTCACCACAGATAAACACGTCAAGACGTACATCAAGTGTTCTCAAATCCTTGAAGACTCAATCCGACAAGATAACTTCAAGAGGAAAACTCAATTCATCACAAAAGAGTAGAGGGGGAGAAACATCATAAGATCCAACTATAATAGCAAAGCTCGCGATACATCAAGATCGTGCTATAGAGAGAGCATGAGAGAGAGAGAGAGATCAAACACATAGCTACTGGTACATACCCTCAGCCCCGAGGGTGAACTACTCCCTCTCCTCATCATGGAGAGCGTCGGGATGATGAAGATGGCCACCTGTGATGGATTCCGCCTCCGGCAAGGTGCCGGAACGGGCTCCCGAGAGGTTTTTGGTGGCTACAGAGGCTTGCAGCGGCGGAACTCCCAATCTATCTTCTCCATCGATGTTTTTATGGTACGCAGGCTTATATAGGTGAAAGAAGTCGGTCGGGGGAGCCTCGAGGGGCCCACGAGAGGATAGGGCGCGCCCAGGAGGGTGGGCGCGCTCCTCTGTCTCGTGGCTCCCTCGATGATCCCCTGGCTTGCACTCCAAGTCTCCTGGGTCATAATCTTCCAAAAAATAACGCTGCCGAAGGTTTCATTCCGTTTGGACTCCATTTGATATTCCTTTTCTTCGAAATACTGAAACAGGCAATAAAACAGCAATATGGGCTGGGCCTCCGGTTAGTAGGTTAGTCCCAAAAATGATATAAATGTGTAAAATAGAGCCCATAAACATCCAAAAGTGGTAATATAATAGCATGGAAAAATCAAAAATTATAGATACATTGGAGACGTATCAAGCATCCCCAAGCTTAATTCCTGCTCGTCCTCGAGTAGGTAAATGATAAAAGAAAGAATTTTTGATGTGGAATGCTTGTTGGCATAATTTCAATGCAATTCTTCTTAATCGTGATATGAATATTCAGATCCGAAAGATTCAAGACAAAAGTTTAATATTGACATAAAATAATAATATTTCAAGCATACTAACAAAGTAATCATGTCTTCTCAAAATAACATGGCCAAAGAAAGCTATGCCTACAAAATCATATAGTCTGGCTATGCTCTATCTTCATCACACAAAATATTTAAATCATGCACAACCCCGATGACAAGCCAAGCAATTGTTTCATACTTTTGACATTCTCAAAACTTTTTCAATCTTCACGCAATACATGAGCGTGAGCCATGGATATAGCACTATATGTGGAATAGAATGGTGGTTGTGGAGAAGAAAAAAAGGGGAGAAGATAGTCTCACATCAACTAGGCGTATCAACGGGCTATGGAGATGCCCATCAATAGATATCTATGTGAGTGAGTAGGGATTGCCATGCAACGGATGCACTAGAGCTATAAATATATGAAAGCTCAACAAAAGAAACTAAGTGGGTGTGCATCCCACTTGCTTGCTCACGAAGACCTAGGGCATTTGAGGAAGCCCATCGTTGGAATATACAAGCCAAGTTCTATAATGAAAAGTTCCCACTAGTATATGAAAGTGACAACATATGAGACTCTCTATCATGAATATCATGGTGCTACTCTGAAGCACAAGTGTGGAAAAAGGATAGTAGCATTGTCTCTTCTCTTTTCTTCTCTCTTTTTTTTGTTGTTTTATTTGGGCAATTTCTCTTTTTTTGGCCTCTTTTTTCTTTTTTTTTCGTCCGGAGTCTCATCCCGACTTGTGGGGGAATCATAGTCTCCATCATCCTTTCCTCACTTGGGACAGTGCTCTAATAATGATGATCATCACACTTTTATTTACTTACAACTCAAGAGTTACAAATCGATTCTTTGAACAAAATATGACTCTATATGAATGCCCTCGGCGGTGTACCGGGATGTGCAATGACTCATGAGTGACATGTATGAAAGAATTATGAAGGTGGCTTTGCCACAAATACGATGTCAACTACATGATCATGCAAAGCAATATGACAATGATGGAGCGTGTCATAATAAACGGAACAGTGGAAAGTTGCATGGCAATATATCTCGGAATGGCTATGGAAATGCCATAATAGGTAGGTATGATGGCTGTTTTGAGGAAGGTATATGGTGGGTGTATGATACCGGCGAAAAGTGCGCGATATTGGAGAGGCTAGCAATGGTGGAAGGAAGAAGAGTGCGTATAATCCATGGACTCAACATTAGTCATAAAGAACTCATATACTTATTGCAAAAATCTATAAGTTATCAAAGCAAAGTATTACGTGCATGCTCCTAGGGGGATAGATTGGTAGGAAAAGACCATCGCTCGTCCCCGACCGCCACTCATAAGGAAGACAATCAATAAGTAAATTATGCTCCGACTTCATCACATAACGGTTCACCATACGTGCATGCTACGGGAATCACAAACTTTAACACAAGTATCTCTCAAATTCACAACTACTCAACTAGCATGACTCTAATATCACCACCTCCATGTCTCAAAACAATCATCAAGCATCAAACTTCTCTTAGTATTCAACACACTCATAAGAAAGTTTTTACTAGTCTTGAATACCTAGCATATTAGGATTAAGCACATTACCATGCTGTTTAAGACTCTCAAAATAATATAAGTGAAGAATGAGAGAATAATAGTTTCTATAAAACAAATCCACCACCGTGCTCTAAAAGATATAAGTGAAGCACTAGAGCAAATGACAAACTACTCCGAAAGATATGAGTGAAAATCAATGAGTAGCTGTATAATTATGCAACTATATGAAGACTCTCCCATTTAATAATTTCAGATCTTGGTACTTTATTCAAACAGAAGGCAAAGCTAAATAAAATAAAATGACGCTCCAAGCAAAACACATATCATGTGTTGAATAAAAATATAGCTCCAAGTAAAGTTACCAATGAACGAGGACGAAAGAAGGGATGCCATCCTGGGCATCCCCATTCTTAGGATCTTGGTTATCCTTGAATATTACCTTGGGGTGCCTTGGGCATCCCCAAGCTTAGGATCTTGCCACTCCTTATTCCATAGTCCATCGAATCTTTACATAAAACTTGAAAACTTCACAACACAAAACTCAACAGAAAACTCGTGAGCTCATTTAGAGAAAGAAAACAAAACACCACTTCAAGGTACTGTAATTAACTCATTATTTATTTTTATTGGTGTTAAACCTACTGTATTCCAACTTCTCTATGGTTTTTAAACTATTTTAATAGCCATATATTCATCAAAATAAGGAAACAACACACGAAAAACAGAATCTGTCAAAAACATAACAGTCTGTAGTAATCTGTATCAAACGTATACTTATGGAACTTTACAAATTCTAAAATAAATTGGTGGACCTGAGTAATTTGTCTAGTAATCATCTGCATAAAGAATCAACTAAATAACAATATCCAGTAAAAAGTTTTAGCTAATCTCGTGAGCGCTAAAGTTTCTGTTTTTTTACAGCATGATCATAAAGACTTCACCCAAGTCTTCCCAAAGGTTCTACTTGGAACAAACACTAATTAAAACAAAAAACCACATCTAACCAGAGGCTAGATAGATTATTTATTACTAAACAGAACCAAAAAGCAAGAAACTAAAATAAAATTGGGTTGCCTCCCAACAAGCGCTAACGTTTAACGCCTCTAGCTAGGCATGATGATTTCAATGATGCTCACATAAAAGATTGGAATTGAAACATAAAGAGAGCATCATGAAGAATATGACTAGCACATTTAAGTCTAACCCACTTCCTATTCATAGGGATTTTGTGAGCAAACAACTTATCGGAACAATAATCAACTAGCATAGGAAGGCAAAACAAGCATAACTTTAAAACATTAAGCACATAGAGAGGAAACTTGATATTATTGCAATTACTACAAGCATATATTCCTCCCTCATAATAATTCTCAGCAGCATCATGAATGAATTCAACAATATAACCAGCACATAAAGCATTATTTTCATGATCTACAAGCATAGAAATTTTACTACTCCCCACATAAGCAAAATTCTTCTCATTCAGAATAGTGGGAGTATCATAAGAGACTTGAATACTATAAACTGTTTCCACATTAAAAGAGTAATGTTCAGAAAAAGGGTAATCATAATCATGACAAGTTTTATAAATATAATCATCACTACTTTTTATAGCATAAGTTTCATCACAATAATCATCATAAGTAGCAACATCGTTCTCATCATAATCGATTGAAACCTCTCCCAAGATAGTGGAATCACTAAATAAAGTTGACACTCTTCCAAATCCACTTTCGTATTCATCACGATAAAATTAAACATCCTCCAAAATAGTGGGATCACTACTTCCTAAAGTTGACACTCTTCCAAACCCACTTTCATCAATATAATCATGATACGTAAGAGCCATGCTATCATCATAACAACTTTGCATATCAAAACTTGGGATGCTAAAAATATCATCTTCATTAAACATAGCATCCCCAAGCTTGGGACAAACAATAATTAAAGCAAATATATTCTCAAATATTTCATCCTCATCAAACATAGCTTCCCCAAGCTTGGGCCCTTACATATCATAAGCATAATCACTCTCATCATAAAAAATATGGATAGCACCAATAGTAAAGCAATTATCATCATCACAATGAGTAGTAGGAGCAACATCATTTGGGAGGGATATCTTTTTACCTTTGTTGCTACTTATTTTGTTTTTCTTCTTCACATTATGTGTGGGTTCAACCTTCCTCTTTGAGCTCCTTATTGATGAGATTGGTTGAATAGAAAGCTCCTCCTCGTTACGTGATTCATCATAACAAATAATAGGAGGAGAGTGGGAAATATCTTCCCTTTCATTAGTATACTCTTCATCTTCTATTTGCTTCCTTTTCTTTAGGTTATTGGCAATATATGGATTTTCAATGCAATTCACCGCACAAAACATATAAATATCCTCTAGATAAAAATCAAGAAATCTATCAAGATTAAATTTTGGAATACCCTCGGTTATACGTTTCATTTCTTCATACCCCAAAAGAAGACTAAGCTCTTTATGATGCCCAAGGGTAATCAAGTTATCACAATTTTTGGACACGATTCGATCATGAAACAATTTGCACTGGAGATTTAAATGACCACGTTCGTTGCAAAGTTCACAAGGGGCACAAAAAATATTGAATCTTTCAGCACAATCATCAAGGCTTTCTTGCAAACCTTTAGTTTTTAAATACTTATGCCTCTTGCAATATCTATTTTCTCTATTTGGTGTGTCCATGCAAATCCAATCTACTCCACAAAGATCAACATGCTTATAAGAGACATTTTAATCATAACTAGTGCAATCATCATTAGTACTATGGATATTCAAAGAGTTCATACTAACAACATTGCAATCATGCTCATCATTCAAAGATTTAGTACCAAGCATTTTAAAGCATTCTTCTTCTAGCAATTGAGCACAATTTTCCTTTCCATCATATCACGAAAGATATTTAAAAGATGAAGCGTATGAGACAAACTCAAATCCATTTTTTTAGTTTTCTTTTATAGACTAAACTAGTGATAAAACAAGAAACAAAAATATTCGATTGCAAGATCTAAATATATACCTTCAAGCACTCACCTCCCCGGCAACGGCCCATAAAAGAGCTTGATGTCTACTACGCAACCTTCTCCTTGTAGATGTTGTTGGGACTCCAAGGGCAGAGGTTTGTAGGACAGTAGCAAATTTCCCTCAAGTGGATGACCTAAGGTTTATCAATCTGTGGGAGGCGTAGGATGAAGATGTTCTCTCTCAAGCAACCCTGCAACCAAATAACAAAGAGTCTCTTGTGTCCCCAACACACCAAATACAATGGTAAATTGTATAGGTGCACTAGTTCGGCGAAGAGATGGTGATACAAGTGCAATATGGATGGTAGATATAGGTTTTTGTAATCTGAAAATATAAAAACAGCAAGGTAACTAATGATAAAAGTGAGCGTAAACAGTATTACAGTGCTAGGTAACAAGGCCTAGGGTTCATACTTTCACTAGTGCAAGTTCTCTCAACAATAATAACATAGATAGATCATATAACAATCCCTCAACATGCAACAAAGAGTCACTCCAAAGCCACTAACAGCGGAGAACAAACGAATAGATTATGGTAGGGTACAAAACCACCTCAAAGTTATTCTTTCGGATCAATCTATTCAAGAGTTCGTACTAGAATGACACCTTAAGAAACAAATCTACCAAAACCCTAATGTCACCTAGATACTCCATTGTCACCTGAAGTATCTGTGGGCATAATTATACGATATGCATCACAGTATCTCAGATTCATCTATTCAACCAACATAAAGTACTTCAAAGAGTGCCCCAAAGTTTCTACCGAAGAGTCAAGACGAAAACGTGTGCCAACCCCTATGCATAGGTTCATGGGCGGAACCCGCAAGTTGGTCACCAAAACATACATCAAGTAGCACTTGATATCCCATTGTCACCACAGATAAACATGGCAAGATATACATCAAGTGTTCTCAAATCCTTAAAGACACAATCCGACAAGATAACTTTAAGAGGAAAACTCAATTCATCACAAAAGAGTAGAGGGGGAGAAACATCATAAGATCCAACTATAATAGCAAAGCTCGCGATACATCAAGATCGTGCCATAGAGAGAACAGAGAGAGAGAGAGAGAGAGAGAGAGAGAGAGAGAGAGAGAGAGAGAGAGATCAAACACATAGCTACTGGTACATACCCTCAGCCCAGAGGGTGAACTACTCCCTCCTTGTCATGGAGAGTGCCGGGATGATGAAGATGGCCACCGGTGATGGGATCCCCCTCCGGCAGGGTGCCGGAATGGGCTCCCGAGAGGTCTTTGGTGGCTATAGAGGCTTGCGGCGGCGGAACTCCCGATCTATCTTCTCCATCGATGTTTTTAGGGTACGTAGGCTTATATAGGTGAAAGAAGTCGGTCGGGGGAGCCTCGAGGGGCCCACGAGAGGGTAGGGCGCGCCCAGGGGGGTGGGCGCGCCCCCTTGTCTTGTGGCTCCCTCGATGATCCCCTGGCTGGCACTCCAAGTCTCCTGGGTCATAATCTTCCAAAATATAACGCTACCGAAGGTTTCATTCCGTTTGGACTCCGTTTGATACTCCTTTTCTTGGAAATACTAAAACAAGCAATAAAACAAGCAATATGGACTGGGCCTCCGGTTAGTAGATTAGTCCCAAAAATGATATAAATGTGTAAAATAGAGCCCATAAACATCCAAAAGGGGTAATATAATAGTATGGAACAATCAAAAATTATAGATACGTTGGAGACATATCAAGCATCGCCAAGCTTAATATCTTAAGGCTCCACCACCGCGCCACCTCAGCTGCCTGCCTGCCTACATGGCACCACACGCCTCATTGGCCAGGGCGCGTGCCAAAGCAAGGAGGAGTGGCGACGGACGAGATGGGCCTCGCCCCCGTCCCCAATAAAGCAAGGGGACACCTAAGCTACGCATTAAATGCGTCTTGTCATGTAATACAAGCGATAAGCTCAGGGCACTGTACACCTTTCCACCTCCTGTGTGCCACTGTGGCAGCCCCCTTTCGACTATAAAAGGAGGCCCATTGCATACTGGAGAAGGATTCGGCTCTTTCAAACCACGCACTGACCACAGCTAGTTCGAGAGCTCAAGAACTCTCTCAAATACACCCACCAAAGCAGGACTAGGTTTTTACGCATCCTTGCGGCCCGAACCTGGGTAAACGATCCTTGTGCTGGCTACTAACCCTGCTCTTCTCGCAACCCCGTGCCCCGGCATCCGTAGTAGGGATTCTTGTGATCCCATAGGTGTCATTCCACACCGACACATGATGAGTGCTATCCTTAAAATGTCGTTTTATTTTGTTTTGCTTGTTATTTGAATAATATAACAAGATCTAAAATTCTTAAATGAGAGAGAGTCTTCACATAGCTACATAATTATTTAACTACTCATTGATCCTCACTTATATCTTTTTGGAGTAGTTTGTCATTTACTCGTGTGCTTCACTTATATCCTATGAGTAAATAGTTGAATGATTTGAAAGTCATAAATCTGAAATTATATATGTTTCATATGCTTATCCCATGGGGAGTAATGCCTTCACATATAAGAAGTAGAGGTGGTAAATTTTTTGAAGGTTAGCAAACATTGTATGTGTCACTTGAACAATTCATGAAAGAATATTGAAGGAAGAGAGATTTCACATATAAATATACTATCTTGGACATCATCTATGATTGTGAGACCCGTTAATTATTTTCAAACCTTAGCAAACTAGTTGAAGTTGGAGAAGACAACATAATGAGTTATGCTTGGGTATATTTGTATAGATGTTATATTGTTATGGATCCTCTAACATGTGGTGCTTGCTATTTAGAATCCTTTGCTAGCCAAAATATCTGTACTAAGCGGGAATACTGCTTGTGCATCCAAATTCCTTGAACCAAGTTTCTTCCATGAGTGTCCACCATATCTACCTATATGCGGTATTTACCTGCCGTTCCAAGTAAATTTGAATGTGCCAAACTCTAAACCTTCAAATAATAATCTGTTTTGTACGCCCGAATCGCTCATGTAGCGACTAGGGGCTGTCAGTATCTTCCATGCTAGGTGGGTTATTCTCACAATGAGTGGACTCTGCTCATCATTCACAAGAAAATGGTTGGTAACTGGGATGCCCAGTCCTATGATCTCAAAAGATCAAAAACAAAATCACAAAATAATTTAAACAAAACTCCCCATGGAATGTTGATAGTTGGCCGGCACCCGTTGTTTCGGACAAGCCGTGGAGTGTGAATGTTGGTGGAGGGGGAGTAAAACCTTTACCTTTCTGCATGGGAACCGCCTATAATGTATCTAGTATGGAAGATATTGGGAAATCTTGGTCGTTATGTTGACAATGAAAGCATACCTCTCAAAATTATTTTCCTCTATGTTTTAGCTTCGAGCTCTGGCACCTCTGCAAATCCCTGCTTCCCTCTGTGAAGGCCTATCTTTTACTTTTATGCAAGAGTCAGTAGTATTCCTTCTCATTCCAACCTACTCTTTAGTTGGCAAGCATCATGTGATGGAAAGATCTAAGCATATATGGCCATTCAAATATATTTGAGCATGAATTATTACTGTTGACATTACTCTTGAGGTAAAAGGTTGGGAGGCGAAACATTAAGCCCCTATCTTTCTTTGTGTTCTATGAATACTATTTGTTCTAAAAATATGCTTTGAGTGGTAGCAATCATGGAAGACTATATGATAGTTGAGTATGTGGGATTTGCTAAATCAAAGCTCTTACATAGACTCTTCCTGAAAATAAGATGAATTGCAATTGTTTGATGACTGAGAACACGGTTTGTTAGTTTTCAAGAAAGTTTATGATCTATGCTTTAACATGTGAATAGCTTGTTACTTGATCATGAAAAGTTTTATGAGTTGAGCTACTGTTATGACATATAATGATGCTAGAAAACGTGAATGAAATTATCATTGATCAAACTTGTGCACCTGCTAGCATTCACACTTCATAAATTCTTTCTTATATCATTTACCTACTCGTGGATGAGCAGGAATTAAACTTGGGGATCCTGATACGTCTCCAACGTATGTATAATTTATGAAGTATTCATGCTATTATATTATCCATCTTGGATGTTTAATGTGCTTTACTATCCACTTTTATATTATTTTTGGGACTATCCTATTAACCCAGAGCCCAGAGCCAGTTTCTGTTATTTCCCTTGTTTCAGTGTTTCGCAGAAAGGAATATCAAATGGAGTCCAAACGGAATGTAACATTCGGGAGAGTCATTTTTGGAACGGAAGAAATCCAAAAGACTTGGAGTATACGTAAGGGAAGCAACGAGGAAGGCACGAGGCAGGGGGTGCACCCACCCCCTGGGCGCGCCGTCCACCCACGTGGGCCCCTCGTGGCTTCCCTGACCGACTTCTTTCGCCTATATATATCCATATACACTGAAACCATCGGGGAGCAAAATAGATCGGGAGTTCCGCCGTCGCAAGCCTCTGTAGCCACCAAAAACCAATCGGGACCCTATTCTGGCACCCTGCCGGAGGGGGGGAACCCTCACTGGTGGCCATCTTCATCATCCCGACGCTCTCCATGACGAGGAAGGAGTAGTTCACCCTCGGGGCTGATAGTATGTACCAGTAGCTATGTGTTTTATCTCTCTCTCTCTCTCTCTCTCTCTCTCTCTCTCTCTCGTGTTCTTGAGGTGATACGATCTTGATTTGTCGCGAGCTTTGCTATTATAGTTGGATCTTATGATGTTTCTCCCCCTCTACTCTCTTGTAATGGATTGAGTTTTCCCTTTGAAGTTATCTTATCGTATTGAGTCTTTTAAGGATTTGAGAACACTTGATGTATGTCTTGCCGTGCTTATTTGTGGTGACAATGGGAAATCACGTGATCCACTTGATTTATGTTTTGGTGATCAAATTGCGGGTTCCGCCCATGAACCTATGCACAGGGGTTGGCACATGTTTTCATCTTGACTCTCCTGTAGAATCTTTGGGGCACTCTTTGAATTACTTTGTGTTGGCTGAATAGATGAATATGCTATTGTGTGATGCATATCGTATAATTATGCCCATGGATACTTGAGGTGACATTGAAGTATCTAGGTGACGTTAGGGTTTTGGTTGATATGTGTCTTAAGGTGTTATTCTTGTACGAACTCTTGAATAGATCGATCCGAAAGAATAACTTTGAGGTGGTTTCGTACCCTACCATAATCTCTTCGTTTGTTCTCCGCTATTAGTGGCTTTGGAGTGACTCTTTGTTGCATGTTGAGGGATAGTTATGTCATCCAGTTATATTATTATTGTTGAGAGAACTTGCACTAGTGAAAGTATGAACCCTAGGCCTTGTTTCCTAGCATTGCAATACCGTTTGTGCTCACTTTTACCATTAGTTACCTTGCTGTTTTTATATTTTCAGATTACAAAAACCTATATCTACCATCCATATTGCACTTGTATCACCATCTCTTCGCCGAACTAGTGCACCTATACAATTTACCATTGTATTGGGTATGTTGGGGACACAAGAAACTCTTTGTTATTTGGTTGCAGGGTTGTTTGAAGAGACCTTCTTCATCGTACGCCTCCCATGGATTGGTAAACCTTACGTCATCCACTTGAGGGAAATTTGCTACTGTCCTACAAACCTCTGCACTTGGAGGCCCAACAACGTCTTCAAGAAGAAGGTTGTGTAGTAGAGATCAGCTACCAAATGTCACAACGTAACTGGGTGATTATAAAGGTGCTCTACAGGTGTCTACGATTGTGTTTGTTGAGTTGGCATAGATCGAGATTAGGATTTGTCACTCCGATTGTCGGAGAGGTATCTCTGGGCCCTCTCGGTAATGCACATCACTATAAGCCTTGCAAGCAATTTAACTAATGAGTTAGTTGTGGGATGATGCATTACGGAACGAGTAAAGAGACTTGCCGATAACGAGATTGAACTAGGTACTGAGATACCGACGATCGAATCTCGGGCAAGTAACATACCGATAACAAAGGGAACACGTATGTTGTTGTGATGTTTGACCGATAAAGATCTTCGTAGATTATGTTGGAGCCAATATGACCATCCAGGTTCCACTATTGGTTATTGACCGGAGACGTGTCTCGTTCATGTCTACATAGCTCTCGAACCCGTAAGGTCCGCATGCTTAACATTCGGTGACGATCCGTGTCGGTGTCAAAACCAGCGGATCTCGGGTAGGGGGTCCCGAACTGTGCGTCTAGGTGGATGGTAACAGGAGACAATGGACACGATGTTTTTACCCAGGTTCGGGCCCTCTCGATGGAGGTAATACCCTACTCCTGCTTGATTAATATTGATGATATGGGTAGTACAAGAGTAAATCTACCACGAGATCAGAGAGGCTAAACCCTAGAAGCTAGCCTATGGTATGATTGATGTTCGTCCTACGTACTAAAACCCTTCAGTTTATATAGACACCGAATAAGGTTAGGGTTACACAGAGTCAGTTACAATGGTAGGAGATCTACATATCCGTATCGCCAAGCTTGCCTTCCACGCCAAGGAAAGTCCTATCCGGACAAGGGACGAAGTCTTCAATCTTGTATCTTCATAGTCTAGGAGTCCGGCCAAAGATGATAGTTCGGCTATCCGGACACCCCCTAGTCCAGGACTCCCTCAGTAGCCCCTGAACCAGGCTTCAATGACGACGAGTCCGGCGCACATATTGTCTTCGACATTGCAAGGCGGGTTCCTCCTCCGAATACTTCATAGAAGGTTTTGAACACAAGGATAGTGTCTGGCTCTGCAAAGAAAGTTCCACATACCACCGTAGAGAGAATAACATTTTGCACAGATCTGTTGACGTATTCCGCGCCGTGACATCACACCACGGCCAGGCCTTTATTCGAATTGTTTTTTACTGTCCCACCTCAGCACGTTCAGCGAGGCGGTTTCCTTGGCACATCTTATCAATGCGTAGATCGTGCCCCCTTATTCAGGGATTCTCATCAATACGGATGTGGGTAACCCAACCGCGCCATTGATTGCGACGCTTGGGAGATAAGCGAGTTTTATCAGGCTGGTGGGGGACGCATAGCCTCGTCCATCCATATAAGGGGATAAGGATCCACCCTTTTCACCTACGCCTTCCTCCTCCCTTGATCATCCATTTCCGCGCACTCTGAGCTCCAGCGCCGAAGTCCGCACATCCTCCTCAACCATCTCCAGCCATGTGCTGAGCGGGAGGCAGTGGATGGTCTCCTCCGTCACGGAGGCCAAGTAAAAAAGCTGCGGAAGGCCGGATACTTGTCCGACGACGTTGCACATTGGCTGCCCGACAAAGGGCAGCTCATCCCCACCCCCAGGCCCCATGAGAGGGTGGTGTTCCTCCCCCACTTCCTCCGCGGACTAGGGTTTCCACTTCACCCATTTGTCCGGAGGCTCATGTTCTACTACGGCCTAGATTTCCACGATCTGGCGCCGAATTTCATCCTCAACATCTCAGCGTTTATCGTCGTGTGCGAGGCCTTCCTCTGCATCCAGCTCCACTTCAGCTTATGGCTGAAGACCTTCAATGTCAGGCCGAAGGTAGTGGGCGGCCGCCAAGCGGAGTGCGGAGGTGCCATGGTTGGCAAGATGGCCAAAGTCCTATGGCTTGAGGGCTCCTTTGTGGAGACCATAAAGGGGTGGCAATCGGGGTGGTTCTACATCACCGAGCCGCGCGACTCTCAATGGGCGGCGGCCCCCGAATTCCGATTTGGCTTCCCCACCCGGCTCACATCATGGAAAGAGACGGGCCAGAGGTGGGGGAATTCAGATGAGCTGTCCGGACTACAAACTTGCGTCCGAAACCTAGTGGACAAGAATCTCAGGCTTGTCAACGTAATCCAGGTGATGCTCATCCGCCGGATTCTCCCATGCCAACAACGGGCCTTCAAATTGGGGGAGTTCGATCCGGAACAGCACCCAACTCTGAAAAGGCTCTTCGGCACTATGTACGAAGATGCTTGGAAGGTGCTGTTCAAGGGCGCCGAGGCTCCCACATCTGCTACCGAAGATCACGGATTCAGCTCACGGCGTCAAGCCAGCGAGGTAAGTTATTTTACCCTTCATGGCACTCTTTTTCATAATTTGACTCTATGCGGGATCTAAAAACTCCCTAACCTTTGACAGGACTGGCTGAAGACGTCCGGACAGATTAACTGTCCGGCCCCTTTGCCAGAAGACCCAGCGGACGCCCGATTGGCGGGGCTTCTGGTTCCGGCACCTCACGTGGTGCCGGAGAAGAAGGCCAAGAAGGAGGCCACGGGAAATCGAAAGAGCTCCCGGCGCCAGGTGCTGTCGGACTCATCACCCGACAACCCTGAGGCGGAATCCTCCTCTGAGGAAGAGGAGGAGGAAAAAGCCTCTCCCCGGTGAAGGAGAGAAAAGGAAGGCCGCCCCAACTGGGGACGCCGGGGGGTCCAAGAAGGGAAGGACCCTTCCTCTGGACTTCTCCGCCAACGCCGACAACGACGAGGAGGAGTGGCCAACAAGGGCCAAGCCCCTGGCGAGATCGTAAGTATCCGGACTCCGGAATAGTTCATGACTTTTTATTTGTCGCATAGTGTCTTCTAACACCGAATATGACCATGTAGCCCGCCCAAGGACGAGCTTGCCACTTCGTCGAGCGGCTCCCTGGGCTCGTCGGATGTGAATAGTACTTCACTTCCGACCGCCTCCTCTCCTCGTGTCGCCGACAACACCGCAGTGGAGTCCCAAAAGGGGCCCAGCCAGGAGGAGGTGGTCCTGGAGGCACCTCAAGGTGATCTCCCGGACTCCGGGCGTGAAGGGGGCGAGACCCCAGAGGGCTCTGAGTTTGGCCCTGTGCCGGACTCCGTATCGGAACCTTCAGTGGTTCCGAAGTCCGGCAAGCGGCCCCTTCATAAGAAGGGTAAGACTACGACGCCGGTGACCTCCGTCCATCCGGAGGCACCGGATAGCTTGGGGAGGCTAAAAAGGCGCCTCCATCGACGAGGAGCACCGCCTTGTTATGAGTGTGGTGATCCGAGAAAGTTCAGTCCGCCAAGAGCGGGCTGGTGAAGCTCTGTACCAGCCTTCTAACAGGCTTTGAGGTAAGTTTAGAATATGTAAAAATATTACCGCATAGACGGTAGCCCCGATGCTTAGTTCGGTGTTCGGAAAGAAAAGCGGATTAAGGATCTAAAAGATATCTGTGAGAGCCTAATATAAGTATGTCAATATGGGGATGCAGGCTATCTTGCCGACCTCTGCCGACCGATCGGAGGTCAATGCATTGAAGCAGAGCCTCGAGCGGTCCGAGAACGAGCTCGGCCTTGCCAAGAAGCCGCTCGAGGACAAGGAAGGTAAGTTGTAACGCCCCGGATTCGATGCGCCAGGTGTCTGCCAGTTATTCGTCGTCTTTGCCATGTCCTGTGCTTGCGTGTTGCACTTTGCCAGGTCATCATCTGCATTTTATATCATGCCATCATGTGCATTTCATTTTGCATACGTGTTCGTCTCATGCATCCGAGCATTTTCCTCGTTGTCCATTTTCCAATCCAGCACTCCTATGTCTCCCGGCGCCCTCTTTTACCTCTTTTCGTGTGCGGGTGTTAAACGGTCTCGGAATGGACCGAGGTTTGTCAAGCGGCCTTGGTATAGCACCGGTAGACCGCCTGTCAAGTTTCGGATCATTTGGAGGTCGTTTGATACTCCAACGGTTAACCGGGTAACCGTAAACCCCTCTTTCTCTTTGCAGCCCAACACCCTTCCAAAGTGGCCCAAAACCCATCAAACTCCCCTCCATGCTCTCGGTCGTTCGATCACGATCGCGTGGTCAAAAACCGCACCTCATTTGGACTCTCCTAGCTCCCTCTACCTATATAAACACCTTCCCCTCCAAAAATCGCAGTCCAAATCTCCCGAAACCCTAAAAATCTTCCTCTCTCCGCGACGGACATGTCCGCCGCCGCCGGACAAACCGCGCCGCCGCCCGCGCCCAATCGGAGCGCGCCACGTGGCCGTCCGCTGCCCGCCCATCAACAGCCCGCCCGCCCACGGCCAGCCCTTCAAGCCTCCGGGCCCGTCGCCCGCGCCCGACTCGGCGACCGGAGCGCCGCCGCCTCGCCCCAGCCCGACTCGGCGGCCGGGCTTCGCCGCCGCCTCGCCCCAGCCCGACCTCGCCGGCGCTCTCGGCCGCCCGGCGGCCGCCGCCAGCCCGCCAGCGCCCTTGGCCGCCCTCGCCGCCCAGCGCCTCCGCCCGTCTCCTCCGGCGCCGGCCGCCTCCTGCGCCGCCCGGTGGCCGACATCCGCCGTGGTCGCCGCCCGGCCTCGTCTCGCCAAGCCTCGCGCCGCCTCCGGCCCGGCCTCCCGGCGCCTCCGCGCCGCCGCCCGGATCCGGTCCGGGGTCACCTCGCCGGCACCTCTCCCCGCCTCCTCCGGCCACCGGCGCCGCATCTCCGGCGTGCCTCGACTTCCGTGCTATGGTTGACTTTCCTTCCCCCCCTTGAAAATTCCTCTAAGTCCCTGAAATTGTTGCATTTTTGTTGCATTTTCATTATGCCATAACTCCGTCATCGTTGCTCCGTTTCATGCGTGTAATATGTCAAAATGTTCGTCTCGAAGAGTAGATCATTTCATCTCATTGCATCATTTTCATTTGAGCTCATCTTGATGCCTGAAATGCTGTTAGAAGAGTGCTACGTGATGTTAGTTTCTGATTCTTATTAGAACATGCACTTTTGTCATTTTTGCCATGATTGATGTGTGCACCCTATGATCTTGAGTCCTACATGTGTTTTGTAATATGCCATGCCATATTTCCAGGGGTGTATGTCATGTATTTTTGTGATCTATGTGGTGACTAGCACAAGCATGCAAACTAGGCTTCATGATGTTGCTGATTTCAGCCCTGTTTTGCTGATATTTTTATGCCATGTTAACTTGATGCTACAGAGAGATCCATGCATATTTTGATATACTTCAGTAAGGATGTTTTGTTAAACGTGTCTTGGTCTATCCATCCATGCCCTTGTTTGCAATTATGGAGTGCCATAGCTTGAGTCAATCGAGCTCTACTTTTGCTATAAAATGTTTCCTGGCAGGTTGTTTACATGTTATTCAATTTTGCCCAGGTTGTTGTAGTTGATCCTTGCATGCCATGATGTTGTTCTTGCCATGTATAGCTTCTATGCCATGTCTTCTTGCTGTGAGTTGCCTTGCCATGCCATGTATTGCTCTGTGGTGAGTGATTCAAGCTCACCAACATGCCTACTTATCGTTGTTCCTGCCATGTATGAATCTGTAATATAACTTGCCATGTTTACATGGGTGCCATCATATCTTGTGGTCCTTTTTGGCTTATGGTCAGTAAAGGACTTTTGTTATATGCAATTAGTAGATTCATTCCATGCCTTTGTTTGCCATGTTAAGTTCCTGTAACATGTCGTTTGATAGCTCTAAACATTGCAACCTGATGTTATTTCTGCCAATGCCTGAAACTGTTATTATTTGCAATCTTGCCATGTGTGTTTGAGCATGTTCTAGTGATTTCTGGAGATAGCTCAGTGTTCATGTTTTGACGTGATTTACCTGTACATCATGCCCATGCCTTTTGTTTTCATATTGTGGTGCTGTAGCATGTTGTTTTGGTGCTTGCAATATGCCTAGTTGCTGTTTTGGACAGATTGTTGCCATGTCTTGTATAGGGTGTATGTGTTGCACCGTTGCTCCGTTTTGAGTGTGCTCGATATGAAACTTGCTTGTTTTTGCATGTAGTTTCATATTATCATGTTGCATCCTTGTTTTGAGGTGTTTGCTTGATGTTTGTATGCATTTTGCACCAATGCCATGCTTATCTTGTTTTGCTCATATTTTCTAGACCGTAGCTCCGAATCTAATGAACTTTATATGTAACTTGACTAGAATTTCATGTAGATCATCGTGGTGCATCTTAACTTGCTGTTTAATAACTTGAACATAAGGTCTATTCAGATCTGGACCAATTTCGAAATATGCATATGAGGACTTACCGGAATTGTTATATGTTGTTCCCGGCCTCATTTAAACCTGCCTTGATGTGTTGCTCTTGTTCGCATCATCTCTTGCCATGAGTAGCTTCATGTAGATTTTTCATGCATCATGCTTGTTGTGCATCATGTCTTGTCTATGTGTGGTGTGTTTACTATGTTGTGTGCTTCTTCTTGTTAGTTCTTGTTTCATTGCGATCGTGAGGATTCGTTCATCTACGCTTGGTTCGTCTTCGTGGCTTCATCTTCTTCATGGACTCGTTCTTCTTCCTTGCGGGATTTCAGGCAAGATGACCGCTACCCTGGATCTCACTACTATCATTGCTATGCTAGTTGCTTCGTTCTATCGCTATGCTGCTCTACCTATTACCTGTTTATCAAGCCATCCCAAATTGCCATGTCAGCCTCTAACCTTTTGACACCTTTCCTATGCAAACCGTTGTTTGGCTATGTTACCGCTTTGCTCAGCCCCTCTTATAGCGTTGTTAGTTGCAGGTGAAGACGAAGTTTGTTCCTTGTTGGAACATGGAGATGTTGTTCCTTGTTGGAACATGGAGATGTTGTTCCTTGTTGGAACATGTTTACTTGTTGGGTTATCACAATATCTATTGTTTAATTAATGCATCTATATACTTGGTAAAGGGTGGAAGGCTCGGCCTTATGCCTGGTGTTTTGTTCCACTCTTGCCGCCCTAGTTTCCGTCATATCGGTATTATGTTCCCGGATTTTGCGTCCCTAACGCGGTCGGGTGATTTATGGGACCCCCTTGACAGTTCGCTTTGAATAAGACTCCTCCAGCAAGGCCCAACATTGGTTTTACCATTTGCCTCACCACCTCCTATATTTCCCTTGGGAGTAATTAACCCAAGGGTCATCTTTATTCAGCCCCCCGGGCCAATGCTTGTCTAAGTGTTGGCCCAAACTAGAGCACCGTCTGGGACCATCCCTTGGCAACATGGGTTACGTCGGTTCAGACGCTTCGCTTATCCGGTGTTGCCACGAGAACGAGATATGTGCAGCTCCTATCGGGATTGTCGGCGCATCGGCGGCTTTGCTGGTCTTGTTTTATTGCTGTCGAAATGTCTTGTAGCCGGGATTCCGAGACTGATCGGGTCTTCCCGGGGAGAAGGAATATCCTTCGTTGATCGCGAGAGCTTATCATGGGCTAAGTTGGGACACCCCTGCAGGGTATAAACTTTCGAGAGCCGTGCCCGCGGTTATGTGGCAGATGGGAATTTGTTAATATCCGGTTGTAGTAAACTTGAAGCAAACTCTTCTAAAATACACCAACCGTGTGCGTAACCGTGAGTGTCTCTTTTCGGGGTTGATCGAGAGGAGAACACGGTTTCTTGGGTTATGTCTGACGTAAGTAGGAGTTCAGGATCACTTCTTGATCATTACTAGTTGACGACCGTTCCTTTGTTTCTCTCCTCTCTCTCATTTGCGTATGTTAGCCACCATATATGCTTTGACGCTGCTGCAGCCTCACCACTTTACCCCTTCCTTTCCCATTTAGCTTTGCTAGTCTTGATACCCATGGTAATGGGATTGCTGAGTCCTCGTGGCTCACAGATTACTACACCACCAGTTGCAGGTACAGGTTTACGATGATCATGACGCGAGACCGATGTTTCTTGTGTTGGGGTTCTTCTTCTGCTTCTTCTTCGATCAGGGGATAGGTTCCAGGTCGGCAGCCTGGGCTAGCAGGGTGGATGTCGTTCGAGTTTCTGTTTATGTTTCATCCGTAGTCGGATGTTGATCTTGTATATGATGTTGATGTATTCTTGTGGCATTTGTGCCTTATGTATGTATCCCCACTATTATGTAATGTTGATGTAATGATATCCACCTTGCAAAAGCGTTTCAATATGCGGGTCTATCCTTGGTGGGACCATCGAGTTCCTTTTGGATAGGGTCGCATATTGGGCGTGACAAGTTGGTATCAGAGCCTCGACCGACCTTAGGAGCCCCCTTGATTGATCGCGTAGTTTGGCCGATGTCGAGTCTAGAAAAACTTTTCGGAGTCTAGTTATATCGGAGAGTAGGATTTCTTTTTACTCCTCAGCCCCTTCGTCGCTCTGGTAAGGAATCTTGACGTAGGTGTTTTGAATTACTTCTCTTCCCCTTCAAATTTTCTTTAGGATCACGCAGTTGTTTTTCCGATCGTTGTTCCTCAGCTCTTTGCATCCGGTGCATTTCTCGTCATGGTGATTCGACCCTCTCCGTTTTTGCGAGATCAATCCTCAGTTGTTTTCTTTTCCCACCCACCCACCCTTTTTTCTTCTCGGAACCGGAGTCCGTAATCGAGTATCCATCCTACTCGTGCGAAGTCTTTGCTCTCTTTCCTCAATGATTTCAACTGGTGTTTTCTCTTCAAGATATTCGTCGGTTTCCCCTTCCAAGTTGTCTTTGTTTTCCCGCCCTCCCACCCCTTTTCTTCCCGGAGCCTGAGTCTGTTTCGAGCATCAATTTCATTTGTGCGGAGCCTCTTCAGTCTTCCATCAATCATTTCAACCGGTGAATTCTCGTTTTGTACGACATTCTTCATCTCTTTTCTTCTCCGGTGGACTCAATTCAAGTTTTTCGGGTTAATCATATCCTTTTCCTTCGAAGTGTTTTCCCTGCTCGTTCGCCTCTCGCCAGTTTATCATTCCGGAGTTCGGAAGACATCTCAGGAGATTCGTCGGTGTTCTAATTAATTCGAGGCTGTCACCTCATTCAAATATTTCAATTGTTCCGGTGCTTCATTTATCTGTTCATCATCCTTTCCAACGGTGTTATCTCTTCAGTGGGCCCTAACCCACAGGTCTTTTCCCAGGATCTTACCTGACTCTTCTAATTCCCCCGGAGTTATTCTCAAATTCTTTTCGAAATTTGACGTAAGAATGGATTCCATCAGTCACATGCCTTTTTCAAGATCGATTTCAAATCATTTCATTATTGGCTCAACCTCTTCGTTTTTCATTCTACCGGAGTATCTCAGTAATTTTGGTGGTGTTTCTCGTCGTCATTTGAAGATTGAAGAAAAGTTTTTCCTCTAAATCTTGTCCGTTCTCCCGAAGATTCGTGGTTCTAGCTTCATGCTATCCTCTTGAATTATTCCGTTTGTCAGAGATTCTTTTCTTACCCATCCGGAGCATTTCAGGAGTTGCTTTCTCTCTCGATTATCCGGAGGCCTCCATTTCGGAAGATTTCTTCGTTCTAAGTTTTCAGATTCATTCCACAATTATTCCATATTCGTGCCCCTTCGTTCGTCTCAATATTCTTCCGGTGCTTCGTTCAAGTATCCTCTAATCAGTTCGTGATCTCTTCATTCTCTTGTATCTAAATTCCCTCAAGTATCTTTGTGCTTTTCTAATTCTGTCCGGTGATTCATTCTCTTTCGTCAGTCATTTCCGAATTCTAATGGTGGTTCATTCAACATTCTTTTCCTTCATTAGCATATCAATCCATTCGTTCTTTTCAACCTACCGGTGATTCATGAAGTCCTTCTCAAGTTTGCGATATGTCACTTCTCAATCCTTTTCAAGAAGAATAAGTAGTATGCAAAATCTATTGCTTGTCATCAATTAAATTTGATGAAGGATAAGCATACAATAAATCTTATTCTTATTTCATCAAAGTGATTAATCTTTTTCTTCGGAGTTTATTCTTCATGAATAAATTCTAGTTCCAAGTGTTTTCATCTTTTCTTATCCGGAGTTCAATTTCTTCGGCCTTTTCATCAGAGCCTCCATCTAAATCATCGCAAGGCTCATCTTATTCTTTCATCCTTCATTTCTATCTCATCATCCTTTTGTTGCCGGAGTTCTTCATGGTGGTTCTTCATGATTTAATTCTCTCTTCAAGAGTTCATCAAGATTCATGTTGGTGGAGTTCAAGTATCTTTTCTTCATGCATCTCGAAGTGCAATTAATTCTCCGTATTCTTTAGAATTGGAGTTCTGCATTTCTTTGTCTTCTCAGATATTCAAATCCACTCAATCCTTCCTCCTAAGTTCTTTTCATTCAATTTTTCCAATTCTTCCGGAGGTATTGCGTTGCTTATGTCGTCAAGTGTCATCCCATCTTGTGAAGTTCGTGTTCTATTCTTTCCATGTTCAGTCGGAGTGATGCCTAAATCCTTTCAGTCTTATTCGTTTCTTTTCTCATTCTAACCACTCCGGTTAGAACGAGTTGTTCCTGAGTCTATCATGTTTCCTTGAGCTTTTGGTTCTCGTCTTTCTCGTCGTTCCTCTCTCCTTCTCGAGAGCTCTCGATTCTTTGCTTCTTCTCTTGAGTTCTTGTTTCACCTCATCCTTTTTCCCTGCCGTCTCGGTCCTAAGATCTCGGGACGAGATCTCTTGTTAGTGGAGGAGTGTTGTAACGCCCCGGATTCGATGCGCCAGGTGTCTGCCAGTTATTCGTCGTCTTTGCCATGTCCTGTGCTTGTGTGTTGCACTTTGCCAGGTCATCATCTGCATTTTATATCATGCCATCATGTGCATTTCATTTTGCATACGTGTTCGTCTCATGCATCCGAGCATTTTCCCCGTTGTCCGTTTTCCAATCCGGCACTCCTATGTCTCCCGGCGCCCTCTTTTACCTCTTTTCGTGTGCGGGTGTTAAACGGTCTCGGAATGGACCGAGGTTTGTCAAGCGGCCTTGGTATAGCACCGGTAGACCGCCTGTCAAGTTTCGGATCATTTGGAGGTCGTTTGATACTCCAACGGTTAACCGGGTAACCGTAAACCCCTCTTTCTCTTTGCAGCCCAACACCCTTCCAAAGTGGCCCAAAACCCATCAAACTCCCCTCCATGCTCTCGGTCTTTCGATCACGATCGCGTGGCCGAAAACCGCACCTCATTTGGACTCTCCTAGCTCCCTCTACCTATATAAACACCTTCCCCTCCAAAACGCAGTCCAAATCCCCCGAAACCCTAAAAATCTTCCTCTCTCCGCGACGGACATGTCCGTCCGCCGCCGGACAAACAGCGCCACCGCCCGCGCCTAATCGGAAGCCGCCACGTGGCCGTCCGCTGCCCGCCCGCCGCGCCTGCCCACGGCCGGCCAAGCCCGGCCAGCGCGCCTCCGGGCCGTCGCCCGCCCGCCCGCGCCCAGCGGCCCGACTCAGCGGCCGGCTTCGCCGCCGCCTCACCCAGCCCGACTCGGCGGCGGGCTCGCCGCCGCCCTCGCCCCACGCCCGCCCTGCGCTCGGCCTCTCGGCCGCCCGCCGGCCGCCGGAGCCGCCCAGCCACCTGCCGCCTCGCCGCCCAGTGCCTCCGCCCGTCTCCTCCGGCGCCCGGCCGCCTCCCACCGCCAGACGGTGGCGCGCATCCCGCAGTGGTCGCCGCTGCCCGCCTCGTCTCGCCGGGCCTGCGCCGCCTCGGCCCGGCCTCCCGAGCGCCTCCCGCGCCCGCCGCCGGCCGAATCCGGCCGGATCCGGTCCGGGGTCACCTCGCCGGCACCTCTCCCCGCCTCCTCCGGCCACCGGCGCCGCATCTCCGGCGTGCCTCGACTTCCGTGCTATGGTTGACTTTCCTTCCCCCTCTTGAAAATTCCTCCAAGTCCCCGAAATTGTTACATTTTTGTTGCATTTTCATTATGCCATAACTCCGTCATCGTTGCTCCGTTTCATGTGTGTAATATGTCAAAATGTTCGTCTTGAAGAGTAGATCATTTCATCTCATTGCATCATTTTCATTTGAGCTCATCTTGATGCCCGAAATGCTGTTAGAAGAGTGCTATGTGATGTTAGTTTCTGATTCTTATTAGAACATGCACTTTTGTCATTTTTTCCATGATTGATGTGTGCACCCTATGATCTTGAGTCCTCATGTGTTTTGTAATATGCCATGCCATATTTCCAGGGGTGTATGTCATGTATTCTTGTGATCTGTGTGGTGACTAGCACAAGCATGCAAACTAGGCTTCATGATGTTGCTGATTTCAGCCCTGTTTTGCTGATATTTTTATGCCATGTTAACTTGATGCTACAGAGAGATCCATGCATATTTTGAGATACTTCAGTAAGGATGTTTTGTTAAAAATGTCTTGGTCTATCCATCCATGCCCTTGTTTGCAATTATGGAGTGCCATAGCTTGAGTCAATCGAGCTCTACTTTTGCTATAAAATGTTTCCTGGCAGGTTGTTTACATGTTATTCAATTTTGCCAAGGTTGTTGTAGTTGATCCTTGCATGCCATGATGTTGTTCTTGCCATGTATAGCTTCTATGCCATGTCTTCTTGCTGTGAGTTGCCTTGCCATGCCATGTATTGCTCTGTGGTGAGTGATTCAAGCTCACCAACATGCCTACTTATCGTTGTTCCTGCCATGTATGAATCTGTAATATAACTTGCCATGTTTACATGGGTGCCATCATATCTTCTGGTCCTTTTTGGCTTATGGTCAGTAAAAGACTTTTGTTATATGCAATTAGTAGATTCATGCCATGCCTTTGTTTGCCATGTTAAGTTCCTGTAACATGTTGTTTGATAGCTCTAAACATTGCAACCTGATGTTATTTCTGCCAATGCCTGAAACTGTTATTATTTGCAATCTTGCCATGTGTGTTTGAGCATGTTCTAGTGATTTCTGGAGATAGCTCAGTGTTCATGTTTTTACATGATTTACCTGTACATCATGCCCATGCCTTTTGTTTTCATATTGTGGTGCTGTAGCATGTTGTTTTGGTGCTTGCAATATGCCTAGTTGCTGTTTTGGGCAGATTGTTGCCATGTCTTGTATAGGGTGTATGTGTTGCACCGTTGCTCCGTTTTGAGTGTGCTCTATATGAAACTTGCTTGTTTTTGCATGTAGTTTCATATTATCATGTTGCATACTTGTTTTGAGGTGTTTGCTTGATGTTTGTATGCATTTTGCATCAATGCCATGCTTATCTTGTTTTGCTCATATCTTCTAGACCGTAGCTCCGAATCTAATGAACTTTATATGTAACTTGACTAGAATTTCGTGTAGATCATCGTGGTGCATCTTATCTTGCTGTTTAACAACTTGAACATAAGGTCTATTCAGATCTGGACCAATTTCGAAATATGCAATGAGGACTTACCGGAATTGTTATATGTTGTTCCCGGCCTCATTTAAACTTGCCTTGATGTGTTGCTCTTGTTCGCATCATCTCTTGCCATGAGTAGCTTCATGTAGCTTTGTCATGCATCATGCTTGTTGTGCATCATGTCTTGTCTATGTGTGGTGTGTTTACTATGTTGTGTGCTTCTTCTTGTTAGTTCTTGTTTCGTTGCGATTGTGAGGATTCGTTCGTCTACGCTTGGTTCGTCTTCGTGGCTTCATCTTCTTCATGGACTCGTTATTCTTCCTTGCGGGATTTCAGGCAAGATGACCGCTACCCTGGATCTCACTACTATCATTTCTATGCTAGTTGCTTCGTTCTATCGCTATGCTGCGCTACCTATTACCTGTTTATCAAGCCATCCCAAATTGCCATGTCAGCCTCTAACCTTTTGACACCTTTCCTACGCAAACCGTTGTTTGGCTATGTTACCGCTTTGCTCAGCCCCTCTTATAGCGTTGTTAGTTGCAGGTGAAGACGAAGTTTGTTCCTTGTTGGAACATGGAGATGTTGTTCCTTGTTGGAACATGTTTACTTGTTGGGTTATCACAATATCTATTGTTTAATTAATGCATCTATATACTTGGTAAAGGGTGGAAGGCTCGGCCTTATGCCTGGTGTTTTGTTCCACTCTTGCCGCCCTAGTTTCCGTCATATCGGTATTATATTCCCGGATTTTGCGTCCCTAACGCGGTCGGGTGATTTATGGGACCCCCTTGACAGTTCGCTTTGAATAAGACTCCTCCAGCAAGGCCCAACATTGGTTTTACCATTTGCCTCACCACCTCCTATATTTCCCTTGGGAGTAATTAACCCAAGGGTCATCTTTATTCAGCCCCCCGGGCCAATGCTTGTCTAAGTGTTGGCCCAAACTAGAGCACCGTGCGGGACCATCCCTTGGCAACATGGGTTACGTCGGTTCCTGTATGCTTCGCTTATCCGGTGTTGCCCTAAGAACGAGATATGTGCAGCTCCTATCGGGATTGTCGGCGCATCGGGCGGCTTTGCTGGTCTTGTTTTATTACTGTCGAAATGTCTTGTAGCCGGGATTCCGAGACTGATCGGGTCTTCCCGGGGAGAAGGAATATCCTTCGTTGATCGCGAGAGCTTATCATGGGCTAAGTTGTGACACCCCTGCAGGGTATAAACTTTCGAGAGCCGTGCCCGCGGTTATGTGGCAGATGGGAATTTGTTAATATCCGGTTGTAGTAAACTTGAAGCAAACTCTTCTAAAATACACCAACCGTGTGCGTAACCGTGAGTGTCTCTTTTCGGGGTTGATCGAGAGGAGAACACGGTTTCTTGAGTTATGTCTGACGTAAGTAGGAGTTCAGGATCACTTCTTGATCATTACTAGTTGACGACCGTTCCTTTGTTTCTCTCCTCGCTCTCATTTGCGTATGTTAGCCACCATATATGCTTTGACGCTGCTGCAGCCTCACCACTTTATCCCTTCCTTTCCCATTTAGCTTTGCTAGTCTTGATACCCATGGTAATGGGATTGCTGAGTCCTCGTGGCTCACAGATTACTACACCACCAGTTGCAGGTACAGGTTTACGATGATCATGACGCGAGACCGATGTTTCTTGTGTTGGAGTTCTTCTTCTGCTTCTTCTTCGATCAGGGGATAGGTTCCAGGTCGGCAGCCTGGGCTAGCAGGGTGGATGTCGTTCGAGTTTCTGTTTATGTTTCATCCGTAGTCGGATGTTGATCTTGTATATGATGTTGATGTATTCTTGTGGCATTTGTGCCTGATGTATGTATCCCCACTATTATGTAATGTTGATGTAATGATATCCACCTTGCAAAAGCGTTTCAATATGCGGGTCTATCCTTGGTGGGACCATCGAGTTCCTTTTGGATAGGGTCGCATATTGGGCGTGACATAAGTAATACCTTATTAAAGAAATACCTTATAGAAAGGATTTGGTTGCAAAAATGACAGGAGTAACGTGGGTATTGTAGGGGCCACGGACGAGGTGGCGACCCTTAAGGAAGCGGTGTCCGCGGCCGGAAGAAAAGCGGCCGCGGAGCGTACCGAGCGAGAGAAGCAAGAGGCACGGGTGGCGGAGGTGCGGCAAGAGCTCCAGGCTCTCGTGGAGAAACATGAGAGTTTGGAGCGTGACTCGAAGACTCGAGAGTTCGAGCTCGCCTTGGCTCTTGAGAGTGCCAAAGCCGCTAAGGCCGAAGCCCAAAAAGCCCTCCAAGAGATTGATTCATTAAAGAAGATTGTGGGGGGTAAGGCATTCTTTATGCAAAGAAAGAATGTAAAAGTCAATTATCTAGTACTTACCCGAATCCGGAGCTCTCCAGGAGCGTTCGCAGATCTGTCCCGCAGTGTGTCCGATTCTGCCGCTTTCTACTGAGCCGAGGAGGGAAGCTCGACGGAGAAGGTGTTCTGGTCTCAGTATGCTGAGGCCGATCATCCAGTGCCCCTGAGCGACCAGCTGAAGCAGCCGGTCGAGCTCCACAAGGTCGCCGAACAGGCCATGAAGGGCCTCATAGTTCGGCTGTGGCCAACTAAAGCCATGCCTGGGAGCTACTTCGGTCTAGTGCGGCGGCTGGTGGACGTCTGTCCATGGATTGAAGTCATCAAGCGCTCCGTCTGTATTGACTATGCCCGTCGGGCCCTTGCCCGTGCTAAAGTGCACTAGGGAAAGCTGGATGCGGAGAAGCTTGTGACGGACGGGCCACTGAAGGGCAAGGAGCATTGCAAGCCCGAAATGTATTATGAGGGCGTCCTGAAGGGTGCCCGTCTTATAGCGGGTGAATGCTCCAAAGATGTAATATTTGAGTAGACTCACATTTGTTATCCTGTACGCTGAAAACTTGTTCATATGCGCTAAGCAACACTTGTGAATTTAAAATATTACCTTCTGTGCGGCCGTTTATCAAGTTTGAGAGATGGCAAGTCGTTGGCTTCAGCCCCCATGCCACAGTCTTTGGGGTGTTCGGGATAAACTTGGCGCTCTTGTTCCCATTCTTGGGTCCTTTGAGGGAGGCGCCAACGCATACGAACAAGGCAACCGGACATATAGTGCTTGAACACTCTCACTTAGCCATAGAATTCTATAATTTTAAATTTCGGATGCCCCTAGTATTCGGAAGACCGAGTTCGGGTGCTATCACGCCTTGGCGGACAATGCCGACTCCTCGCTCTAAGCGGCATAAGTCTTTAGGGACCGAAAAACCTCTCGAACAGCGACCGGCTCTCGCCTATCATGACGGTCAGTTTTAGCTTTTCTCCACTGAGGTGCTCAACCCAGCTCAACCGGGGCACAATCGCAGTGGTTCTCCCAGCGCTACCTTAGCCGATATTAACGGAACATAAGGTACCAAAACATGGGAGCCGGGCAAACCCAACTATTGACCCAAGACATGATTCGGAGCCGATGTATATAATGCTATAAGTTCGGGGTGCCGCACTTGTGAAAGTGTTCGGACTTATCACACCATACTTTTGGGGTACTTAGGCCCCTGTTGTATTGGCCGTACCAAAGTGTACGGGTGCAACATGTCATAAATGAACATATATAATGGGAAATAATGCAATAATAGGCAAGAGCTATATATTGGTTTATTCAAAAGAAACTGCAAATAAAAGCAGAAGATACAAATTGTGCGATAAGCAAGGACGAGACTTTTTGACATGTCCCCCTTCCAGGGGTAAGTTGGCGGTGTGGTATGTAAAACAGGTATACTGCTCGTAGTAGAGACCACCTGGACACTCGACACAGTTTTCTGCTTCCCTAGTTGTTGCATCGTGTATTCGGCGCGAATGCCGGACATGGCTTCTGCAGAACAGAGTCCTGAAAGGAAAAGGAAGAAAAAGATAAAAAAAAAGGAATGACACAAACGGGAGACCCTAGTGCGTTCTAGCCACATTCTGGGCGTGCCGTGGTCGTGGCCCTCCCCTTAGGCCCATGGTATCTCCAGAGCGTAGTTATGTACGCGTAGTACTGGCTTCGTAGTTTCACGGGGGCTGGGGTTGGGGCCGGATTGCTACGCGTGCTCTGATCGTGCTAGGAGGTCTTGTTGTAGGTTACTCCGGGCGCGCTTGACAGTGTCCGATTGTTTATTGGCCGGACTGGAGAATTGCCTTAAGAGGCTGTTCTGCACTTCTGCCGCAAGGGCGGCCGTATGCTCCTCCGTTCGGAGGGAGCGTTCGGTGTTTCCATTGACCATGATTACGTCTCGAGGTCCTGGCATCTTGAGCTTGAGGTATGCGTAGTGCGGCACCGCATTGAATTTTGCGAATGCTGTTCGTCCGAGCAGTGCGTGATAGCCGCTGCGGAACGGGACTATGTCGAAGATTAACTCTTCGCCGGAAGTTATCCGAGGATCCGAAGACCACTTGAGTGTAACGAGCCTGTACAATTGGCCTCTACACCTGGTATGGCGCCTTTAAAGGTCGTCTTTGTGGGTTCAATCCTTGAGGGGTCTATGCCCATTTTGCACACTGTATCCTGATAAAGCAGGTTCAGGCTGCTACCGCCGTCCATCAAGACTCTAGTGAGGTGAAATCCGTCGATGATTGGGTCAACAACCAATGCGGCGAATCCGCCGTGACGGATGCTAGTGGGGTGGTCCCTTCGATCAAAGGTGATCGGGCAGGAGGACCATGGGTTGAACTTCGGGGCGACTGGCTACATCGCATATACGTCCCTTAGTGCACGCTTCTGCTCCCTTTTGGGTATGTGGGTTGCGTATATCATGTTCACCGTCCGCACTTGTGTGGGAAAGCCGTTCTGTCCTCTATTGTTCGGCGGCCGGGGCTCTTCCTCATCATCGCTATGCAGCCCCTTGTCGTTGTTTTCGGTGCTTAGCTTGCCTACTTGCTTGAACTCCCAACAATCCCTGTTGGTGTGGTTGGCTGGTTTTTCGGGGGTGCCATGTATCTGGTACAAGCGATCGAGTATTCGGTCCAAGTTGCACGGGCCCTGGATATTTCTTTTGAATGGCTTCTTCCACTGACCGGGTTTAGAGCCTCTGAATCCGGCATTTACTGCCGTATCTTCAGCATTATCACCGTTAATGCGGCGTTTATGCTTGTTCTTGACGCGACCTGCCATTGCTGTCCTTGGTATCCGAACTACCGGTGTTTGGCCAAGTTGTTGCTTGAGCTAGCCAGCTGTCCTCTCCAGCGCAAAAGCGGGTCATGAGTTAGTGAGGGCTGCCATGGATTTGGCTTTTCTGTCCTAGGTGCCGGGCTAGCCACTCGTCGCGGATGTTGTGTTTGAAGGCTGCTAGTGCCTCTCGCATCCGGACGGTCGGCGATCTGATTTTTGTTTGTTAGGAACCGCGTCCGTAATTGTCGGCGATTCTTCGGCTGCTGAATTATATGGCTAAGGTCATCGGCGTCTAGTGGTCGCACATATGTGCCCCGGAAGTTATCAAGGAATGCGGCTTCCAGGTCCTCCCAACAACCGATTGACTTTGCTGGCAAGCTGTTGAGCGAATGCCGAGCTGGTCCTTTAAGCTTGAGTGGGAGGTATTTGATGGTATGTAGATCATCACCGCGGGCCATTTGGATATGTAGGAGATAGTCCTCGATCCAGACCGCAGGATCTGTGGTACCATCGTATGATTTGATGTTTACGGGTTTGAAGCCCTCATGGATTTGATGATCCATTACTTCATCTGTGAAGCATAGTGGGTGTGCGGCGCCTCTGTATTGGGCTATATCACGACGTAGCTCATATGAGCTTTGTCTACTGTGTTCGGCCCGGCCGGGGTTTCTGTATCCGGCGTGTCGGTAATCATCCAGTCGTTGGGCGCCCACGCGATCTGTAGATCGATCTTGTATGCTTTGCCTTATCCTCAATATGTCTCGTAAGTCCGTAGCGTTTTCCCTTGCCTTGGTACTTTTTGGCGGCGTCGGGCGTGGCTTGGCGGAGGCCGAGAGGCTTCTGTCGCTGACCACGGGTGGCCGATCTGCCATGTCGTCGCGCTGGTGGCGTGGGTGCTTCCTCCTCGATCGAGGCAACGGCCTGCGTTTGGGGTAGCTTTTGGAGGCGTTGAGTTCATACTCTTGGCTGCAAGGACTTGATCCATCTGTCGCCTAGCGGTCTTAGTCAGCTCTAAGTTGTTGCTGCTTTTTCTTGAGGCTGCTTGCCGTGGCCATGAGCCTGCGTTTAAAACGCTCTTGTTTGTGGGGTCCTCGGCACAGCAATTAAATCGTCGTTGAGGCTTGCCTCGTCTTCGGAGGGGCATAATTATCGTCCTCTACCTCTCTTTTCTGTCGCCTTGTCGTGCGGTCTTGCTTCTCCCTCCTCTGCGCTGAGTCCTGCTTTGGAGGGGGTCATCTTCGCACCTTGTCCGGGTATTATTGTCTCCGTGCGGAATCACCGTTTTTGCTATGGCGGGATTTAGAGCGGCGCCGCTGACGCCGGCGCTTGGGCTGTTTCTTGGAGGGGTCATCCTCCGCTGTTCCATCGTCGTTCCCATCTTTTGGGATGTCCACCATGTATATGTCGTATGACGAGGTGGCCTTCTAGTGCCCTGTAGGCGCTGGTTCTTGGTCGTCTCCAGCATCATCGTCCATACCGTCGATGTCTTCGGAGTCGAAGTCGAGCATGTCGGTTAAATCATCGACAGTGGCTACAAAGTGGGTGGTGGGTGGGCGTTGAATTTCTTCGTCGTCCGCATCCCAACCTTCCTGGTCGTAGTCCGGCCAGGGCTCTCCAGATAAAGAGAGAGACTTTAGTGAATTCAGGATGTCGCCAAAGGGCGAATGCTGAAGGACGTCTGCGGCAGTGAACTCGTTGACCGGCGCCCAATCGGATTCGATTGGCAGGGGCGCGGAGGGTTCAGAGTCCGGAGAGGAGTCCGGCACCCTGGAGTCATGGTCTTCGCAAAGGACAGGGATGGAGTTCGGCTCAATCGCCATAGAGATCGTAGCCCCCAAGGCGGTGTCCAACCACTCGTCCTTGATCGGGGGAACTGGCTCCGGATTAAGGGTCGGAGCGGGCACTAGTGCAGCCTCCAGGGCACTGTTCGGCGGCAGAGCTAGATCGTACCCATCGAGACAGTGCGTCACGCTCGGCTGTGGCTCGAATTCGTCGAAGATCAAGTCTTCGCGGACATCAGCCGTATAGTTCAAGCTTCCAAATCTGACCTGATGGTTAGGGGCGTAGCTTTCGATCTGCTCTAGATGGCCAAGCGAATTGGCCCGCAGTGCAAAGCCGCCGAATACGAAGATCTGTCCGGGTTAGAAAGGTCTCACCCTGGACTGCATCGTCGTTGATGATCGAAGGAGCCATCGGGCCTATCGGTGATGACACAGAGGAACTCTCAATGAAAGCACCAATGTCGGTGTCAAAACCGGCGGATCTCGGGTAGGGGGTCCCGAACTGTGCGTCTAGGCAGATGGTAATAGGAGACAAGGGACACGATATTTTTACCCAGGTTCGGGCCCTCTCGACGGAGGTAATACCCTACTCCTGCTTGATTAATATTGATGATATGGGTAGTACAAGAGTAGATCTACCATGAGATCAGAGAGGCTAAACCCTATAAGCTAGCCTATGGTATGATTGTTGTTCGTCCTACGGACTAAAACCCTTCGGTTTATATAGACACCGAATAGGGTTAGGGTTACACAGAGTCGGTTACAATGGTAGGAGATCTACATATCCGTATCGCCAAGCTTGCCTTCCACGCCAAGGAAAGTCCTTTCCGGACAAGGGACGAAGTCTTCAATCTTGTATCTTCATAGTCTAGGAGTCTGGCCAAAGATGATAGTTCGGCTATCCGGATACCCCCTAGTCCAGGACTCCCTCAATCCGTATTATGAGTATATGTGTTTTAATGTACCTAAGGTAGTTCAGAGTCCCGGATATGATCACGGACATGACGGGGAGTCTCGAAATGGTCGACACATAAAGATCGATATATTGGACGACTATGTTTGGACATCGGAAGGGTTCCGAGTGAGTTCGGGCATATACCGGAGTACCGGGGGGTTACCGGAACCCCCCAGGGAGTCAATGGACCTTAATGGGCCATAGTGGAAAGGAGGAGTAGGCGGCCAAGGTGCCCCCTTC
Source organism: Aegilops longissima (assembly GCA_021605205.1). Lineage (NCBI taxonomy): Eukaryota > Viridiplantae > Streptophyta > Magnoliopsida > Poales > Poaceae > Aegilops > Aegilops longissima. Next base: position 71,800,424 of record CM038677.1, read on the forward strand.
CCAAGCCCAATCCTAATTGGGAGGGGGGCAGCCCCCTTTCCTTCTCTCCTTCTCCCCCTTCCTTCCCTCTCCTACTCCAACTTGGGAAGGGGGAATCCTACTCCCACCGGCAGTAGGACTCCCCCCTTGGGCGCGCCTAGGAGGCCAGCCCTCTCCCCTCCTCCACTCCTTTATATACGGGGGAGGGGGCACCCCATAGACACACAAGTTGATCATTGATCTCTTAGCCGTGTGCGGTGCCCCCCCCCCTCCACCATAATCCACCTCGGTCATATCGTCGTATTGCTTAGGCAAAGCCCTGCGCCAGTAGCTTCATCATCACCATCATCACATCGTCATGCTGACGAAGCTCTCCCTCGAAGCTCTACTGGATCGTGAGTTCGTGGGACGTCACCGAGCAGAACGTGTGCAGATCGCGGAGGTGTCGTATGTTCGGTACTAGGATCGGTCGATCGTGAAGACGTACGACTACATCAACCGCGTTGTCATAACGCTTCCGCTTACGGTCTACGAGGGTACGTGGACAACACTCTTCCCTCTCGTTGCTATGCATCACCATGATCCTGCGTGTGCGTAGGGAATTTTCTGAAATTACTACGTTCCCCAACAGAGGCATCCGAGCCAGGTTTATGTGTAGATGTTATATGCACGAGTAGAACACAAGTGAATTGTGGGCGATAATAGTCATACTGCTTACCAGCATGACATACTTTGATTCGGCGGTATTGTTGGATGAAGCGGCTCAGACTGACATTACGCGTACGCTTACGCGAGACTGGTTCTACCGACGTGCTTCGCACAGAGGTGGCTAGTGGGTGTCTGTTTCTCCAACTTTAGTTGAATCGAGTGTGGCTACGCCTGGTCCTTGTTGAAGTTTAAAACAACACATACTTGACGAAAAATCATTGTGCTTTTGATGCCTAGGTAAGAACGGTTCTTGCTCAGCCCGTAGCAGTCACGTAAAACTTGCAACAACAAAGTAGAGGACGTCTAACTTGTTTTTGCAGGGCATGTTGTGATATGATATGGTCCATACATGATGAGATATAAATTGTTGTATGAGATGATCATGTTTTTGAAATTATCGTCAACTGGCAGAAGCCTTATGGTTGTCTCTTTATTGCATAAGATGCAAGTGCCATGTAATTGCTTTACTTTATCGCTATGCGATAGCAATAGTTGCAAAAGCAATAGTTGGCGAGACGACCATATGACGACACACTGATAGAGATCAAGATGATAGACATCATGGTGTCATGCCGGTGACGATAGAAATCATGACGGTACTTTGGAGATGGAGATCAAAGGCACAAGATGATGATGGCCATATCATGTCACATATTTTGATTGCATGTGATGTTTATCTTTTATACATCTTATTTTGCTTGGTTCGGCGGTAGCTTTATAAGATGATCCCTTACTAAAATTTCAAGGTATAAGTGTTTTCCCTGAGAATGAACCATTGCGACAGTTCTTCGTGCTGATACACCACGTGATGATCGGGTGTGATAAGCTCTACGTTCACATACAACAGGTGCAAGCCAGTTTTGCACATGCAGAATACTCGGGTTAAACTTGACGAGCCTAGCATATGCAGATATGGCACAGGAACCTTTGGACACCGAAAGGTCGAACGTGAATCATATAGTAGATATGATCAACATAGTGATGTTCACCATTGAAAACTACTCCATCTCACGTGATGATCAGACATGGTTTAGTTGATATGGATCAAGTGATCATTTAGATCACTCGAGGGATGTCTATCTAAGTGGGAGTTCTTAAAGTAATATGATTAATTGAACTTAAATTTATCATGAACTTAGTCCTGATAGTATTTGCATATCTATGTTGTAGATCAATAGCACGCAAATAGCTTCCCTGTTTTATTTACGATATGTTCCTAGAGAACACTAAGTTGAAAGATGATAGTAGCAATGATACGGACTTGGTTCGTCTCGGCGTTCTGGGAACGGGGGTCCCCAGACTTGCCTGTCTGCGGCCTGCGGCGTGGCTCAAAGGAGGCACAGGACAGCCCATCTTCATCAACACAAGCTCAAGACCCTCGCGAGGGGCAAGCCTCATGAGGCGGGCGACAAGGAGCTTCTCGAGCACGGCCTCGTCGGGCTGGCTCATGAGGAGGCGGAGAGTTCAAGGCAGGGTACCTCGCGAGGTGCCCATGACGCAAGCCATGACGACCAAGGGCGCTAGTCGGCGCCAGCCCTGCGCAGCGTCCTCCTTTCCTCTTTGGTGCAAAGGGAGCAAGCGCAGGCGAGAGCATCAAGCAAAGGCACCCTTTTCGGTGCAACAAGACCAAGACCAGCCCCAACGGCTGGAAGGGAGTCATCGTGGAGCCCAAGCAGGCGTCATCACCAGAGCCTTTGGCAGCCGAGCACCAACTTTAGTCAGGATAAGTCTACCCGCTGTTCCCCTTCAAAATGGCCAATTGTTGGCGCCCTTCACGCTCAATATTTGGGAAGAGGCCCAGGGCCTTAGCCTATATAAGTAGAGCTAGCCACCATAGTAGGGAGAGGGATCTGGCATCTTGGAGACCGAGATCAAGACGAAGAGAGATCCGGGTTCCTCATCAAGAAACCAGTAGCTAGAGCAACTAAACACCACCTAGCAGTTCATCTCACCCGCCAAGAACAGACCCTCGCGAGGCTGTTCTTCCTTGTATTGTTCCTCATCAGCCCAAGAGGCAATCCACCACACCACAAACTAGAGTAGGGTATTACACCACAACTGTGGCCCGAACTAGTATAAATCTTGTGTTTCTTGTGCTGTTCCGTTAGTAGTTTTAGGTCCCAGCGATTCGGCGAGGAGCGAGACGGTGGAGGATTTGATCTCCGCGCGCACCCCAGTGTTCGAACCTCAAGGGTCCGCCGGAACCGAAATCCGACATTTGGCGCGCCAGGTAGGGGTGCGCCGCAATCCACCTTCTGCCACCTCGTGTCCCGTCGCATCGTCATCACCATGTCCGCGACCAGCGGGCAACCCAGATCTTTAGGCGGCGTGGCCCGCCCGCCTGAGCCCGCTTCGCCTCGGGCGACCAGTGCCCAGCAGCTCGCGGTCCGCGAGCGCTGCGGGCAGCGCGGCGCGAACGACTTCGGCGGCTCTCACGCCCGGCGGCGCGGTTGGCAGCAAGGGCCTCCAATCACGCCGCGACCACATCACCGTACACCCGGGAGCAGGCGAACTCGAGGCGCGCTCACGGTGGCCCGAGAGCTGCTGCGGTGTAGGCTCTTTGGAGAGCGGCCACAACGTCTTCTTTGGAAGCGAGTGGCGGAGCTCACAGGGCTTTGCCGCCTCGAGGCTCACCCTTCGCACCAGCTTCCATCTCAGGCCAGGCGGCCCGCACAGGTCCCCACGCGTGCGCAGGCTCCAGCTTCTCCAACACCGGCGAAGCTGTCGGCACGGGCGGCGGCGGGTTGCCCCACCCGGCCCGTGGAGAAGAAGGACTCGGCGTAACCGGCGGCCCGGGTGGACGCCCGCGCCACCACCCCACGGGCGCATCAAGCGAAACAGCATTACGCGCTCGGCACTCTGGCGTGGCCTTCAGATGGCGGCGCCGGAAGAATCGTGCCCCACATGGTAGACCAAGGGCACCCGCATGAGGGAGAACAAGGCTCGCTCCTCAGCCCGAGCTGGGGAGATGAGGCGCCGAGCCGAGATCTTCCAAGAGCCTCGAGGCGGTCCCACTGGTCAGGCGGGCGCGACGATTATCGGGTACCGCTACTTCCTCAAGAGCAAACATCGCTAACCTTAGGTCGCGGGAGGTACAAGTCGCCCGACGGCGGCTGCCCGCTCCCGCAGTCTCCTACCCCTCGGGAGGAGGCGCGAGGAGCTGCGGAGAGGCAGAGATCCGACATCACCACCACGGTGTTGAACAGCGTTCTCGGGAGGTAGGCCCTCTGCTGGGGGCGCCTCGGGGCCTGCCCGGCGGAGGACCCGTGGTCGTCGGGGAACATGCTGGCGACCGCTCTACCCCATCGGCGCGTCCTAGTTTCGGTCGTCGTTAATGGCACTAGAGTGTGGTGCAAAGGCGGGGCCCTCGTCTGGCGATATGAAGCAAGGCGGTACACATGAAGAAGGCCAGTGCACGTGAAGCTTCGCCGCCCGTGACACTCTCACGTAATAATGAGTGGGGCTGTACACGCCCGAGTCTCGAGGTGCGGCCTCGGGCCTGGGGCTCCCTCCCACCCGATGGCAGCACTTAGCTCATGGCTGGTGAGAAGTCGTCCAAGACTAGACTAGGTGCAGACGCGCTATTCTTCTGCTTTCTTCGCCTTTCCATTTGGTTGTTGCTTTCCCCCGCTGGATTTAAGTTGGATTCGAATTTGAGGTTTGCTTGTGTTCGGGGAAGGGGTGCTTAGTCTCGTTCGAGAAAATCTCTCGCGTTTCAGTTACCACTCCGCCTCAGTTGCCTCCCCTCGCGAGCCCCTCGCGAGCCGGGCCAAACCTAGCTTGCGCGCCTTGACCTGCGCCGCCGCGTCCTCTCCGGAGGGTTTTTACTGCAGATCCCGCGGATTCAATCAGGAGACACTCAGGTCGCCGCAGCCTCCCATAGGTTATCTCAGGGCTCGTACAAAACAAAGGTAAACTAACCAACCAGCATGTCGCTCAGCCAACCACTTGGCGCGGGCGTATGGGCGATGTAACACCTGCTAATACGATGAACACAACTTTTACATGAGGGGCTCCCCCTCCCAAAATGCTCTCACAACCATCAGGCCAAAACCTGAGTTCTATTCATGCAGGGTAATGGAACAGGGACAATACATAATCAGTTGGATAAATCCCCCAATGCGTCCTCAGGAGCACCTCCCGAGCCGTTCTTGGCGTCGCTGGCCTCGCCGTCCTTTGTCTGCGTGGCCATCGGCGGCGTCTGAGCCCGTTCACCACGCCGCCCTCATCGGCGGCCATGACCACGCCGTCGTTGTCCGGCGAAGGCCACGGCGAGAGCATCCACATTGTCTTCCACCGGTCGCCAGTCGCCCGGGCGGCTTGGGGAAGCTGGGCGATAACTGCGTCAAAAGTCGAAGTGGGGATCCATGTTCGGAGATGGCTGAAGACCGAGAAAAGCGGCGCCCAAGCAGCGGCGGCTCCTCTCCTCCACCAACCTATTGGCCTGGACCGACCGCGCCTCGGCCGCGCCACCACGTCGGTGAAGCTGGAGGTTGCGGCGTAGTTAATCGCGTGCGGCTTCGCCAACAACCGCCTCGCGAGATGATCGCAAAGGCCGTGTTGGCTCTTTCCCGGAGTGTGGCGAGCATGGGGTCGTGCTCATGCTCCAGATTCGCCACGGCGTATCTCGTCGCGTTACAGCGCGAGGCGGCCTCGGCCTCCTCCACCCGTTAGCGAAGAAGGCGCCTCGGCTTTGAGGTGGATGACTCCCCCTGCGCCACCTCGAGGGCGGCCCGAAGAGCATCGGCCCGCCGCGACGCCTCCTCCAGCTTGGCCCTCAAGGCAGCAGTCCTGCCTTCAGCCTCGGCCTTGATCAACCCCAGCCTCTCCTCGAACTCGCGCTCGAGGTTCGAGCGCGCCGTCGCCACTCGGCGTCCGACCTCCTCCAGGACGCGGGCTTCCCATGCAGCGACCTCATCCTTTGCCCGCGTCGCCAAGCGCTCCCTCGTCTCCAAGCGCTCATACTCGCACGCGCGTTCGGCGGCTTCAAGCGTCAGCGCCTCCTCACGTTCTGAGCTCCGCCGGTGGCGGAGGCCACCTTCATCGGCGCGAGGGCTGCCTCGCGCGCTCCGCTGCTCCTCCGACCAAGTGACACGGGCGGAGTTCCGTGCCGCTCCTCCGCCGCCTCTCGCCGCTGTTAGCTTCCGGGCCTCCTCGACGGCCCGAGAACAGGCCTCCCGAGAGGCTGCCAACGACGCCTTGGATTCTTCATCATCAAGATCGCGCTGGTGGCACGCAAGGGCGACAGCGCCCTCCAGCTCACGCCTCTCTGCGGCCAGGCGCAGGCCCTCGGCCTCAAGGCGCGCATCTTCGTCAGCAAGCTCTTCTCCAAGAAGGCTCACCGTGTCAGCCGCCCTTCAAAGAAACCCTTGGCGAAGGGCGCGGCGCTCCCGGGCACGCTCGTGCACGTCCTCCACACCATCAACCGCCCCAGGCGGGCGCTGGGAGCCACGAATCAGCACTCCCCTCCGGGCGGGGGCTGGGGCTGGCACCCTCGCGACGGGCGGGCCGCCGCGCCGAAGCCCGGCACAGGCCAGCCCAACCCCAAACGAGGGGCGCAGGAAGCGCCTCAGCCAATCGCCGTCCACGACCAGGCGAGAAGCCCACGGCAGGCTAGCTATGCCACGACAAGGCTCGCGAGGAAGGATCACGAGGCGCGCAGGGCCACAACGCGCCTCGGGGCGGTTCGCCTCCCGGTCGCCCTCACCACAAGGGCTCCACTGCTTGGAGCACTCAAGGACGGGGAGGGGCGGCCGGAAGGCGGCTCTCGCCCGTCTCCGTGAACTTCGGCGGAAGGGGCTGCAGGCAAGGATCGTCTGAGCAGCGAAGAATCGGGAGCTGGAGAAGGATAACAGCTTACTCATCGGTGGCGAAGTACTTCCTCACGCTTCAAAGAGCGACAAGGGTAATCATCGCCCAGGGCCTCCCTTCTCTTCCGGAGGGCCTCGAAGTCCATGCGGAAGCGACCCAAGATTTGAGCGCAGGGGTCAGCCTGTGGCGAGGGAGAAGCATCAAGGCGACCTGCGTCAGGGGCGTCCGCCTGACGCGCGCTGCTGGTCGCCTCACCAAGAGAAGCAGCAGGGGCCTCGGGGGCTCCATCCGCAGCGCGCTGCTGCGGCTGCCGCCGCCCTCGGCCAGCGGCATGAGCCTCAGGAGCTGCTCCCTCATGAGCGTCGCCTGGCGCTGTCACCCCGGCGGGGGTCCCTTCGGCCTCTGGCGGCTCGTGCCTCCCTGCTCCGCCACTTGAGGAGGAGCCGCCTTGGCCGACTAGAAGGGTTGTCACCATCCTTTGGATTCTCGAGGCCCACAGGAGACCAGCGGGCGCGGCCCCATTCATCGAGATAGGCATCTGGTTCACAAAATCACCCTGATACAGCGGAGGTACAGCAAGGCCCCTCCATGCGGATACCACGGGGTTAGGGTGCTTGATCGGGACCAGGAGCACTTTCCTTAGCGCTTGAGCGTCGGTCTTCTTCTGGAGCCTCATACGGTCACCAGGCCAGCAAGGCCCACATCCGGTGGGAATGGCGTTGGAGAGGAGCAACGCGGCACATCAGAACTCCTTCACCACCTTGGGCGCCGTCCGCCAAGCTTTCTCGGAACTCGAGCGGTGCAGGACAAAAAAATGAGTCGAGGCTTGGCGTCTCCCGGCCCCACTGAATTGGGGACAGCAGCGCGTTAGCTCCGATAGTAGGGGGCTGGGCACCCCCACATCCACGTACAACCACCTCTCGCGGAACTCAGCCGCGGGCGGAGGCAGGCTGAAGTCAATCCCTGAGGCCGCTGTCTCGTGCGCGGCGTCAAAGCTCACGCACGCCGAGCATTGGGTGGGGTCGACAAGGCGCAGAGAGAAGAAGTGGCGCAGCAAGGCAACCGACGGGAGGATGCCCATCATTGCCTCACAAACAAAGGCAAAGACCGAGAGGAGAGTGATGGACTCAGGACCCAGATGCATCATGTGGATCTGATAGTGGGAAAGCACGGCATTGAAGAAATCAGAAAAGGGGGGAACCAGCCCCGCCCACAGGGCGTCAGCAAAATACCGGACCTCGGTGACTATCCTGTCGATGGAGAAGTGGGACACGGGCCAGGCCGTCGTCCTCCCGCATTCGTTGAAGGTGGTGGCCAGAGCCGAACTGACCTTGCCCAAGCCCTCTAGATTTAGTATGATCCACGGGTCGATGGTGGAGGCTGCCGGCGGCGGCGAGCGAGGCGGAGGCATAGGTTTCTTCCCTTTCCCCTTCTTCGCCGGAGCCATGGCGATCGAAAGGGGGGGGAGATTCGAGATTGGATTGAAAATGGAAGCTGGAGTTCGAGAGGGGGAAGGACAAGGGCGCACGAGCAGCGGAGAGGGGAACGGATGTGTACAGCAGCGTGTCCGCCTAGCAAGGCACGAAATGAGGAGGCGGGGGAACAGTGCCCACGTCCAATCAACCGCCACGCGCGCCCAAGGCCGCAGGCTGTTAGGGCCTGACGCTCGCACTTGCCCTTCGCCTCTGCTTTCGGCCAAGTTGGGCGCGCCGTGGGCCGGGGGCTCTTGTCGGCGTTCAGGAACAGGGGTCCCAGACTTGCTGCCTGCGGCCTGCGGCGTGGCTCAAAGGAGGCCAGGACAGCCCATCTTCATCAAAACAAGCTCAAGACCCTCGTGAGGCCAAGCCTCATGAGGCGGACGACAAGGAGCTTCCTCGAGCACGGCCTCGTCGGGCTGGCTCATGAGGAGGCGGAGAGTTCAAGCGGGTACCTCGCGGGCGCCCATGGCGCAAGCCATGGCGACCAAGGGCGCCCGGTCGGGCGCCAGCCAGCAGCAGCGTCCTCCTTTCCTCTTTGGTGCAAAGGGAGCAAGCGCAGGCGAGAGCATCAAGAAAAGGCATCCGTTTTGGTGCAACAAAACCAAGACCAGCCCCAACGGCTGGAAGGGAGTCATCGTGGAGCCCAAGCAGGCGTCATCACCAGAGCCTTTGGCAGGCGAGGACCAACTTTAGTCAGGATAAGTGTACCCGCTGTTCCCCTTCAAAATGGCCAATTGTTGGCGCCCTTCCCGCTCAATATTTGGGAAGAGGCCCAGGGCCTTAGCCTATATAAGTAGAGATAGCCACCATAGTAGGGAGAGGGATCTGGCATCTTGGAGACGGAGATCAAGACGAAGAGAGATCCGGGTTCCTCATCAAGAAACCAGTAGCTAGAGCAACTAAACACCACCTAGCAGTTCATCTCACCCGCCAAGAACAGACCCTTGCGAGGCTGTTCTTCCTTGTATTGTTCCTCATCAGCCCAAGAGGCAATCCACCACACCACAAACTAGAGTAGGGTATTACACCACAACGGTGGCCCGAACTAGTATAAATCTTGTGTCTCTTGTGTTGTTCCGTTAATAGTTTTAGGTCCCAGCGATTCGGCGAGGAGCGAGACGGTGGAGGGTTTGATCTCCGCGCGCACCCCAGTGTTCGAACCTCAAGGGTCCGCCGGAACCCGAAATCCGACAGTTCGTGATTTGAGGATTATCCTCATTGCAGCACAAAAGAATTATGTCCTTGATGCACCGCTAGGTGACAGACCTATTGCAGCAGCAGATGCAGACGTTATGATTGTTTGACAAAGCTCAGTATGATGACTACTTGATAGTTTAGTGCACCATGCTTTAAGGCTTAGAACTGGTACTTCAAAAATGTTTTGAACGCCACGGATCATATAAGATGTTCCAAGAGTTGAAATTGGTGTTTGATACTCATTCCCGTGTCAAGAGGTATGAGATCTCTGACAGTACTTTTCCTACAAGATGGAGGAGAATAGCTCAACCAGTGAGCATGTGCTCAGATTGTCTGGGTATGAAAATTGCTTGAATAAAGTGGGATTTAATCTTCCAGATAAGATAGTAATTGACAAAGTTCTCTAGTCATTATCACCAAGTTACTAGAACTTCGTGATGAACTATAATATGCAAGGGATGACGAAAGTAATTCCCGAGCTCTTCGCGATGCTGAAATCAGCGAAGGTAGAAATCAAGAAAGAGCATCAAGAGTTGATGGTTAACAAGACCACTAGTTTCAAGAAAAGGGCAAAGGGATAGAAAGGGAACTTCAAGAAGAATGACAAGCACGTTGTCACTCCCGTGAAGAAACCCAAAGCTAGACTTAAGCCTGAAACGAGTGCTTCTACTGCAAGGGATTAATCACTAGAAGCGGAACTACCCCAAATAATTGGCGGATAAGAAGGATGGCAAAGTGAACAAAAGTATATTTGATATACGTGTTATTGATGTGTACTTTACTAGTATTTATAGCAAACCCTCAGTATTTGATACTAGTTTTGTTGCTAAGAGTAGTAACTTGAAACAGGAGTTGCAAAATGAACAGAGACTAGTTAAGGGCGAGATGACGTTGTGTGTTGGAAGTAATTCCAAGGTTGATAAGATCACCATCGCACACTCCCTTTACTTCGGGATTAGTGTTGAACCTAAAATAAATGTTATTTGGTGTTTGCGTTGAGCACAAATATGATTGGATCATGTTTATTGCAATACGGTTATTCATTTAAGCCAGAGAATAATTGTTGTTCTATTTACATGAATAAAACTTTCTATGGTCATACACTCAATATAAATGGTTTATTGAATCTCGATCATAGTGATACACATATTCATAATATTGAAGCCAAAAGATGCAAAGTTAATAATGATAGTGCAACTTAATTGTGGCACTGCCGTTTAGGTCATATTGGTGTAAAGCGCATGAAGAAACTCCATGTTGATGGGCTTTTGGAATCGCTTGATTATGAATCAGTTGATGCTTGCAAACCATGCCTCATGGGCAAGATGACTAAGACTCCGTTCTCCCAAACAATGGAGCGAGCCACTGACTTATTGGAAATAATACATACCGATGTATGCGGTCCAATGAGTGTTGAGGCTCACGGCGGGTATCATTATTTTCTGACCTTCACAGATGATTTGAGCAGATATGTGTATATCTACTTGATGAAACACAAGTCTGAAACATTTGAAAAGTTCAAAGAATTTCAGAGTGAAGTGGAAAATCATCGTAACAAGAAAATAAAGTTTCTATGATCTGATCGCGGAGACGAATATTTGAGTTACGAGTTTGGTCTTCATTTGAAACAATGTGGAATAGTTTGACAGCTCACGCCACCTGAAACACCACGGCGTAATGGTGTGTCCGAACGTTGTAACCGTACTTTTTTAGATATGGTGTGATTTATGATGTCTCTTACCGATTTACCACTATTGTTTTGGGGTTATGCATTAGAGACAGCTGCATTCACATTAAATAGGGCGCCATCTAAATCCATTGAGATGACACCTTATGAACTGTGGTTTGGCAAGAAACCAAAGTTTTCGTTTCTTAAAGTTTGGGGCTGCGATGCTTATGTGAAAAAGCTTCAACCTGATAAGCTCAAACCCAAATCAGAGAAATATGTCTTCATAGGATACCCAAAGGAGACTGTTGGGTACACCTTCTATCACATATTCGAAGGAAACACATTCGTTGCTAAGAATGGATCCTTTCTAGAGAAGGAGTTTCTCTCGAAAGAAGTGAGTGGGACGAAAGTACAACTTGATGAGGTAACTGTACCTGCTCCCTTATTGGAAAGTAGTTCATCACAGAAACTTGTTCATGTGACTCCTACACCAATTAGTGAGGAAGATAATGATGATGATCATGTAACTTCAGATCAAGTTACTACCGAACCTCGTAGGTCAACCAAAGTAAGATCCGCACCAGAGTGGTACGGTAATGTTGTTCTGGAGGTCATGTTACTTGACCATGACGAACCTACGAACTATGAGGAAGCGATGATGAGCCCAGATTCCGCGAAATTGCTTGAGGCCATGAAATCTGAGATGGGATCCATGTATGAGAACAAAGTGTGGACTTTGGTTGACTTGCCCCGATGATCGGCAAGCCATAGAAAATAAATGGATCTTCAAGAGGAAGACGGACGCTGATAGTAGTGTTACTATCTACAAAGCTAGACTTTTCGAAAAAGGTTTTTGGCAAAATTCAAGGAGTTGACTACGATGAGATTTTCCCACTCGTAGCGATGCTTAAGTCTGTCCGAATCATGTTAGCAATTGCCACATTTTATCAAATCTGGCAAATGGATGTCAAAACTACATTCCTTAATGGATTTATTAAAGAAGAGTTGTATATGATGCAACCAGAAGGTTTTGTCGATCCTAAAGGTGCTAACAAAATGTGCAAGCTCCAGCAATCCATCCATGGACTGGTGCAAAGCATCTCAGAGTTTGAATATACGATTTGATGAGATGATCAAAGCATATAGTTTTATACAGACTTGCGAGAAAGCCTGCATTTACAAGAAAGTTAGTGGGAGCACTACAACCTTTCTGATAAGTATATTGGAATGACATATTATTGATCGGAAATGATGTAGAATTTTCAGGAAAGCATAAAAGGAGTGTTTGAAAGGAGTTTTTCCAAGAAAGACCTCGATGAAGCTGCTTACATATTGAGCATCAAGATCTATAGAGATAGATCAAGACGCTTGATAAGTTTTTCCAATGAGTACATACCTTGACAAAAAATTTAAGTAGTTCAAAATGGAACAGCCAAAGAAGGAGTTTTTGCCTATTTTGCAAGGTGTGAAATTGAGTAAAAGCCCGACCATGGCAGAAGATAGAAAGAGAATGAAAGTCATTCCCTATGCCTCAGCCATAGGTTCTATAAAGTATGCCATGTTGTGTACCAGATCTATTGTATACCCTACACTGAGTTTGGCAAGGGAGTACAATAGTGATCTAGGAGTAGATCACTGGATAGCGGTCAAAATTATCCTTAGTGGAATAAGGATATGTTTCTCGATTATGGAGGTGACAAAAGGTTCATCGTAAAGGGTTACATCGATGCAAGTTTTGACACATCGATGCAAGTTTTGACACTGATCCAGATGACTCTAAGTCTCAATCTGGATACATATTGAAAGTGGGAGCAAGTAGCTAGAGTAGCTCCGTGCATAGCATTGTTGACATAGAAATTTGCAAAATACATACGGATCTGAATATGGCAGACCCGTTGACTAAACTTCTCTCACAAGCAAAACATGATCACACCTTAGTACTCTTTGGGTGTTAATCACATGGCGATGTGAACTAAGATTACTGACTCTAGTAAACCCTTTGAGTGTTGGTCACATGGCGATGTGAACTACGGGTGTTAATCACATGGTGATGTGAACAATTGGTGTTCAATCACATGGTGATGTGAACTAGATTATTGAGTCTAGTGCAAGTGGGAGACTGAATGAAATATGCCCTAGAGACAATAATAAAGTTGTTATTTTATATTTCCTTATATCATGATAAATGTTTGTTATTCATGCTAGAACTGTATTAACCGGAAACTTAGTAAATGTGTGAATACATAGACAAACAGAATATCACTAGTATGCCTCTACTTGACTAGCTCGTTGAATCAAAGATGGTTAAGTTTCCTAGCCATAGACATGAGTTGTCATTTGATTAACGGGATCACATCATTAGAGAATGATGTGATTGACTTGACCCATTCCGTTAGCTTAGCACTTGATCGTTTAGTATGTTGCTATTGCTTTCTTCATGACTTATACATGTTCCTATGACTATGAGATTATGCAACTCCCGAATACCGGAGGAACACTTTGTATGCTACCAAACGTCACAACATAACTGGGTGATTATAAAGGTGCTCTACAGGTGTCTCCGATGGTGTTTATTGAGTTGGCATAGATCGAGATTAGGATTTTTTTCACTCCAATTGTCGGAGAGGTATCTCTGGGCCCCCTCGGTAATGCACATCACTATAAGCCTTGCAAGCAATGTAACTAATGAGTTAGTTGTGGGATGATGCATTACGGAATGAGTAAAGAGACTTGCCGGTAATGAGATTGAACTAGGTATTGAGATGCCGACCATCGAATCTCGGGCAAGTAACATACTGATGGCAAAGGGAACAACATATGTTGTTATGCGGTTTGACAGATAAAGATCAACCACGTTGTCATAACGCTTCCGCTTACGGTCTACGAGGGTACGTGGATGATAACCCACAAGTATAGGGGATAATTATTTTTGTTGAAAAGTTTTTGTAATCAAGATTCACAAAGTTTCCGTGAGCATGAACAAAGTTCAAGGCTAGCTCCCACTTCAACAATGCTTGTATTTCTCACTTTCGCTTTTCTTTTTGAAGAATTTTTGGGTTCCCCTCTTTATTTTTGTTGTTTTTAAACTATATGAAAGCACTCAACAGAAATAAATGACTCTCTAAAACTTCCGGGTTGTCTCCCTGGCAGCGCTTTCTTTAAAGCCATTAAGCTAGGCATATAGTGCTCAAGTAATGAATCCACCCGGATCCCAAGGTATATCAAAGCCAATTTTAATTAACAATGATTTGTGATTTAATAGTGAGCACAAGGTAACATATATCATGCAACAACGAAGTCTAACTCTTTTCCTATGCATCGGCATGTCATAAAAGAACAATTCATGCACACATAGTAAAGGCCAATGCATAGTATAAACAATTTCTGGCAATTTTACCATGTTGGAAACATAGAGAGGTGGAGATATAGTTCCTCTCTCATAATAATTGCAAGTAGGAGCAGCAAGCACATGCATATTATATTCATCAAAATCATCATGTTCAACGGTAAAAGGCAACCCATCAATATAATCCTTAATAAGTGCAAACTTCTCTGATATAGTGTAGTCGGGAGAATTCAAAAAGATAATAGGACTATCATGTGTGGGTGCAATAGCAAAAATTTCATGTTTAACATAAGGAACTATAGCAAGTCCATATCCATAAGCATAATTCATATTGGCATCTTGGCCACAAGCATACCAAGCATCATCAAAAAGGGATATTTCAAGAGAATCAACGGGATCATAACAGTCATCATAGCAATCATCCTTCGGTAAGCATGAAGGGGAATTAAACAATGTATGAGTTGAAGAGTTACTCTCATTAGAAGGTGGGCACGGGTAGCTAATCCGCTCTTCCTCCTTTTGTTCTTCGCTCTCCTCATCATCTTTTTCATCCAATGAGCTCACAGTTTCATCAACTTCTTCTTCCATAGATTCCTGCAAAATATTAATCTCTTATTGGACAGCGGAGTAGTCCTCAATATATGGTTTAACATAGGCATTAGAAGCATAATTATCATAACAATATTTAAGTATGGCAAAATTTTCAGATTTGTAAAGAGTAGCACCATACTTTTCAATCAACGAAGCAATTTCATAAGCACCCTTAAAAGCAACAAATTCTTCAATTTGTTGAACATCATAGTAATTATAAACACCCTTAGCATATGAAGTACGATTCCATTATCATGAAACTCACATTGGTAGGGAAGGTGTTTCTTAGGGTTTTCAGAACAACAAGTAAAATCATAAATTTCACATAAATTCCAAGCATAGCATTGCATAGTATTAATTTGATGCTGTAAAAGTTTCCCTTTTCAGATATACGGTGTCCCACATAACAAGCATGCTCATCTAAAGATTTGCCTTCAACTAAGCTAGTTGGGGTTTCGGCACGAGCACATAGGGATCTAAGATGATCCAAGTAATAAGCTTCAGGAGTGTGATAGATTTTGAGTGGTTCTTCAACCATTGGTTCAGTAGGTACAACTTTTTTTTTGGTATTTTGTGTTTCCTACCCATAACTAAAGATAGAAAACAACTAAGAACAGCAAATAAAATTACTTAGTGATAAAGCAAACAAGCACACATGAGAATATTCACCCCACGCTATTGCTCCCCGGCAACGGCGCCAGAAAAAGGTCTTGATAACCTACAAGTATAGGGGATCAATTGTAGCCTCTTTTGATAAGTAAGAGTGTCGAACCCAACGAGGAGCTAAAGGTAGAACAAATATTCCCTCAAGTTCTATCGACCACCGATACAACTCTACGCACACTTGACGTTCGCTTTACCGGGAACAAGTATGAAACTAGAAGTACTTTGTAGGTGTTTTTGGATAAGTTTGCAGGAATATAAAGAGCAAGTAAATAAAAGCTAGGGGCTGTTTAGATAAAGACACATCTAAATTAGTTTTAGTAGAGAGCTTTTGTCAACAAGAAAGTTATTTGTCCCTAGGCAATCGATAACTAGACCGGTAATCATTATTGCAATTTTATTTGAGGGAGAGGCATAAGCTAACATACTTTCTCTACTTGGATCATATGCACTTATGATTGGAACTCTAGCAAGAATCTGCAACTACTAAAGATCATTAAGGTAAAACCCAACCATAGCATTAAAGCATCAAGTCCCCTTTATCCCATACGCAAACAACCTACTTACTCGGGTCTGTGCTTCTGTTCACTCACGCCACCCACTATAAGCAAATAATAAACATATTGCAAACCCTACAGAGGGAATCCCTCACGCTTGCGCGACACGGAGATCACCATAGGACAGCACCAATAATAAAACATGCAACTCAAGCCAATCTTGATCATCAAATAGCCCATAGGACAAAACGAAACTACTCAAACATCATAGGATAGCCATACATCATTGGGAAATAATATATAGCGTTGAGCACCATGTTTAAGTAGAGATTACAGCGGGTAAAAGAGAGGTTACACCGCTGCATAGAGGGGGGAAGAGTTGGTGATGATGGCAGTGAAGTTGTTGGTGAAGATGGCGGTGACGATGATGGCTCCAGCGACGTTCCGGCGCCACCGGAAGAGAGGGGGAGAGAGAGCCCCCCTTCTTCTTCTTCTTCTTCCTTGACCTCCTCCCTAGATGGGAGAAGGGTTTCCCATCTGGTCCTTGGCCTCCATGGCGTGGGAGGGGCGAGAGCCCCTCCGAGATTGGATCTGTCTGTCTGTCTCTCTCTGTTTCTGCGGTCTCTCTTGCTGCCCTTTCACCATTTCTTTTATATCCGGAGATCCGTAACTCCGAATGGACTGAAACCTTCGCCGTGATTTGTTTACCAAAAATTAACTTTCTTGTGGCCGAAGAAGGGCGTCAACCGCCTTCTGAGTGGACCACGAGGTCGGGGCGCATACAGGGGGTAGGCGCGCCCCCTACCTCGTGCCCACCTTGGACACCGTTTCGCATTGATCTTTCTTCCAAATTTTCCAAATTTTCCAAAAATAAGCTCCGTCCATTTTTATCCCGTTTGGACTCCGTTTGATATGGATATTCTGCAAAACCAAACACATGCAATGACAGAGGCGGCCTTTGGGCCTTTGGATCAATATGTTAGTCCCAAAAACAGTATAAAAAGTTGCGAAAAAGTATATGAAAGTTGAATAATATTGGCATGGAACAATGAAAAATTATAGATACGACGGAGACGTATCAGTGGACAACACTCTTCCCTCTCGTTGATCTGCATCACCATGATCTTGCGTGTGCATAGTAAATTTTTTGAAATTACTACTTTCCTCAACAATTTGTACCAAAAAGCGAATTATCCTATCTGGGACTCCGTTCCAAAACAACTTTGGAGAGCTTCGTACCATCATGCCCCTGTTACTTTTGCCTAATGATGAAGACATGGTTTTGTTGAATCCTTTGACACTAGAAAAATGTCGGACAATCATGAGAGAGGTGGTCCAGCCCAATCCCTAGAAGCGTTGCCGAGGCCACCCAAATTTACCAAGTTGAAACAGCGTTGTCGTCGAGGCCACCTCGAAACCCTAGAAGAAGCGTTGTCGTGGCCACCCCAAACCGTAGAAGCGTCGAGGCCACTAATATGATTCCTTGTTGTGATTAGCTAGCTAGGTCGACGTTTGCCACTAATATATCCATCTATCATGTTTGTATATTAATTGCCATGTTGTAATATTTGCAGAAACTATGGAGCACCGAGACTTGGAAGCAAAACAGGTGTTGGGGACATAATCCTCGGCGGAGGTGATGTCATGTCGTATCTCAACGACACCGATGGTCTGGAAGGATAGGGTGAAGCAGGCTACGGTGATCGAACAATGGAGGAGGAGGGACATGATTATGATGGCTCCGGTGACGGAATGCCGGTGGAAGAAGGACACAGTGATGATGGCTCCGGTGACTGAACGGAGTCCGGCCAGGTATATATATATTAATTAAGTCTGTGCTCACTAGCTAAATGACGCATTAATTGTTTTGGTATGTACACATATTAACTCTCTTCTTTCTTCTTTTCTAGCCCTCCGGATCGAGCCAAACTTCGGTAACGAGATGAGGCCCGAAGAAAAGGTTGCGCCAGGATGAAAGGTTCACAATCACAGCAATCGCGCGCGATGGCCAACCGATTGAACCCATCCGTACCAAGGAAGCATTTTCTGCTCAGTGCGGGGTTCTTTTTAGGGACATGATCCTGATCAGCATCCACCAATGGTATAAGCCTAAGAAGGAAGACCCTCGGGTGTCTTATGTCAATGATAGGCAGAAATATGATCTTTGGACCGAGCTGAAGGAAAATTTCACCCTACCGCCAGAGGAGGACCCGGAGAAGCCAGTTATAGAGCCATTGGTCAAGGCTCATGCTCTTAAGAAGATGGCAGATCTATTCAGGAGGTGGAAGAATGAGCTGAAATTATCATTTGTCGACAAAGACAAGACTTCAGAATTCACCGGCCGATATGAGAAGATAAGAGATCACTGGGACGCATTTCTGGCCCACAAGACATCGGACAAGAGTAAGAAGATGTCAGCGACAAACAAGAAAAATGATGTGAAGAAGGAGCATCACCATCGCACGGGGTTAGGTGGCTACCTCAAAGCCCGACCGTAGTGGGAGAAGGCTGAGAATGACCTACTTGATAAAGGGGTCGAACCAAAGGCATTGCACTGGCCAGACCATTCAAGGACTTGGTTCTTCGGGGTTGGGGGAACCTTGGACCCTGATACAGGGAAGTGTGTTTGGACGAATGAGCAACTGTGAATACACGTCACGAAGCTTCAGGAGTATATTGCCGCATCGCAGCAAGGGACGTTCGTTCCCGATAGAGAGAACGACGAGCTCACAATGGCCCTCGGGAATCCTGAGCACCCTGGACGGACACGAGGCACGCCAGGCTCCGTTTCATGGAAGCCTGGGTTTCCCGACGCAAGCGGTTAGAAAGGCCGGGAGAGGAAGAGGAAAGTGGAGCAGAACCAACTGCACGCGCTGCACGCAAGGGTACAAGCGCTAGAGGAACGAGACGCAGTTCACAGCAAGCGACCTGCCCAAGCTACCCCGCCATCTCAGCGGAGAAGCAGCGTGGCTTCCACCGAGCTGCTTCAGGAGCCTGTCTTCATGGCTCCTGCTAGCTACCCCGTGGATGCTATCACGGAGTCTCAACATTGCCACCTAATGACGCAATTGCAGAACTTCAAAGTCAAGGCGGCTATCGGCTCTGTTGCACCTCCTGAACCCGGTGCAACTTTTCACTGTTGTCCGATTCTAGAAGGATATGCTGCTGTGATGGTGGATGAAATAACGGAGGGATTTGAGGAGCTCGAGCTTGACAACCCTACCGGTGAAGGGGAGACTCGGCTGGGTTTTGCTCTGAACACTCCATGTCTATGGCGGAAGGAGCTCATCAACCTTCCGAACTGGACGCCTCCGCCTCCTCCTCCTCCTCCGGCGAGTCAGGGCACTCCACCTCCTCCTCTGCCTCCTCCTCCGACGAGTGATCAGGTCACTCCGCCTCCTTCTCCGGCGCGTGGTGGCACTCCGCCTCCTTCTCCGCCTGTGCCGGTGTGTCCGAGCAACCCACCTCCTCCTCCGCCTCGTCAGCAAGGGCGGAAGAGAGCCTACACCGCTCTGGCTACTCCGGCGCATTGTAGCACTCCTCCTCCTTCTTCTCCGCCTCGTAAGCAATGAAAGAAGACAGCCGCAGCCGCTTCGGCTGCTCCGGCGTCTAGCAGTACAACCAGAGGCGGGAGGCAATACAGATTCGGTCCATCTCTCAAGCCTCTAGAGAAGTTGCCATATGAGATGACCGAGGAGGAAACGCGAAGATCTGTAAAGCCCAGGTGAAGGACTTTTCTGCAAAGAAAAATCCACCTCCGGAGGAGAAGATAGATGCGGTGAAATTGATGCGCACTTTGGATGCCCTTAAGCGACCACCACCGCCTCCGCCGGATGACAACCATGTCCGCGCTCTTAAAAAGGCAGCGCAAGAAGCGCGCCGGTCGGGAACTACTTCAACTGACAAAAGGTTACAAGACCGAAGAAGTGGGGAAAATATTCCCCAGCTCGGCGAACCAATCGTGCCCCCCGCTGAAGGTGTCTAGTCATAACGCCGTTAATGATCCGAGGATGGTGCCTGGTTATACCAATCCTGGTGATTACCTTCCTGACTCCTGCACATTTTGATACAATGGAGGTGGACGAACACAAATACCGGTACGGGAGGCTCTCGTCAAACCTGGTCATCCTCCTCTAACAACGATGATGCGAAGAGTCCATAAGTGGTACATTGACACCTGCAAGTGTGGGAAGGATATTTTGACGCTGAGAGTTAAAGAGGAGCATGACCTCGTTGGAATTGATCTGTTGTTTGTTCCATTTGAGGAGTTCTTGCAGTTTTTGAACCAAAAGGCCCTTGATAAAATAATCATCACTTGCTACTGTCTGTAAGTACCACTTCTGTAATTAAGTCTCTATATATAGCTCAGATCTTTCATTGCATGCATATATAATTATCCTCACTATATTATGCAGATTGAAGATCGTCGAATGCAAGAAAAGACAAATCTATGATATTGGGTTCATTAACACAAATCTCATAGATGACTGGACAGTTCAACATGATGCCAAAGAAGCCGAGGCCAACTTGCCAAAATCGTTGCTTCAAAATCAAAATAAATATAAAATACTCTTTCCTTACAACTTCAAGTGAGTGTTACTGTCTTGTGCATATTCGGTTTCCCTTATTATCGAGGTTAATGTAATTGAAGAGTTATACATGCGTGCACAGCTTCCACTTTATTCTCCTAGAGATTGAGCTTGAGCAGGGACTAGTAACCGTCTTAGACTCAAGACGAAAAGATCCCAAGGAGTATGCGGTCATGACTGAAATGCTTGAGAAGTAAGTTCAATCGATCATTATCGTACCATATCGGCAACTTTGTCCATTTCCTCATATCAAGTGAATAATTATTTTCTTTGTCTCGCAGGGTTTGGAAAGTGTTCATCGCAGAAGCTCCGGGACTACCGAAGAAGCTGCGATTTACACACCCGAAAGTAAGTACTACTAGCTAGTTCCGCGCATTTCCCATTGATTCTAGCTAGTTTCATCAATACCATTTATAATGCTTGATTATCAGTTTGGTTGACCTCTGTTTCTCGTAAAGTGGTTGTGGCAGGAAGGCGGGAATAATTTTTGTGGATACTACATTTGCGAGTACATCTACAACGCGATGATCTCTAAGCGGGGCTACTCTAAAGAAGATTCTGAAGTGCGTAAGCAATAATATTCACAATTTTGTTTTAATACCATCATTTGTGTTGAGTTTTATTCATATATATGTATTGACCACCTTGTTCAAATTAGCTTTGGGAGCTGCGGGACGAACTCCTACCAGAAGATCGCATCAAAGCAACTCAAGAGGAATTGGCGGGATTCTTTCTTGACCACGTCATAGATAAAGACAGAGAATACCATGTGGAAGTTGACATCATATGCTAGGAATTGTAAGAGATCTTATATTGTATATATGTAGCTAGTAGCGTTGGATAGATGTACTGTTGTTCGACCAATCTCTCGGAGAAAGAGAGGTCGATCACTTCTCTTTGTATATGTTCATGACGATCTTGTGTACTTAATGGTTTCCTTCATTTGCTTACTAGCTAGCGTGTCGAATCCTCTCTATACTTATAGTACGTAGCATCGACTAAGCATGGAGATAAGAGAGAACACTTCTCTCTATTACCTAGCTAACACAATATATGAAACCCCTAAATTAACCATCCCGAACACTTCTCTTTATTACCTAGCTAACACAATATATGAAACCCCTAAATTAACCATCCCAACCCCCCTTAAAAAATAAAACCCCAGCCCTGCGTGGACTAAAGGTACTGGGCTTTAGTACCGACCCTTTAGTCCCGGTTCCCGAACCGGAACAAATGGGCCTTTTTCTACTAGTGGCCGAGCCTTGTCCCATGTCTTACTCTACATCGCACGTGACCGAACCAACACCCTGAGGGGCGCAACCGGCCGCCGGACATGGGCACGACGGAGACGGACGTGCTCCTCTTAAGATTAGCTTTACGTTGCATGTAACAGTATGGATTTGAGGTTTTCTAATTTGAGGTATCTGGTTGTGGAATCAGTTATTTAAGGTGTGACCGATCAGTGTCTGCGGACGCGCTCGGGCATCCGCGGGCGTTTGAGGGGTCGGATTTGCCAAGTCCGGCTGTAGATGATCTAATGTTTGTGCCATTCATGTCGGAGGTGCGGAAAAGTTGTCACTGCTGGGACATGTGTTGATTTTTGCTGATGCCGATCCATCACTATCTATAAATTGATGGGATTAAATTCCCTTGTCGTCCCTTAGAGTAGAAAATCATGTTTTCCTTAAGGAACTGTTTCCTTTTGCGCAAGTATTGGCCTTCCGTTTCGTGCTGGTTTTTAGCCCAGCTCTGGCAGAATCTCCGGGGCCTACTTGAAAAAATTATATGGAAAGCAACATCAAGCTTACTGAAATAGCTAGAAGGAACTGTTGGACATTTTTCCCATCACGGTTCATAGACAAACTATTGCAATGTATAAACAAATGGTGGGATGAATTTCTTGCCGCCCATCACACTAGAAAGCACACATGTGTAGTGGTTTTTTAGGTAGCACACCAAGCCTTGGAGGACATCCACATGAATAATTCATGTAGTTTGCATTTGCGTGAATAGTCGGCACTCCTTATCATGCGATTTTTGATTTATATTGTAAAGGTCGTATTTCTTCCGGTTACTCTGTGAAAAAAGAGAGCAGCATCACACTTACTAAAGTAGCCAAAAAAGCTGTCTATGCTGGGACATGTCCCCCATTACAGTTGGCGGTAGATCCATCGCAACCTATTAATCAATGATGGGATAAATTCCAATGACTCACTAGACCAGAAAGTGCATTTCTTCCCGAGTAACCATTAATTTCTTTTTCATTTGTCAAAAATGACCTGGCATGAGGTGGCCCACCTAGCCTGTTTTCCGGCTTAGAGCAACTCTAGCAGACCCCGCAAAATCTCGACCCGCAAAACGCGTTTGCAGTTTCACAAAGATCTCGTTTGCGGGTCGAAAATTAGCGCGGCCGAACAAAAATCGTAGATGAAACTGCATAATTAAAAAAAAACAATTTCACGGAAGAAATTGCACCTCGTGGACGCGAGTAGTTCATCACGTACTACATATATTTTACATGATCAAACACTACAAACACTAATTCATACTACATACTACATCAGTACTAGTACTAGAGGGGTGGGGATCTCACGGCGGCGAGCTCGCGGCCATGGACGACGCCGTGGAGGAGCTCAATTCTCCTTGTCGGAGCTGCCGAGGTCGATGTACTTCGCCCTCTACTCCTCGCGGATGCGCCGCCACTCGTCGTCCTTCTCCTTGGCGGCGAGGTTGACCGCGACCGCCTGCCGGAATTGGAGCTCTTCAAGCTCCCCGTGGTGGTGCCAGCGCTCCGCTTCCTCAGGCGCACGCTCCGCTCAGCAATGGCGGCCGCAACCGCGTTGACGTCGGCGACGAAGTCCTCCGGCCCGACGACTCTGCGGCGGCCGAGCTCCTCGGGCTCCTCCTTGACGGGGACGAACTCGAAGTCCTCCGGCTCTTCCGGCTCCTCCGACCACTCCCTCTTCACGGGGAGAAGGCCCGCGCCGGAAGAGGAGGAGCTCCCGGCATAGGAAGATCTCGCCGTGGAGGAGAAGGACGCGGCAGAGGACGGGGTACGGCCGTGCCGACGGTCGTACTCGTCCGTCTCGCGGACGCGGAAGCTCGCCGGCGGCGAAAGGCCGCGGCCCACTTCCTCGCCCCACGCTTCCTCGCGTCTTCCGACCAGACGCGCCACTCGTGCTCGGGGTTGCTTCCGCCGTCGGATCTGCTGCCGAAGCCGCGTCCGGAGCTCCACATGCGGCCCCACATGGCGGATGGAGGCGGAAGGTGGTCGCCGGCGGCGAGAAATGTGGAGAAGGGGGTGGGGAATTGCGTGGCTCGGCGGCGGCGGGGATAGGGTTTCGACCCGCAAACGCGTCATGGAACGGTAGATATAGTGATCGGGGCGTGCGGTTTGCGGGCTGCGGCAATTTTTTTTACGGACGGGGCGAGTATGCGAGCTCTATTTTGACCGAAAAATTCGGCCGAGCCCGCATACTCGCCGGAATTTTGCGGTTTCGTGTCTTTTGCAGGGTCTGCTAGAGTTGCTCTTAGCCCCACAAAAAAAAGGTTGATATCTATGAACGAACAGAATGCACAACTAGAAAAAAGACAGAAAGCAACATCAAACTAACTGAAGAAGCCAGTGGGTTTTAACTTCTTGACCAAGGATATACAGCCCGTCTCTTTCTCTGTGTTGACATGCACTAGAGTGTGACCTAGAGACATAAATAAGCAATGATTAGCATTTACATCGAATGATATTCATATAGCGACAGCAGTAATTTGAAAGATATTATCTCATGATTATACGCTAAGTAGAATAAGAATAAGAATAATGTGCTTCGCGGGCCCTAGTAATACTTCTGGAAGGGCAGGTGCATTACAGCGTGTTTAAGTACAGTGAAAGAAAGAAAAAGGGTTACACGTCGTGCTTGAGATTAACCAAGAGCAAGCTGACCTCTGCTTGAAGCCAGCAAATCCTCGCTGTGTTCATCCCTCCAAAAGACGTAAATTTAACTAGTATCCAACCGTGTTTGACGACGGCCGGGAAGCGACAGGGCTCCGAAAACAAATTAAAAAATTAATCCAAAATTTCATTTCTGTGAAAGCAGTATGCAACTTCATAATTGACAATTGACGTGTTGAAGCTTCAGCGACCTAATACGTGGCGACTGATTATGTGTACCACATGCATGCTCCTGTCTTCGATCTCATTAGCCATGCATGGTTCTTTTGGAGGGTTGTTAGGGAGTCGTATCTTCAAATTCGTAGGCACGCAGGACATGATGATCTATCAATCTTGTCTTGTTCCCGCGCTAATAATACACGACGGCTGATGTGATGTTCCGCAGGAGGTATCCATTTGCACAGCGTTAGTTAATCATGCAAATAGCGCAGCTCACGAGTGATCGGAATCGTGCCAGCATTATATATTCTCTGATGGTGTCTTCAGCCGGATATTTGCAGGCAAACGTAGGACCCTCGCACAAAGTACAAGTATACAACTGGTCACATTCCCCAGAAAGACTGATCTGTACCCTGCTGGACCGGACAAAAGTGTCCCGTCACTTGATAAAGATGGCTCGTGCCCTATGTCCAGCTATTAATTATTGGAGCCATGCATCACAAATTGTCTTCACTCCGATTCACAAATATTTGTCTTTTAGAGATTTGAATGGTTCTGGCATACGGATGTATATAGGCGTATTTTAGAGTTTAGATTCACTCATTTTGCTTCGTATGTAATCACTTGTTGAAATCTCTAGAAAGACAAATATTTAGGAACCGAGGGAGTATTAATCATGACTGAATCCAACTCTTAATCTTTGCATCTTGGGCGGCACTCCTACAGTACTTCTTTTTTCAGGTTAGGGGACCCAGTTCACTCCAAGCATCAACCTGAAAGCAGCACGCCTGGATGGACGCACCTGGGCATCACAATTTAGCCAGCCACCGTGTTACAACCACTACCTTAGTATTGTTAGGGAATCTCCAACGTCGATCCTTAAACTGCCGCAACCGTGCGGATCATGCGGTCTAGATGTGTTTTGACATCCAATACGGTTAAGTATTGGTTCTCTCGGTGGTCCGGACGTGTTTTTTCCCCGCAAATCGGAGACAAACTTTGAGCCCACTGTCACGTCCGCGTCTGGCAACCGTGACCGCCTCTCCCGCACTTTCCTTCTGATGCGTGTGCCACTTCCCCCGTTGCATCAATGTCGGGCCAGAGCATGTAGCGGCTGATATTGATGTCGTGTGATGTGACTGGACGGGAGGGCAGCGCTAACCGACGCAACAACATATCCCTACAGCGTAACCGTATAGCATGCACCATTGGTCAGACGGAACGATGACATATATATACTCCCTCCGATCTAAATTTATTGACGCAACTTCACTACAACTTAATCAATTGACTCAGCTTAAGTTGTACTAAAGTTGCGTCAATTAATTTGGATTAGAGGGAGTACTATACTTTTATTCTCAACGACGGTCAGCGATTCACAATCAAATACGGTTTTTTTCAAGAACAATAAAAAACACCTTGGGAAATCTACTGAAATGTTGGATCTCTGGAAACAGCCTCAACCTTTGCAAGGATTGCCCTTCCATCTAGGCGGTCCATTGCCTTCTCCACGCTTGGGTCGGCGATCGAATCCTTATTGGGTCCGGAAGCTCCACTATGTCGATTAACACGTAGTGGAACAAAGTGGTGCACCACATGGAAAAGGGGCAGAAGTGTGTGGGCATTTTTCTAGAGGAAAGACGGATGTCATATATGGAGAACACCAAATGTGGTTTGGGCATATTTGAAAAGGAATGCATTAGTGAAATTGGTGTTACCTTTAAGAAGAAGAAGAAGATAATAATAATAATAATAATAATATAGTTTTCTAGCAAATAATGAATTAGTGGCAATGATATTACCCCTTAATAAGATTTTTTTGAAAAGAATTAAAACAAAAATGACAAATTTACATCCAATATATATAGAAATTGTGTTATTATAATATGCAAGAATAAGCTTATAATAGTTGATTTTTTTACTAAAAGTGCACCTTTTGTAATACAAAGCATATAATAGGAGAACGGCGAAATGGCTCCGCAGCGCATCTGCTTCCGCTTCCGTCCATAAACAGTAAAATAAAAGAAATACTAGAAAATTTAAAAAACTGATTTTTTTTTTCATGTAAGATGTTTGATTGCCAGTTTTCAGCATGTTTGGACATCTGAGTAGCTTTCAACAAAAAATAAATTTACGGTATGTGAAAAGTTTCACTATTCATGAACTGTTCAGGCTTTTTATTTTCCTGAGATTCCACCGGGGCACCGCACCTGCGATGGACATGCATAAAATGACTGCCCTTTTGACTGGCGTCTCCGGCCGGCCGAATCAAGCCAGCACGCATCCGCCTCCGCCTCCGCGTGACAGCCACTAAAACTAACTACGGCTTCGGCTTGAATTCTCACGGCGGGTCCTGCCGGCCGGCACGCATCTATCACCTGTGATGACCTCACCCTCGCTCGGCCGCCTCTAGCTTCCACTGGTGATAATGGTGGCAACTGTATGCATATGGATATATATCCACGGCCATATGCTGTTATCCCACTCCGGAAAAGCTGAGAGAAAAATAAAAGTTTCGTCGAGGGAAAAAGGTTTCTATTGTCAGTTCTCCTTTGTAACCATCTGGCCGGCACTTGCACATGATGCTTGATGCACCGGCTCTCTTTTCAGCTGAGAGTGTATCTTTACCTGCCTAGCTAGCCTGCATACAGACACACTGACCGGCACACCAATTTTGATCAGTTTGTTTTCGGTTGCCATTCTCGTGCTGCTGATGCTAATGGCTCGCTAGCTTTTTTTATTTTTGAAACGAGGCAAAAGACTTGTCATTTTCATTGATTAAGAAGGAGTGAGAATTGCCCGGTTAATTGACGGAAAACCGGGCTAAAACCGATACAATCCAACCCATCTAACATGGGTACCACCGGCCAACCTGGCCACCGACATGGGATCACAGAGCTACAGGACAGCTGCACCGAAACCATGACGACACATGCCAACAGAAGGTCACACGCGCGAACGTCATCTGTGGATGTTGCGAACATCTAACATACACGTTTTGATAACTACGTGATAGTTCAGTTAAACGGTTAGAGTTGAGGCACCAAAGACGATTTCGAAACGTCGCGGAACATATGAGATGTTTCGAGGGCTGAAATTGGGATTTCAGGCTCGTGCCCACGTCAAGAGGTATAAGACCTCCGACGAGTTTCTTAGCCAACAAACTAAGGGAGAAAAGCTCAATCGTTGAGCTTGTGCTCAGATTGTCTGAGTACCACAATCACTTGAATCGAGTGGGAGTTAATCTTCCAGATGAGATAGTGATGTTTTTCCAAAGTCATTGCCACCAAGCTGCTAGAGCTTCGTGATGAACTATAACATATCAGGGATAGATATGATGATCCTTAAAATATTCGCAATGTTCGACACCGCGAATGTAGAAATCAATAAGGAGCATCAATTGTTGATGGTTAATGAAACCACTAGTTTCAAGAAGGGCAAGGGCAAGAAGGGGTACTTCATGAAGCGGCAAATCAGTTGCTGCTCGATAAAAAGAAACCGGGTTGAACCCAAACCGAGACTAAGTGCTTCGTAATGAGGAGCGGACACTAAAGCAGAACTACCCTAGATACTTGGTAGATGAGAAGGCTGGCAAGGTCGATAGATGTATATTGGATATACATTATGTTAATGTGTACTTTACCGATACTCCTAGTAGCACCAGGGTATTAGATACGGTTTGGTTGCTAAGTGTTAGTAACTCGAAATAAAAGCTACGGAATAAGCGGAGACTAGCTAAAGGTGAGTGACGATATATGTTGGAAGTGTTTCCAAGGTTGATGTGATCAAGCATCGCGCTCCCTCTACCATCGAGATTTGTGTGAAACCTAAATAATGGTTATTTGGTGTTTGCGTTGATCATAGACATGATTGGATTATGTCTATCATAATCTGATTATTCATTTAAGGAGAATAATGGTTACTCTGTTTATTTGAATAATACCTTCAATGGTCTTGCACCTAAAAGGAATGGTTTATTGAATCTCGATCGTAGTGATACACATGTTCATGCCAAAAGATATAAGATAGTAATGATAGTACCGCCTACTTGTGGCACTGCCATGTAAGTCATATTGGTATAAAACGTATGGAGAAGCTCCATGTTGATGGATCTTTGGACTCACTCGTTTTTGAAAAGGTTGAGACATGCGAACCATGTCTATTGGTGTACACGCATGAAGAAACTACATGCAGATGGATCGTTTGGACTCACTTGATTCTGAATCACTTGAGATATGCAAATCATACCATATGGGCAAGATGACTGAAAAACCTCGTTTTCAGTAAGATGGAACAAGATAGCAACTTGTTGGAAGTAACACATTTTGATGTGTGTAGTCCAATGAGTCTTGAGGCATCTGATGAATATTGTTATGTTCTTACTTCACGGATGATTTGAGTAGATGTTGAGTATATTTACTTGATGAAACACAAGACTGAATTATTGAAAGGTTCAAGTAATTTCAGAGTGAAGTTGAAGATCTTCATGACAAGAGGATAAAATGTCTGTGATGTGATCATAGAGATGGATATCTGAGTTGCGAGTTTGGTACACAATTGAGACATTGTGGAAATTGTTTCACAACTAACACCGCCTGGAACACCATAGTGTGATGGTGTGTCCGAACATCATAGATGCACCCTATTGGATATGGGGCATGCCATGATGTCTCTTATCGAATTACCACTATCGTTCATGGGTTAGGCATTAGATACAACCACATTCACTTTAATAGGGCACCACATAGTTCCGTTGAGATGACACCGTAAGAACTATGGTTTAGAGAAACCTAAGCTGTCGTTTCTTGAAAGTTTGGGGCTGCGACGCTTATATGAAAAAGTTTCATCCTGATGAGCTCGAACCCAAAGCAGATAAATACATCTCCATAGGACACCCAAAACAGTTGGGTATACCTTCTATTTTAGATCCAGAAGCAAAAGTGATTGTTTCTAGAAACGGGTCCTTTCTCGAGGAAAAGTTTCTCTCGAAAGAATTGAGTGGGAGGATGGTGGAGACTTGATGAGGTTAATGAACCATCACTTCAACCAGAGTGTAGCAGGGCACGGGAAGTTGTTCATGTGGCACCTACACCAATTGAAGTGGAAGCGATGATAGTGATCATAATGCTTGGATCAAGTCACTGCCAAACCTCGTGGGGCGACAAGGGCAGTCTTGCTTGAGTGATGCGGTAATCCTGTCTTGAAGGTCATGTTACTAGACAACAACGAACCTACGAGCTATGGAGAAGCGATGGTGGGCCCATATTCCGATAAATGGTCAGAAGCCATGAAATCCGAGATAGGATCCATGTATCAGAACAAAGCATGGACTTTGGTGGACTTGCCGATGATCGGCAAGGCATTGAGATAAATGGATCTTTAAGAAGAAGATGGACGTGGACGGTAATGTCACCGTCTATGAAGCTCGACTTGTGGCGAAGAGTTTTTCACAAGTTCAAGGAGTTGACTACGATGAGATTTTCTCATCCGTAGCGATGCTTAAGTCTGTCGGAATCATGTTAGCATTAGCTGCATTTCTGAAATCTGGCAGATGGATGTCAAAACGAGTTTCCTTACCAGTTTTCGTGAGGAAAGGTTGTATGTGATACAATCAGAAAGGTTTTGTCGATCCTAAGGATGCTAAAAGGTATGCTAGCTCCAGCGATCCTTCCATGGACTAGAGCAAGCATCTCGGAGTCAGAATATGCGCTTTCATAGAATGATCAAAGATTTTGGGTTTGTACAAAGTTAATGAGAAACTTGTATTTCCAAAGAAGTGAGTGGGAGCACTATAGAATTTCTGATGAGTATATGTTGTTGACTATTGTTGATCAAAAATGATGTAGAGTTTCTGGAAAGCATATAGGGTTATTTGAAAAGTGGTTTTCAATAGAAAACCTGGATTAAGCTGCTTGAACGTTGAGCATCAAGATCTATAAGGATAGATCAAAAACGCTTAATGGTACTTTCAAATGAGCACATACCTTGACATGATCTTGAAGATGTTCAAGATGGATCAGTCGAAGAAGGAGTTCTTGCCTGAGTTGTAAGGTATGAAGTTAAGACTTAAAGCTCGACCACGGCAGAAGAGAGAGAAAGGACGAAGGTCGTCCCCTATGCTTTAGACGTAGGCTCTACGGTATGTTATGCTAAGTACCGCACTTTTGATGTGTGCCTTGCCACATGTCCGGCAAGAGGGTACAAAGGTGATCAAGAAGTGGATCACCGGACAGCGGTCAAAATTGTCACAGGAGTAATAAGGACATGTTTCTCGATTATGGAGGTGATAAAGAGTTGGCGTAAAGGGTTACGTCGATGCAAGGTTAACACCTATCCGAATGACTCTGAGTAGCAAGCGGATCGTATAGTGGAGCAACCATTTGGAATAGCTCCAAGTGGAGCGTGGAAGCAGCATTTACAATATGACCTAGAGATTTGCGAACTACATACGGATCTGAATGTTGCAGACCCGTTGACTAAAACCTCTCTCACAAGCAAAACATGATCAAACCCCAGAACTCATTGAGTCTTGATCACATGATGATGTGAACTAGTTTATTGACACTAGTAAACTCTTTGGATGTTGGTCACATGGCGATGTGACCTGTGAGTGTTCATCACATGGCGATGTGAACTAGATTATTGACTCTAGTGCAAGTGGGAGACTGTTGGAAATATGCCCTAGAGGCAATAATAAATTAGTTATTATTATTATATTTCCTTGTTCATGATAATCGTTTATTATCCATGCTATAATTGTATTGATAGGAAACTTCGAGATACATGTGTGGGTACATAGACAACACCATGTCCCTAGTAAGCCTCTAGTTGACTAGCTCGTTGATCAATAGATGGTTACGGTTTCCGACCATGGACATTGGATGTCGTTGATAACGGGATCACATCATTAGGAGAATGATGTGATGGACAAGACAATCCTAAGCCTAGCACAAAGATCGTGTAGTTAGTATGCTAAAGCTTTTATAATGTTAAGTATCATTTCCTTAGACCATGAGATTGTGCAACTCCGGATACCGTAGGAATGCTTTGGGTGTACCAAGCGTCACAACGTAACGGGTGGCTATAAAGGTGCACTACGGTATCTCCGAAAGTGTCATTGGGTTGGCACGAATCGAGGCTGGGATTTGTCACTCCGTGTGATGGAGAGGTATCTCTGGGCCCACTCGATAGGACATCATCATAATGTG
Organism: Aegilops longissima; assembly: GCA_021605205.1. NCBI lineage: Eukaryota > Viridiplantae > Streptophyta > Magnoliopsida > Poales > Poaceae > Aegilops > Aegilops longissima. The sequence goes on from CM038677.1 coordinate 71,832,268, forward strand.
CACAATGTGACCAAGGGGTTGATCACGGGATGATGTGTTACGGAGCGAGTAAAGAGACTTGCGATAACGAGATTGAACAAGGTATCGGCATACCGACGATCGAATCTCGGGCAAGTACAATACCGCTAGACAAAGGGAATTGCATACGGGATTGCTTGAATCCTTGACATCGTGGTTCATCCGATGAGATCATCGTGGAACATGTAGGAGCCAACATGGGTATCCAGATCCCGCTGTTGGTTATTGATCGGAGAACGTCTCGGTCATGTCTCGCATGGTTCCCGAACCGTAGGGTCTACACATAAGGCTCGGTGGCGCTTGAGTTGTTATGGGAAATAGTATGTGGTTACCGAATGTTGTTGAGTCCGGATGAGATTCGGACATGACGAGGAGCTCGGAATGGTCGGGAGGTGAAGATCGGTATATTGGACGAAGGGTATTGGAGTCGGGAATTGTTCCGGGGTACGGTGATGACCAGCGTGTCGAAAGGGGTTTGGAGGCCCGGCAAGCTTTGGGGGCCTTATGGGCCAAGGGAAGGCACATCAGCCCACTAAGGGGCTGGCGCCTCCACCCCATCTCACGTAACACGGAGGTGGGGCGCCACCCTAGGGCAGCCACCCCTCCCGGCTTGGGGGCAAGTTTCCTAGGGGTGGGGCGCCAAAACCCATCTAGGGTTTTCCCTATGGCCGCCGCCCTCGCCTAGGGAACCCTAGGCGCCTCCCTCCTCCCTTCCCCTATATATAGTGAGAGAGAGGGCAGCCGCACCTTCCCTGGCGCAGCCCTCTCCCTCCTCCAACACCTCCTCCTCCTCCGTAGTGCTTGGCGAAGCCCTGCCGGAGAACCACGAGCTCCATCACCACCATGCCGTCGTGTTGTCGGAGTTTTCCCTCAACTTCTCCTCTCCCTTGCTGGATCAAGAAGGAGGAGACGTCCCGGCTGTCGTGTGTGTTGAGCGCGAGGCACCGTTGTTCGGTGCTTAGATCGGAATCAACCGCGATTTGAATCGCTGCGAGTACGACTCCTTCATCCGCGTTCTTGCAACGCTTCCGCTTAGCGATCTACAAGGGTATGTAGATGCACTCCCCTTTCCCTCGTTGCTAGATTACTCCATAGATTGATCTTGATGATGCGTAGAAAATTTTGAATTTCTGCTACGTTCCCCAACAGGGCATCGCCGTCGCCAGATCCGGCAGAGACCGGACATAGGATTTCTCCTGGAGATGCTCAACCACCACCTGCCCGCACCAACGCAGCCAACGAACCCCATCTTGCCGAGGCCGACCTCGAACTGGTCGTGGGATCCCGAGACCCTAGCGCCCGGATCGTGCACCACCCCCACCGGCCGCTTCCACCAAATCCGGGGCCGCCGCCCGCAGCCACCACCATGCCGGCTAGCAAACCGCCAGCTCCTCGGCACCAAGCCGGCGCCCCCCGCCCGCCCCAACCCGTCGGCGGGCTGCCAGGCGGCTGGAGCAACCCACTGCAGCCGCATCACCGCCGGGAGGAGCCTCGTCAAGCAGCCAGGAGCCACCGTCTGCATTCCCACTCGCCAGATCCACGCGCCAGGAGCCGCCGGAGCGCCGCCAATCGCCATGCCGTCCCGCCAGATCCGTCGAGGTGCATCAAGGCCGCACCACGCCGCGCCGCCATGCCTCGCAGCGCCAGCACCACTCGCGCGCTGCCCGTGCTGCATCGCGCCGCCACCCATGCTGCCTCGCCCGCGCCGCCCCAGCGCCAAGACGCTTGAAGCTCCCACTGGAGCGGCCCGCCGCGCCGCACCATCTCGAGCGGGAGGAGGAAAAGGAACCCCGCCGCCGCCGAGCCACGCGGGCTTCGCCCGGCGACTCCTGCCGGCGGCGGCGAGGGGAGTGGGGGCGGCGGGGTGTGGCTAGTGGCGGCTGCTAGGGTTCGCTCCTGGCCGCTCGCGGGAGCGACCGAGGACCGCGTGGGATAATGCAACAAAAAATTGTCACCCGGCTCGCTAGCTGAAGCACACACAATAAGTTTACAAGACTTCCGAAAAATAGCGTGAATTTTAATCCATTCAGGTGCTCGCACTAGGAATTTCTTATTGTTTTCTATCCGCCTTGGCATAGCTTCGGTCGTATAACTTTGCTAGTTGTCGGTGTGATTTTTGTTCGTCTGTTTGTATTGGCTGTGTGCATTTTAGCTATGCAGAGACCGGATGTGTGCTCTTTGTGTTTGTATCCCCTTGATGCTCCATATTAAGCTAATAAAATCCATCCTTTGTCGAAGAAAAAAGATATTCGGGAAGATTTGAGGTGAGTCAAGGGGCTGTTGAGTGCCTTCGCTGGCCACATCTCTCGAGTTAGGTACAGGGCCCGGTCCTGAGATTTTGGGGGCCCGGCCGAAACGAAAACTCGGGGCCCTTTACTTCAACCATCGTAAATTCATAACAGTTATTAGTACCTCTACAATGTCAGCGTTCTTCCATTTCTACCCATCCGATTTGCATCTACTGTATGCGAGGAAGGTTTTGGTATTGCAAAAGGACCCCGCTCCTCTGCTTGACGTTTACAAAAAATTCTTTGGTCTCTCCAAACAAGACACAACCCTTCCACAGATCATACAACAAATAAGAGGAATATACTTGGGTGAAACTTACCATATTTTTATAATCAAGAATTGGATGATTTTTATTATTTTTAACAAGTATACTAGTATATTATGAATCCATTGCAATGCATGATCACTTTGCTAGTTCCTGTGTGTGTATATATATACATCTAGATCCATCCAAAACAAATATTTGTATGGAATCATTTATACAGGCAAATACACACAATTTTGAAAATAAATACATCATAAGTTGAACGCGCAAAAGCTACACGGCATTGTATGCAAAGATTAATTACTTAATTAGCTAATAGGGAATAGTAATACGGAGAATACGGTATACCTTGAATATGTGGGGTTAGCCATTGGTGATGGTCTCATGATCAGCCACTCATAGGATGGGGATGCACCGGCTGCTCGATGTACCTAGTGCGTCAGACCCTTGGCGACGACGGATCACACCTCGAGTGGAGATTGGAGAGCCGAGTCCGCGGGTGAAACGGCGACTCGCGATTAGAGCCGGGGGCCAGGACAGGATCACGATCGTCCTGAAGATGCGAACTCGTGATCAGATCTGGCCATCTCGGGGAATTAGGAATACATCGGAGAGGATTGAAGCGAGCGGCTGCCTGCGTCGCGTTCGTGTATGTGGGCCTATCAGGCTGTGTACGTAGTACCTGGGTGGGGGCCCCTGCATCTTGGGGGCCCGGGGCGGCCGCCCCCTCTACCCCCCCTCAGGGCCGGCCCTGGTCAGGTATTCATCACCAGGTCACTGATGGCACATCCGAATCTCAAACTCCTCGAAAACGATTCATCACACACGCACATACATATATTTGGCCCATAAACGGTTGCTTCAGTTAGGCTAATGACGATTTATGGAGAAACACACACACTTGCTACATGTACATCTAAAAAAAATTAACCAAACCGTTGCTTCTGAAACTCTCGAAAAGATTCGCTGCTGGCGACGTTAGCTCAAACAGCCCGGTGCGCGCGCCACTTGTTCGCCGGCCGGAGTGCCAAGAGGAGGAGGAGCAACCAGGAGGGCCCGTGCAGTGCACTCAACTCAACTCCCCACGTGGCACGCCGGCGGGAGAGACCGCCGCAGCATCGTCGGATGATGACTGGCAGTGCTACTTGCAACGTCCGTCGATCGGTTGATGTGGCCGCCTGACTCGGAAAGAAACACACAACGGATCCAGTCATTTCATCGGCTTTTCAACTGACATACTCACATTCACATACGGTTGGTTAGCTGAACAAGTGTCACGAGCAGAGACGGCAGTGCGAGTGATGTCGAGTAGTGACAAGGCCAGCAGCCAAGGCGTTCCTCATCTCTGGAACTCTGCAGGTCCGTTCGTTGAACAGACAATGGACACACGTGGGTTTCTGAGGCTGCCGTTACTTGGCTCCGTAAAATATCAGCACTTCACAGGGAGGCTACTACTACTACTTCTACTCTTGATCTTTTTGTTTTCTCTCTGTCTTTGGACGCCGATCAATTGCTTTCACGACATTTTACACGCGCAGCCTGCGTTTGGCACAGCGACGTGGGAACAGAAACTGGCCGTCATTTGCTCACAACTTCTCATGTACGTACTTCTGAATCTGATCAACCATAGACAAAAGTGTCACTTGACTAGGCTTTTGTACTCCAACTAAGAACAGTCGACAGTGACAAAACAAACAACTCTCTAACCATGTCTACCAAACCTAATTAACATGGAAAGTTCACCACTAATTAAACGTGTGAAATACCCTACTTGGGCATGCATTTGGGGTGCACTACAGCGCATACTGAAGGCTGTGTCCCGTCGATCTTCCCTAATGCAGGAACTTCATTAATATGTGATGTTATGGTTGGGTGGTCCTTTCCTGATTAGCAAGTTGATCTGGATAGGTGTTGCTCATCCTATCAAGATTGGTAATAGGACATGTGATGACTGCCTTGGTCAGTTGGCTGTTCCATGAAGGCTAAGCATATGGGTTTGGTGACTGATTCCTCTCCAAATATCTAGCAGATGCTCTGCTTTGCACTTTTCCTTATCTTGCACCTTTTGGCTGCATCGTTTGCGAATTTTTTTTGGAGCGCAGCACATGAATTCAGGACTACTACATTATATTATGCGCATACTACCGCTACCACAGTATACTTGGATTTAAAGTATCATATGAATAGTATTCCTCTGTTTCAAAATAAGTGTCTCAGCTTTAGTACTACTTTATAGTAAAGTTGGTAGTACAAAGTTAAGACATTTATTTTGGAACGGAGGGAGTAGATTCCAAAGAGGATCACAATGACAACATTTGTTATTTTTAACACACTGATACCTCCAACATGTTTAAAACAAAGAGTATATTCCTGCAACATACTGAAAGATTATGGAGTATTTTAATCAGCAAACTTATGCTGAATTAGTACAAGAAGAGGTACACAGACCCTATCTGTAATGAAATTTCTCAAAAGATTCAGAAATGGTTCTGAAAGATTTTGGAGTGACGTAGAGGCTCCAGATACATATACATCGGGATATCTCTATCCCTTGCACACCACACATTCTCTTGTCTCTTTTCCGGTATGGAAACGTATGGACCTATCCAGGTGGCATCTACTCATATCCATCTCATCATCTCTACGATTTTTTCCTTCTACTTGGTCTGCAAGAGAACAATTACTACTACTTGTTCCAGGTCCAGATACCTCGTGTCATGGAGTGTGTAGGAAACGTGCATGCGTGTGGATTTAAATTATCACACGTTGACATGTGTGGCGTGACATGGAGGGGCTGGCTAGTGGATGGAATGAGACTTCCTGTTACAAACTCCGGGTTGCAGTGGCGGAGCTAGGGGGGGGCAAAGATGAAGAGTTGGGGAGCCAAACGCCTTTTTTTGTAATCTAAGCCTTTGCCGGGTTGATAGTCTTTTGAAATCCGTTGCAATGATGAGGTGATGACATGATCCTCGCATTGACCTCCAAAAGTAGGATTTGAAAGTAAGTGTGCTATCATATTTCATTAATATGTTGATTTGTATCCAGAGTAAATAATTCGTCGTTCAAGTCTACACAGTGTTACAGAGACATACCATGCATCTGTACTAAATATTCTACCAACTCAGCCTACTGGATGCATTTTTTTGTTAGCCATGGCCCATGGTAACCTTTTCACCCAGCAAAAATAGGAAATTGCAAGGATCGCATTACCTAAAGAATTCTCACTTGGAAGAATCTTGCAATCATGGGCCAAGCCCATAGCCCAAGCCCGAAAAGCAACATCAAGCTTACTGAAATAGCTAGAGGGTGGTGTTGGACATATTTCCCATCACTGTTCGTGGCCAATCCATTGCAATCTATAAACTAATATTGGGATGAATTTCTTTCCGCCCATCACGCTAGAAAGCACACATGTGTAGTAGTTTTCTTGGTGGCCCACCAAGCTTCGGTGGACATCCACATGCAAAATTCATGTAGTTTCCTTCTGTGCGAGTGTCCACGTGCCTTTTCGTGCTATTTCCAGTTTATCCCCGCCAAAACGCCGGTTGTAAAGGTCGTGTTTCTGCCAGTTACTTGGAAAAAAAGGTAACATCATGCCTACTGAAGTAGCCAAAATGTTGTCATTACTGGGAAATGTCTCCCGTTACCATTGGCGGCAGATCCATCACAATCTAAGAAGAGATAGAATGAATTCCCATGACGCCCGCCCCGGAGACTAGAGACAGCACAATACTTTCTGAGTAACCGTTAATTTCTTTTTTTTTTGTCAAAAAATACTTGTCCCGAGGTGCCCCACCAAGCCGGTTTTTCGGCTTAGCCCTGCCAAGATGGTTGTATATATATCTATGGACGAACAAAGTGTACAACTCAAAAAAAAAAAAAAACAGAAATTAACATCAAACTTACTGAAGAAGCTAGTGGGTTTTAACTTCTCGACCAAGGATATACAGCCCGTCTCTTCTCCGCTGTGACTTGCACTAGAGTGCGAGCTAGAGACATAAATAAGCAATAATCAGCATTTACTCCGAGTGATATTCAGATAGCAACAACAGTAATTTGAAAGATATTATCTCGTGATTATACACCAAGTTTTTTTTTGCGGGTGATTATACGCTAAGTTGAATAACAATAAAGCGCTTAGCAGGCCCTAGTAATTCTTCTGGAAGGGCAGGCGCATTACCGCGGTTAAGCACAGTGAAAGAAACAAATTGGGTTACACGTCGTGTGCTTGTACGATTAGCCGAGACCGTGGTGACCTCTGCTTGAACGCAGAAATTCATAGCTGTGTTCATCCCGCCCAGAGACGTAAACTTAACTAGTATCCAACCGTGTTTGACGACGGCCGGGAAGTGACAGTGCTGCCGAAAGCAAATCAATCAATAATCAGTTTACAATTTCATTTATGTCAATAGCTAAGCCAATAGCCATGCATATGCTTCTTTTGGAGTGTCGTTAGGGAGTCGTATCTTTAAATTCGTAGGCACGCAGGACATGATGATCTATCGATCTTGTCTTGTTCCCGCGCTAACAGACGACGATCGATGTGATGTTCCGCAGGACGGTATCCATCCGCACAGCGTTAGTTAATCATGCAAATAGCGCAGCTCACGAGTGATCGGAATCATGCCAGCATTATATATTCTCTGATGTTGTCTTTGATCGGATATATGCAGGCATACGTAGGACCCTCGCAGAGAGTACAAGAGCCGATCCATCACAGATACAACTGGGTCACCCATTGATTCCACAAAACGACCGATTTGTACCCTGCTGGATCGGACAAAAATGTCTCTCACTTGATAAAGATGGCTTGTGCCATACCTCGAGATATAATTACTGGCCATGCATGACAAATTGTAATCATGACTGAATCCAATTCCTAATCTTTTCATCTCGGGTGGTACTCCTACAGTAGTTCTTTTGTCAGTTGAGGGACCCCAGTTCACTCCGATCATCAACCTGAAAGCAATACGATGTAGCCGGCGACCGTCTTACAGCCACAGAGCCACTACTTTAGGTCTTCTCCAACACTGTCTCTCAAACCAGACACTGCATCCGTCTGCGATCAGGGTGGATCAGTCCGCGGATATTGATGCGAGGATCGACCATTGAAACCTAGCCACATACGTTTCAGGCCGGATTTCAAATAATTGGACGAATTACATGCAAACTGGACGATTTTCATCTAAACTGGATCACATTCATTACATTTTGAAAAAAAAAACGACCGAACATAAACATAACCTATGGCGGAACCAGTCGGCAGTCTCCCCATGTCCTTGTTGTTCCCTTCTGGCGGTCACTGGTCTCATCTCGCCGTCTCCATGAGTGGTGGAGATAAGGCCCGCAAAGTGAAGTGTGGTCGCCGACGATGAAGGGTAGAACATGGGAGACAAACCGGACTACTTGGGACCTAAAGCCCCGCCTCCATCCATGCCATATTCATCCTTGTCGAAGTCTGCGACTTGTCTGTCACTAGTGGACGAGAGGTCTATGATGGACATGGAGGGCCGGCGTGCTCGTCGCCCCATTGGCGCGGCCAAACATTGTTAGACGGTGTGTAGGACGCGCAGCTGGAAGTGTTCTCGTCCGCGCTCGCTAGCGCCACCTCCGCGTCCAACTGCATCGCGACGTGAGCGCGAGCGGCCCCGTAGAGCACCTGCTGCTTGGCGACGAAGTTGTGGTTCGGCGTGGCCATGACCGCCATGGCTTCCTCGCTCATGCGCTCCCGTAGATTTGGCCATCTGCCAGCTGGTGCTACTCGAGAAGGAATGGGTTGTACCACTGCTCCTCCTGCGACTGCCAGAAGCCGAAATAGGCGCCAGCGCTGGCTACTCCTCCGCCATGAAGACGTTGAAGTGCGCATGTGCCTGCTCAATCGTCAAGCTGGCATACACAAGCTCCTGCTGCGGTGCGGAGTCCTCGTCGGAGCCAGTCATCATTGTGTGGTCGTCGTCGGAGACCTCCGGAGAGCTGGCCGGCATGCCGGCCTCTATCCGCCTGGCACGGCGGCTTTGCCAGGCGGTGATGAATCACAACTATAAGGAATCAATCGGTGGTCCTTTCGATAGGTAAGAGTGTTGAACCCAAAGAGGAGCAGAAGAAATTGATAGGCAATTTTCAACAAGGATTCTACTGCATGTGCTGTAAGATAGTTTTGATTGGTAGCAAAATAATTTGTAACAAGGTAACGAGTAATAATATAGCAAGGTGCAACAAGTGTCCCAATCCTTAACTGTGCTAAGAATAAGCCAGTGGTACTTCTCATAACTAAAACGCTCTCGAGGACACAAAGGAATATCACCAAGTTACTTTCACCACCATTCATTAACTTACGTTCATTGCCTTGATAAGTGTTATGTTCGTAGGCCAGAGCTAAGGTACTACCCTTATTTGAATAGATATCCATTTATGATTATATTCCCATGTAAGCATCCACAACTACAAGAGAAGTAATTAAAATAAATCTAATCATAGCATTAAACATGTGGATCCAAAACAACCCCTTACAGAATAATTCGTAAACGGGGTTTTAGATTTCTATAACTCCTACAACCCATCATCTACAAACTAATTCCACGATGCCTTCCCTTAGTCCCATCAATGATGAAGTGTCATGTAATCGACGTTCACATAACACCACTAGAGGAAAAACAACACATCATAATATAAAAACATTGAACGATAATCAACTTCACATGATTACTTGTAAAAAGACTTCTCACATTCCTAAAAAACAAATTGAACTACCCACAACTCATCATATTGATCATGATCAGTGGGTATAAATGTATGGTTAACAATCTAAATACAATAATTTTCATCAGCTAAACCAATTAGCATCAACGACAAGATGTAATCAACAATACTAGCACCCCTCAGGTACCAATATGATATTTGATACAAAGATTGAATATAAAGGATGAACTAGGGTTTGGTGATGAGATGGTGTTGATGAAGATGTTGATGAAGATGATGATCCCCATGATGAACGGAGTATTGGTGATAATGAAGGCTTTGATTTTCGCCTCCCGGAGGGAAGTTTCCTTGGCAGAACCGTGTCGAAGAAAAAAATGTTCCGCCCAAGTTCCTCCCTCCAGAAAGTGGGGAAAGTCCCAAAAAATTTCTGTGATTTTTTCTAGGGCAGATGCGAATTTATGGCCAAAGGGCATCGGGAGGCATGCCACCAGGGCCCCACATGGACAGGTGACGCGATGACCAGGGGGTAGGCCGTGCCACTTGTCTATGTGGCTGGCTAGTCGGTCTCCTCTGGCATATCTTTGCTCCATTATTCCTCGTATATTCCAAAATAATTCTTCAAATATCAACACTTCAGTTTGAGCTCCGAAGAATTGCTTTCTCTTCTGTTGATATTTTAGGTCGAGAGTTTCAACTGCCAGCAATCCCTCTCACTTTGTATAATGTGCATTTTAAAGAGAGAAATGGTATTAGAATTGCACCATAATGTGAAGTATATTATTAAAATAAGATAAATTACAGTAGAAAATAATGATATAAAATGGACATATCAGGCGGTTGTTAGGGCGGCCACCTCGTGCTTCTGCTCCTTCGAGAGGCTCTCCCACAACGCATTTGCGCTCACGGTCATGGTGGATGTGGCGCACTGAAGGACGATGTTGAGCGGATGGGTTGTGGTGAGGTGTGAGTTGGGTTTGACCGCCTTTAAATAGTTGATGCCAATGAGGCCAAGCGTCCGGGTGCGTCAATGCGCAGACCAGAGTTGGTTTCTCGGCTGGTGAGCATGTTTTAATGGCGGCGGACGGACGGATGGGCGTTGAACGGGCGTGGTAGATATTCATCCCATCTGTCATCTAAACGTCTCTCCAGCATTTAACAGGCACGGACACTGCGGATGCGGCACGGGCGGCACCCTCGACCGATGAGCTGCTTCGATTCCGACGTGAGTGAGAGGTCAAGTCCGCTCTGGGCCAACGTAAATGTAGAGAGGCCGCTCTAGAGCGGCATGGATGCGGACATATGGCTTCGGGTGGGAAATTTAGGGCCAATGCGTGGGAGAGGGTTTGGGTGGGCTAGGTTTGTCAGACACTTGCGTGGCAGCAGTCCGGACGCCGCAAACCCTTCCTCCTCCGGTTTGCGGAAAAATGGCGTCCTCACTGCCGAGCTAACCGATACAGGACAATGTTGGATGGCAAAAGACATCCGGATTGTTGCAGGCCGGCGTTAGAGATGTTCTTAGTATTAAAGCATCTACGGCCGAATACACAAAATCCGGCCTCAAACGCCCACGAAACCTAGTCATTATTTTCTACAAACGTGGATCCTATGAAGCCAAGCACGCAGCCCCTACCCATATGAGCACCTTCGAAAGACTGAGCCATATCATCTTCAGTTTAACAAAGTTGTCACAGACGCCTTCATAGTTGACGAAAATGTCTCTTCCCACTGAACACACATCGCGAAAGCCCTGATATAAATCCAGAAAAATACGACCACCAATGCCAAATTTAAGACTTGAACCCTGATGGATAGGTTTAATCATAAGAAACCTAACCATCTGAACTATGCTCAGTTCGCGTATTATTACCTAGTCATTACTTTGTTATTACAAGTGGTAGCGGTCTTGGCAACCTAAACAAATGCTATTTGTTAGCATGGTAGTAAGTAATTTCAACAATATATCCGTGCAAGGGTAAAGGACATCTCCAACATGGACTCACAAACCGCCCATACCCATTCGTACCCAGCGGCCCGGACCCCGGGCGTAAGCCATCCAACATGGTACTCCGTCGGTCTGTGGCCGGTCCAGACCTTCGTTTTTTCTGCAAACAAAATTTACCATCCCGTCAATCATCATCGATCACATCAAGACTGAAGCGAAGGATTGGATCTCGGCTAGGGCGAAACACTTGAGTTGTATCATGCCCTGAGGGTAGGGTTCCTTTTTTCATCTGTTGAGGAGTGTTGAACCTCGCCTAAAACCTTGTGAACTCTTCTTTTTTATTGATGAGATGAGGCAAAATCTTGCGTGTAAGCTTGTATGAATATCTACACATACTAGCCATTGACGGGCCTGGATTCCTAGCCAAAACAAAACTTCCCGGGCATGAATATTGTTCTCCGCTATACTACATAGCTAGCCTCAACTCTTGTGGCCTTGTTCCGTTCATGCAGACAAGTTACGGCAAAATTCGCTTTACGCTTACTTGATTCCACCAGCGGCTCCATCAATCCTGTAGTACTCCAAAAGTCACCTGGATAGCTCGTTGATTGCCCATTTGACTCGCGTCTCCGGCCAAATAACCAAGACGTCTCCGCCTCCGCGTGACAGCCACTAACTACGGCTTCGGCTTGACTTCTCACGGCGGGGCACGCATCAATCGCCTGACCTTGTCCCTGCTCTACTGGTGATAATGGTGGCCGCTGTATGCATATGGATATTTCGTCGAGTGAAAAAGGTTTCTGTTGTCAGCTCTGCTTTGTAACCATCTGGATGCTTGATGCACCGGCTCTCTTTTCAGCTGATGAGAATATATCTTTACCTGCCTAGCTAGCTTGCATTCAGACACACTGACCGGCTGACTGACTAACTGGAACACCAATTTTTATTTTTTTGCGGTTGGAACTGGAACACCAATTTTGATCAGCTTGATTTTGGTTGTCATTCTCCTGCTGCTGATGCCGAGGCTTGCTAGCTGAAGCACACACATACATCTGGTAAACAAGTTTATCAAGACTTCCGGAAAATAGTGCGAATTCTTGTCGATTCAGGTGCGGGATGGGCGGGGCGGCCCCTTGCTCCCCAGTCGAGTTCGAGCTCGTCCATGGCAACCGCGGCGGGCAGAGCGGGACGGCGGGGCCGCGACGGGTAGGGCGGGACGGCGGGGCGCAGTCATCGGCCACGCCACGGCGCCAGCGGGACGGGCGGGCGAGGCGAGGTGGGCGAGGCGGCGGGCGGCCGGACGGGCGAGACGACAGGCGGGGCGAGCAAGGCGGCAGGGCGAGCGGCTAGGAAGGGGAGAGAAGGACCCGATCGAGGAGGCGGCTAGGGTTCTACGGGAGCCGGTGAGATTTTATACCAAATAGTGAAATGACGAAAATGCCCTCGACGGGGCAGCGTAATTACGCGCGGTGGCACGGTCGAGGTGAAACTATTCATTCCAGCAGTAACTTTTTTTTATCCGATGAGCGAGGTCGTTCCAGGGGTCGATCCGATGGCCCAGATCCAATCAAGCCACCTGATCCAACGGCGAGGAATCCCAAATCGTTGTGGTGCAGCCTAAGGAGCTTCTATTCTTATTTCTAGATTCCTCCCAATCCGCTCCCCAAACCAAACCCTAGCCACTTCACTCCACTCTTCTCCACCACCCAAGCTCCCGTACAATGATCTTCGGCCTTCTCCAGCATGGCAGGCAGTGGATCTGAGTCCTACACCTTCTGATCTGTCGACCCCGAGCTCATCCCATGCGGCCCTGAGGAGGAGATGGTCGTCAGGCTTGCACTTCACCGCTCCCGGGGGGAGGCCCGTGCGAGGCAGCGGTCAGACTCCTTCCGTCGGGAATCCATTACGTCTGCCCAAGTGGCTCATGGATCCGGCGCTAGGTGTTCCATTGCTGCCTCGCCGGAGGCGGTGCAGTCCGTTTGGCATCCGAACGCGGTGTTGGACGCGCAACCCCTCCGTTGATGCGCCGAGGCCATGGACGCACCATGGGCGTCGTCCGACGATAACATGGTGTGGCGTGCTCGCCGTGCGAGGCAGCGGGCGCGGGAGCTGGCGGCAACCCTCGCGGTGGTGGATGTTTAGAGAGGCGAAGTCGCATTCTCTAGCACCCCAACAGATGGCCTGCAATTCCGCGCGCCGCACCCGTCTCCTGGTGGATGTCGGCGGCTCCTGCCATGATGGATCCATCATCGATCTGACATCCACTGGAACCGGCAGGGTTCCGGGCTTCACGAGGAAGACTATGGCATGGGAGACGGTGGCGCCTTAAGTCCCATGAGCCGGTTCATGTCCCATGTCTTACAATACATCGCCCGTGACCGGACCAACACTCTGAGGGGCGCGGCCGGCCGCCGGACATGGGCACGACAGAGTCGGACGTGCTCCTCTTAAAATTAGGTTTACATTGCATATAACAATATGGATTTGAGGTTTCTAATTTGAGGTATCCGGTTTTGGAATCAGTTATTTGAGGTGTGACCGATCAGTGTCTACGGACGCGTCCGGGTGCATCCGCGGGAGTTTGAGGGGGCGTATTTGCCAAGTCCGATTGTAGGTGATCTAATGTTTGTGCCATTCATCTCAGAGGTGCGGAAAAGTTGTTACTGCTGGGACATATGTGTTGATTTTTGCTGATGCAGCTTTTGCTTGGTCATTGCAGATATGCCATGACTGCAAGGTATACCTGTCATGTTCCATCTCTTGCAGTCACATGTGCAGGTTGCCATGTCCACACAATATTGCTTTTCTTTGCTTGTTACTGCCAAATTGTTTCACAAGCTCTGTCAGCCTGGCAGTACTTGGCATATTTTTTATTCTCCTCTAGAATCTCTGAGTAATTTGGTGTGATTTTCCACCTGCAAGTCTGTAACTTCTCCCTAGTCTGTTGCCTCTTGATCATCTGCTTTGTCCTGATCCCTTCAAACATTGTTCTTATTGGTTTGGATCTAACATCAAGTATCATCTTGTTGAAGACTTCACTAAGGTTGTTCACAACTAGATCTGTTTTGCAAGTATGGTACATAGCATACCTAGCCCAAGCAGAGACTTCTATATTTAAGCCATTTCCAAGCATCCTCACATTGTGCTTTCAGCTCTGCCATCCCTAATTCATGCTCATGTCTAGTATAAGAGTAGCTAGCCTTGTCAACACACTTCTTTATTTCTTTGCTTCTGTAACCAGCTGATTGGAAGTTGGCATATATGTGCCTAAGACAGAATCTTTGAGGTGAATCAGGGAACACTTCATTTATTGCCTTAAGTAATCCCTGTACATTCACAAAATAGATCTACATATGAACACACTCACATAATTCAGTGAATTACAATAGCAACTATGATCAATGATTTAGTTTCTAACCTTTTGCCTGTCAGATATTATTGTGTATGTTCCAAATTTGTTGCCACTACCAATGCAGCATCTCAACTGAGTTAAAAACCAAGTCCAACTGTCTCCATTGTCAACCACACCAAAAGCTATAGGGTAGATGTTGTTTCCATCCCTTCCTGTGGCAGCAAGAATTTGTTGTCCAGTGGTTAACTTGATGAAACATCCATCAAGCGCTGGATGGAGTCACACATTAGCCACAGAAGAAAATTGACACACAAATATGTACAACACAATCAGGAAATATTTACCTATAAATGCTTTATAACCATTAAGAAACCCTTCCTTTGAAGATGCCAAACAGTAGAACATGTACTTGAATCTAGGAGTGGGTGCAGGGTTTTCTGGGTCAACAAATGTTGTTACAATACACCTGCTCCCAGGGTTTGTATCAAGAACAGCTTGAAGATAATCCCTCAGCCTCAAGTGCTGCTGCTTGTGGTCACCCTGCACCACACCAACAGCCTTCCTCCTTGCCCTATAGGCAACACTTCTTGAAACATCAACTGAGAATTTAGTCTTAGTCTTCTTTATTAATGCATTCACAGGAGATCTAATGTCTTCTCTCAATGCTGGTACTGATTTGGACAACCACTTTGTAGTAACATTTGTGGTCTCTGCACATGCTCCACAAGTATGCAGCATATCACACTTCTTGATGCAGAAAGTATTTTCATGAGCTATCTTAGATGCACTAATATGAAAATCACATCCATGGGCTCTCTCTGAGCACCAAACAATAATCCTATCAGGGGCATTTCTATGATACTGGAAATTCCTCAGAGTCTTGATGTGAAAATCCCTAAGTGCATCTCTGAACTCATAAACAAGAGTGAAGCACAATCCCTTACAAAACTGTTCATGTGGATCTGGAAGCTTCTCATTGAACCATACCCTATCCTTTGACTTCTTGAACACTCTTTTCCTGCCACTTGCTAGTTTGGAAGCTCCTTCAGGCTCTTCTTCTTCATCACTAATGCCAACATCACCAGGAAAACAAAATTCATCTGCTTCAGGAAACCAGTCTGGTTTTACCTCTTTCTGAACCTCTTGGTGGGATCTAATGGTTGGACCAGGGTTTCTGACTGGCTTAAGTTTCTGGACCACTGATGTATCTACTTCTGCAGCTTCTTCTTCAGAGGAGGAACCTGGATGTGATTGCACATTGTTGTCATCTGAACCTGACTGCACATCATCATAAAGAAATTCAGACACATCAGTGTCACCTTCAAAATGGTTAAAGTCATCTTCCATCTGCAGACTACTTTTCTTAAGCTCGTCCTTTCTGTCAATGACTGCATCCACCAACTTTGTGCAACTTTGTTGAGTGTTAATGCAATGTTCAGCAAAATAACTATCTCTATTTTCATCTGCATTACATGGCTCATCTGCTCTGACAACTCGTATGTTCACACTCTTCTCCTTCTCAAAGTGAATCAACATCTGTTGCACATCATGTTCAGAACCAAGATGCTCCATACCTTCTATTCCTTTCTCCTCATCGACAACATAGTACATATAATCATCAGCTGAGTAGCCCTCACTCCGAATGAGAGAAACCATAGTAAAAAATGAAATGTCTGACTGGTAAATTCCTCTAACCACAGATTCTCTCGCTAAGAAATGGAACCAAATTTCCCACTTGGGGTCATCAATACTGCACCACAAATTGGAAAATTTATAATTAAATGGTCTGCACAATATTTAGTGTCTGACAATTCAAATTTTCTATTTTCTGACATTTTGGATTCAGTCATAGCAAAACAAATTGTTAATGTTCCCAGAAGATTCCATTTCCTGTTGTGCTCAAACATGGTTCTAATGTAAATCTAACTATGCAACTATCCTATATATCGTGATTCCTAACAAAACAAATCATTTCAGAAAAACAATTACAGGTCGGACAGCAGGACAAGGAAGCTTGCCATACCTCGCGTCGCCAGTAGGACAAGGAAGGCTGCGCCGGCCTCGAGTTGCGCGTCTTCTCTTCGACGCTGCTACACGCCGCCTCACAATCGTCTGGGACGGCTCAGGTTGAGGCTGGGATTGGTTTTCGAGGAGAAAGCTACTGCTGCCTAGCCGTTATCAACCTCAACGAAGACGGCATCCCCGCCGCCCAAAGACGTCGGGCGCTCACCAAGCGATTCGCCGCCAGAGTTTGGATCCACCGCCATGAATGATGAAGACGACTAGGTTAGTGAGCTCGGGGGTGGGGGGTGGTGGGGACGACGAGCGAGCCGGTCGGCCAGGTTAGTCCTGGTCCGACCGGGCCCGACCGACGCGCGCGGCCTCCGTCCTGACAGGTGGGCCAGATCTGTCAGAAAGACATTTAAAACGCTTCAATCGTTCATCAACGCGATGTGGTAGTTTTTTGTCATGAAATCAGCACTAAATTAGAGTTTTTGGTCAGTTTTCAAAAAATCGTAGTTTTGTGGGACGCTTACGTGAAGTGTGATAGTTTTTTGTCAATTACTCATTTTGATCAGTTTGTTTCTCATGCTGCTGATGCTGAGGCTTGCTAGCTGAAGCACACACGTACATCTGGCAAATAAGTTTACGAAGACTTCCGGAAAATAGTATATAGCATGTGGTAAATAATTTTACTAGATTCAGGTACTCGCACTAAGGTATATAGCATATTCGGAAAGATTTGAGGTGGGTCAAGGAATGCAAGTGGACGGCGTCCGCATGTCCGTGACAGTCTGGTAACAGAAAATTTAAACTATAATAATTATTTTTTCCGTACCTAAATATATGACGTTTTGGTAGGCTAGAAGGGAGTATTAAAGTAATAAAAATTAGTGCAAATTTTGCTTCGCAGACGATCGTGGACATGTAGGCGCCGTCCAATAGGTCAAGGGGCTGCTGAGTACCTTCGCTGGCCACCTCTCTGCAGTCAGTCAGGCATCCATGGCCAGGTCACTCACTCATGACACAACCGAATCTCAAACTTCTCGAAAACGATTCATCACACAAACCCATACATATATTTGACTCATAAACGGTTGTTTCAGTTAAGCTAACAAACATTTTCTTGCAGGGGCTAATAAACCTACGCGTGTGTTAATCCAACGCATATGGTTCATGGAGGAACGCACACACTTGCTACGTGTACACACCTAAAAAAAATAACCAAACCGTTGCTTCTGAAACTCTCGAAAAGATTCGCTTCGCTGCTGGCGACGTTATCTACAACGCCCGGCGCGCGCGCCACCTGTTCGCCGGCCGGAATGCCAAGCGGAGGAGGAGCCATCAGCCATCAGGAGTGCCCGAGCGGCGCACTCAACTCCACACGTGGCACGCCGGCGAAAGAGGCCGCAGCACCGTCGGATGAGCGAGTCATTCTCGGAAAGAAACACACAACGGATCGAGTCGTTTCTCATTTTCATACGGTGAGTGATCTCGAGAGTCACGAGCAGAGACGGCAGCGTGAGTAGTGCCAAGGCCGGCAGCTGAGGTGTTCCTCGTCTCTGGAACTCTACAGGTTTGTTGAACAGTCAATAGACACGCACGGATTTCTGAGGCTGCTGTTACTTGGC
Organism: Aegilops longissima; assembly: GCA_021605205.1. Lineage (NCBI taxonomy): Eukaryota > Viridiplantae > Streptophyta > Magnoliopsida > Poales > Poaceae > Aegilops > Aegilops longissima. The sequence goes on from CM038677.1 coordinate 71,850,465, forward strand.
TCTGCAAAATATCAGCACTTCACAGGAAGCTATTACTACTACCTCCGTTTCCAAATAATTGTCTTTCTAGCCATCTCAAATGGACTATATTTTGAAACGAGGCAAAAGCTTTGCCTTATATTGATAAAGAAGGAGCAAGAACAACAGCAAGGTGGGGATGGCTTAGGCCATCCCAAAGGAAAAGGAAAAAAACAAAACAACAAACAAATCAGCCCACAAGATCCATGGGTTTTTGCTCCCGCTGAATCCAATCTTTGCTACCTCTCTTATCTTGTGCATGACCACCACCGCAGAGAGGATTTCTTGTTGAAGACTCTCTCATTTCTTTCCTTCCAGATTTCCCAAGTGATGAGCATGATAGCCGTTTTTAGACCTTTGGGAGAGGAAGAGGGCGACCTAGCTAAGGCCTGCCAATAGTCCACCACCTTGGGGCGACCAGAGCCCATGCTAAGCAGTAATTCCGGGCAGGAGAGCCAGGATGCCGCCGCGGACCAGATCCTCTTGGAGTAACGGCATTCAAAGAGCATGTGTCTCGCCGTCTCAGGGGAGCACCGGCATAGCTGGCAGGAGGGCTGGTGTGGCCATCCACGTTTGGCCAGGCGATCCGCGGTCCAGAGGCGATTTTGGACGGCGAGCCAAGCGAAGAAGCGGCATTTGGGAGGCGCCCACGTTTTCCAGACAATCGAGCCGAAGGAGCAAGGCAGCGCGGTCATGAACTGCGCCTTATAGGCGGAGCTCGCAGAGTAGCATCCATTTGGGGAGAGGGTCCAGATGATGGAATCTTCTATATCTGGGGAGAGCTGGATATCTGAGATGAGATCCCATAGCTGGACGAACTGGCCAATGTGCTCTGCCGTGAAGGCCTCCACCGCAATATCCGCTACCCGGTATGGTCGATAAGGGCATCATGGACCGTTCGGTTTTCCTCCTCGAAGCTTTGAAGATCGGAGGTGCCATATCTTTCGGTGGCTTGCCGTCAAGCCATGAGGAAGACCAAAGGAGGCCTTCTTGCCATCCCGATAGTAACACGAGTCGCGGCGTTGAAGAGCTGTCTATCGAGGCATCGTTAGGAGTTTCAAAACCTACCCAAGGTTTTTCAGAGCCTTCCATTAGTCCCAAAGCCAGCGAAGTCTAAGGCGGCGGAGAACCTTTCAAATCTAGGATCCCCAATCCACCAAGCTCCTTAGGGCGGCAGACCTTCCGCCATTGACCTTGCATTTCCCATCACGACAGATTCCTTGCAGTCCCATAGCATACATGACAGATCTTGGCCATAGCCCTTAGGAAGCCTTTATCCACTTTGATAGCGGTCAGGAGGAAGATCGGCATGGAAGAAAGGACAGATTTCACATAAGTGCAGCACCCCGCCCGATTTAGGAATCTTCCTTTCAGAGGGTTCAACCTTGACGCAGCTTTATCAATGTATGGCTGAAGGTCGGTCCTTTTGAGTCTACCAAGCGACAAGGGCAACCCCAAATACTTGAGAGGGAACTGGGTGATAGCCGCCGAGAAGTTTGCCAGAACTGCGGTGAGGTCAACATCGGAGCAGCGAATTGGGGCAATAGAGCTCTTAGCCACATTGGTCACCATGCCCGTAACCTCCCCGAAGCCTTGAAGAATATTTTCCAGGCAGGATATATCCTGCACCGAAGGGGCAATGAAGATGGCAGCATCATCAGCGTAAAGAGAGATCCGAGGATGTTGTGAACCTCCAGGACTTTCGCTCATCAGACCAGACGCAGTTGCTTTATCCAGAATTTGTTGCAGCGGGTCGATGGCGATATCGAAAAGCAGGGGGGATAGCGGGTCTCCTTGGCGAAGTCCTCGGCCGTGAGCAATGTCCTTACCGGGGATACCGTTAAGGATTACTCTAGACGTGGCCGAGGAGAAGAGGCTGGATAGCAGAGCACGCCATCTAGGAGGAAAGCCGAGACGGCGCAGAAGGTCGAGTAGATAGTCCCAGCGAACTGTGTCAAAAGCTTTGGCAATGTCCAGCTTTATGAGGAGAGCCGGAGTTTTGCTGCGATGGAGACTGCGAGCGGTGTTTCTGACATACATAAAGTTGTCTGTATGGTTCTTGTTTTGATGAAGGCACTTTGGCAGCGAGAAACAATAGCATCCATCTTCGGACCGAGCCGGCGAGCCATAGCTTTAGCGATAATCTTCGGGACCACGTGGATGAGGCTTATTGGCCTGAAATCCGTGATGGCTTCCGCACCGTCCTTCTTTGGAATGAGGACGATGTTAGCTATGTTGAGGATGGCGAAATTAGAAGCTGACTGCTCGGAGAAAGAAGTGATGGCCCTCATGAGATCATCTTTGACAATATCCCAGCATGATTGAAAGAAAGCAATGGAAAATCCATCGGGGCGGGGCCTTTTACAAGGCATATCATCGATCGCCTCCTTAATTTCCAACTCAGAGAAGGGAGGTCGAGATCTTCCAAAGCATGGGTGCTAGGATCAACGACCATCAATTGAAGTCTAGCTGCGGAGGGGAGGCGACCCAAGGTCTTGGAGAAGTGTTCGAGAATGACGTTCTCCTTATCTTCATGTGTTGCCAGCCAACCATCATTATGTTTGAGCCTTTGGATATGGTTCTTGCGTTTCCTCGAGTTAATCCGCAGATGAAAGAACTTTGTGTTGGCGTCTCCATCGCGAAGATAGTTGATTCTGGAGGCCTGACGTTTTCTAGAGCGTTCCAAGGCCACCAACCCTAGAATCCGTCTTTTAAGGCCAGCACGGAGGGCCCTCTCTTCCGTTGACAGGGGGCGAGAATCCTGGGCGACATCTAACTGGAGAATGACCTCCAGAGCCATGGAGAGCTGAAGCTTGCGGTTAGAGAAGAGACCCTGCTCCAGATCGCAAGCTGGCCAGGTGGTCTTGAGCTTGTGGTTGATTACGTGCACCGGCTGAGTGTGAGAAGAGGGCGCTGACCATGCCTGTAGAACCGTCTCTTGGAAACCCGGCATTTTAGTCCAGAAGGTTTCAAAGCGGAAAGTCGCAGGTTTACGGGGCCCACTCTGGTTGGAAAGGAGGAGGGGGCAGTGGTCCGACAAGGATGACGAAAGAGCGTGCAAGACATGGCTTTCGAAAGTCAAATCCCAGCTCGGGTTGCAAAAAGCGCGGTCCAGCCTCTCGAGAGTGGGGTTCTCCCTTTCATTGCTCCAGGTGAACTTCCTGTTCTGTAGTTTTATCTCCTTGAGATGGCAAGTATTCAGAGCACGCTGAATCGGCCCATGAGGCGAAGATTCAGCTTATCATTGTTCTTGTCTTCCGCTTGAAGGATGAGGTTAAAGTCACCAAGGATGAGCCATTTCGATCGTTGTTGGGAGCATGGCGATGATTTCGCAAGAAAAGCTCCTTTATCGTGTCAACGCTAGGGCCATATCTTGTGGTGAGGAGAAAAGAGGTGCTGCACTCACGGATGGTGATCTGGCGGAGATCAAAAAGCTGCCAATGTGAGCGTTTATAACAGAGACTTGATCTTCATTCCGAGAAGAAGAATACCACCTCATGTGCCAACAGCTGGCTTGTGAGCGAATGATCTGAGCTTAAAACCACCAATGTAGGCCGCAGTTTGCTGATCTATGAAATCAAGTTTGGTCTCTTGAAGACACGCGATATGGCAGGGAGTGTCTGACAGAAAGGCGTGGACCGTGTCTTTGCGAGCTTGGTCGTTCAGGCCTCGAACGTTCCAGTCAGCCACGTTGAGGTTGGGACCGATCATCTTAGCAGCTCAGAAAAGAAAGCCAGATAGTAGATGAAAACGGGGGTGACATGCCCGCCCCCAAAGCTATTGCATAACATCAAGATTGAGACAAACATGCCAAAACTAGGGGCCATCGAACCACGAAACCATAACCTGGTCTCCATCTAAGCAAAGTCTTTCTGAAGGCTAGAATCAGCTCCATCCGCACCGCCCATGGCGATCAGCGCATTATCCGCATCCATGATGCTACGAACGTTCAGCTTAAAAAGCATAGCTAGACCTTCAATGGTCTTGTCGGCAGCTGAGTCTTGAACTTGCGATGTACTTCTCCCTAGCTTGAATCGAGAGGCAAACCTTGACATCACAGCCCATTTTGTTGAGGAGCACTTGTATCGCCTTATCCATAGCGTGCATCACCGGCTTAGCACGAAGGCGCTTCTGCGGCGTGCCTCGGAAGGGCACAGCCACAGCTGGTCGAGGACGTGGTGTGATCGCAGCAGGCAGCGGGAGGAGCGCACAGCGGCCTGTCAAGAGATCTTCCACCGAGCTCAAAATAGGCGTTTGGCGGCGCAGACTCGAGCTCCGTGGAAGGCGTCTCCAGCTCCAGCAAGGTCGGGTCGGATGGGGCCTCGACCGCTGGCCCGCCTGCCCGTTTGGCTCTTGCATATGAAGTGGCAGGCGCCACCTCATGCCCCAGAGCATCGGAAGCTACCTTCTCCATGTCGTCGTCCCAGACCTCCGGAACGTGGGGCTGGAGCAGAAGCGAGAGCGGCGACGCTTGACAAGTGGGTGCAGCCATGGGACACTCCTCCACGGGGGCTTCATCTTCCCATGTACTCTGTGGGGCAGCCTCAACCGAGGTGGCAGCGGCGAAGCAATTCAGGACGTCAGGTACGCCTTTGATGGCCAGGGACCAGTCCCGGCACGGCTCCTGATGTGGCGAGGCGCGCCCGAGCGAGGTCAGCATAGGCGAGTTCGGGGACGCTCCCAAAGCCCACTGTGCAGCCAGCAGCTGTCCCGGCGCGAAGACGGTGGGCGCCGCGGAGGGAGTGGTAGGCGTCATCGGCTGTAGAGGTTTCATGGTGGCGGAATGCAGCGCGGTCTCAGGAGCAGCAGAAACTGAATGCTGGAGCTGCACCAGGACGGAAGCCAGGGCTGGGGGCGTGGCTACAGCCGGGGTCGCGTCCTTCTGGTTGTAGCTGCGGTGCCCGCGCTCGCTGTTGTGGTGGCGAGAGGAGCGATGGTGTCCATGGCTGCATCGACGGTTGTCCAGGGGTGCGCGACGGCCGGAGTCTCTTGCGCGCGACCTATCTCGAGCGTGGCGAGGAGAATGGCGGTCAGCGTCACCATCATCGTCATGTGGATGGCGTGTGGTTGGCCTGCGATCATCACAGCGTCGTCCAGCGCGGGATCGGCTGCGGCGGCGTTCCTCGCGGCTGCGTGAACGGGAGCGTCTGGAGTTGTCATGGCCAACGTAGCCCCGCGAACGGGAGCGGCGCGCCTCCACACCGTCCGTAGGCCGAGAGCGGGAGCGGCGCGCCTCCGTACCTTCCGCGGGTCGAGAGCGGGAGCGGCGCGACCCCTCAGGCGCAGGTCTTGAGCGGGAGCGTCGAGAGTCGCCGCGCCTGGCTTGAAACCTTCCCAGGTCCTTCTGGTCGCAGGCGTCCTTGTCGCGCGGGCGGAGGTCACCGAGTGGTGGGATCGCCGCCGGGAGGACGGAGCCGGCGCCCGCATCCACTGACATGCCATCTATGGTGCCCAGGTGGCAAGGCGGGAGGGCGTGCACTCGCGGCCTGAAGTCCGAGATAGGGGCGCCACCATCAAGCACCGGTGCGCCGTTGAAATCCTCGATGCGGTCGATGTGGAGAAGTACCCGGAAGGTCATGCCCCTCTTCCACTGGTCCGGTCTGTCCTCGTCGATGCGAATCCTTGAAGAGAGGCCGCAAGGCGCTTTGTTGACGAAGGTGCACCACATGGCCTTGGCGATGCGGCGCGGGGACGGCGTCCAGACCCACATACCGAACGATGAGGTGACTTCCATCGTGGTGAAGCCGTCGTCGAACCGTTGCACCGCGCAGTTCCGCCCCACAAGTTGGTCCACGATTTCCGGGCGCCAAGCGAACGGCGGCAGGCCGTCCACCAACACATGGGCGCGGTAGTGGAGGTCAGCGTTGTAGCCGTGCGAGACCGCACGCCATGGCCGGAAGTGGACGTCGAGCCCATCAAGCTTGAAGCAGCATCTTTCGGTGCGCATCACCCGGTCGCGGAGCTCGGCGGAGGAAAATTTGACGATGTACTGCTCGGGGAAGTGGGAGCTCACCACCAACTCCGAGGGACGGAGACGGTACTTCCTGCAGAAGACGTCTTCAACGTCGGAGCGGTCGGCCCCCGACGGTGCAGAGAGCGTCCAAGCCACGATGGCCGAGCTTTCCCAGTCCAGCCGAGCGCGGTCGAGGTCGTAGGAGGTGGCGATGTAGCACGTATCTTCCTCTGTGCGGAGCGACGGGTCGCCCAGTCCAACGCCGTCCATCTCAGCAGCCGCGCAGACGGTGGCCGGCGGGGCCGGAGGGTTGAGAGGCGTCGGGCTCGGGGTGGAGGCTTGCAGAAACGAGCGCGGAGGCCTCTTGGGGTGGCGCCCCGCGTGCGACGGCGGCGAGGTGGTTGGGGACTTGCAGCGGTGGCGAGTCGAGTCTGCCTTTTGAAGGCACGGAGGATGGCTGTTCTCCTCCCCCTTGATGACCGCGCGAGGAAGAGGAGCAGCGGCGCAGCAATGAAGAGGCGGCGTTTCGTGTTTCGAAGCGGGCTTCACGACGCGCGACGGGAACGCACTAGAGTCCAGCCCGGTTCCGATTCCCGAGGAGAAAACGGTGGGCCAGCGGGATCCTGCCGACGCACGGGAGGTTGAGCCTTGGCGCCTTGGAGATGGGGGCTGGGAGGATGAAGCGCACCGAGCCCAGCAGCGTGCTGGTCTGGAAGAGGAAGCGAACGAAGATTCCTTCGGGCAGCCGGCGAGAAGGGCGAAGATGGAGGACAGCCCGCTCCTCCAGGCGACAATGACGCGCCATTAACGCGTCGCAGACCTCATGGGGCAACACGTCCAGGATGAGAGAGCCGACAGCCGGAGCTTGAGGCGAGGCGGCGCGACGAGCCTCGTCGGAGGCGGAAGGGGCTCGGCAAGCGGCGGCACCGGATCTTGGCGCCAAGGTTGAGCTGGCCTCTGAGGGGGCCGAGGGGTAGCCGAGGCGGGGAGGTGGGGAGGTGGAAGGTGGTGGAGGGCGCCGGGAGGGTTGGCCAAAGCTGGGACGCCGGCAGGAGGCGGCGGCGGCGGCCCGCCGCTGGGAGCGGGGGAGTCGCAGGAGCGCGGCCTCCTAACGGTCATGTTGCGCAGGAACACCCTTACCCCAAATTCTGCTCCCTCAAATGGACTATAACATACGGATATATGTAGACATGTTTTAGAGTGTATATTCACTCATTTTGCTCCGTATGTAGTCACTTGTTGAAATCTCTAGAGAGTCAATTATTTAGGAACGGAGGGAGTACTTCAGTATTCTTGATCTTTTTTGAAACAAGATATTCTTGATCTTTTGGTTTTCTATCTTATCTTGGACGCCGATCAATTGCTTTCACCACCTTTAACATGCGCAGCCTGCGTTTGACATAGCGACGTGGGAACACAAACTGACCGTCATTTTTTCAAACTTCCACTGGTACTACATATTCATAGACAAAAGTATCACTTGATTAGGTTTTTGTACTCCAAATAAGAACAGTCGACAGTGACGAAACAACCCTCCAACCATGTGTATCAAACCTAATTAAAGGTCACCGCTAATTAAACGTGTGACATACCCTAGTTGGGCACAGTGACGGAGCCAGAACTTTTGTGGAGCCTGGGCAAGTTGAGCCTAAGTATATAATTAATCTAGAAATCAAAATCGGGTATTCGAATACACATCATATAATATATCACCAAACTTCTGAATGACAAATCCATATTAATAATGAAGTGAAAACATAAATATAATAATCACACAAAATGTAATTTTAAAGTGAACTTAATATATAATATATCAATATCTATTTCATAGACCAAATAAAGCTCAGACTTGACAACAAAAGATAAATAAATAGCCCTGCATAGAGGCAAACTCACAATGTTGTCAACAAACGTAAAGCTATCCATACCTAGATGTCACCGGGTGTGATCTTGCAACTTCTTCCACCACAGTCAAAAGAATCTCTCATTTGTTCATTTTTGCCAAAACAAAGACATACAATCACCCTTGCGTAGAGGCAAAATCGCCATGTTGCCAAAGTCCTAGAAGGCACTACAAGATAGAAAATGAATTTGTAATTAAGTTGTGAGGCGTGAATATATTAAATCTTGAAAGCTTGCAAGAATAGAGATGGCCAGATGGAACATACGGACAGTGCACTAAAGAAAATCACGGGGCAAATACCCTTTCCAAGACCTCATTGCAGTAAATGTTTGAATAATATCATTATCATCAACTGAGTTGAATAACTCCTGTTTTGTCTAACATATCATCAAGTCATTGAACCATTCATTATTTCCGGTTGGCAATGTTAGGCTGTGGTTGTGCCTCAACTTCTATTTGCGGTTGCACACCATTCACATTTTCAGTGCTTGCATGTGTGAATACATAAACAAACATCGTGTCCCTAGTAAGCCTCTACTAGACTAGCTCGTTGATCAAAGATGGTTAAGGTTTCCTAACCATAGACATGAGTTGTCATTTGATAACGGGATCACATCATTAGGAGAATGATGTGATGGACAAGACCCATCCGTTAGCTTAGCATAATGACCGTTCAGTTTTAATGTTATTGCTTTCTTCATGTCAAATACATATTTCTTCTACTATGAGATTATGCAACTCCCAGATACCGGAGGAATACCATATGTGCTATTAAACGTCACAATGTAACTGAGTGATTATAAAGATGCTCTACATATATCTCCGAAGGTGTTTGTTGGGTTGGCATAGATCGTGATTAGGATTTAACACCCTGAGTATCGGATAGGTATCTCTGGGCCCTCTCGGTAATACACATCATAAGCTTGCAAGCAAACGACTAAGGAGTTAGTCATGAGGTGATGTATTACGGAACGAGTAAAGATACTTCTGGGTAACGAGCTTGAACTAGGTATGAGGATACCGACGATCGAATCTCGGGCAAGTAACATACCGATGAAAAAGGGAATAACATATGTTGTCATGACGGTTCGACCGATAAAGATCTTCATAGAATATGTGGGAACCAATATGAGCATCCAGGTTCCGCTATTGGTTATTGACTAGAGAGGTGTCTCGGTCATGTATACATAGTTCTCGAACCCGTAGGCTTAACGTTCTTACTAGGGGTCCGCACGCTTAACGTTCGATGACGGTTTGTATTATATGAGTTATGTGTTTTGGTGACCGAAGGCTGTTCGGAGTTCCGGATGAGATCACGGACATGACGAGGAGTCTCGAAATGGTTGAGAGGTAAATATTTATATTTTTGAAGGTAGTATTCGGATTCTGGAAGGGTTTCGGAGTGTGTCGGGTACATACCGGAGTACCGCAGGGGTTACCGGAACCCCCCAGGGGAAGATATGGGCCATATGGGACATAGGAGGAAGTCTAACCAGCACACAATGGGCTGGCACACCCCCCACAAGGTAGGAGGCCGAATTGGATTAGGGAAGGGGGCGGCGCCCCCCTTTCCTTCTCCTACTCCCTCTCCTTTCCCCCTTTTCCCCTCCGGAAGAAGGAAAAAAAGGGGGGCCGAATCCTACTAGGACTGGAGTCCTAGTAGGACTCCCCTCCCCTTGGAGCGCCCCTTGATGGCTGGCCTCCTCCTCCCCTCCTTTATATACGGGGGCAGGGGCACCCCAAAGCACAACGGTTATTCTCTTAGCCGTGTGTGGTGCCCCCCTCCACAGTTTACTCCTCCGGTCATAACGTCGTAGTGCTCAGGCGAAGCCCAGCGCGGATCACATCACCATCACCATCACCATGCCGTCGTGCTGACGGAACTCTCCCTCGACCCTCTGCTGGGTCAAGAGTTCGAGGGACGTCATCGAGCTGAACGTGTGCTGAACTCGGAGGTGTCGTACGTTCGGTACTTGATCGGTTGGATGAAGACGTTCGACTACATCAACCGCGTTAAACTAACGCTTCCGCTTTCGGTCTACGAGGGTACGTGGACACACTCTCCCCCTCTCATTGCTATGCATCTCCTAGATAGATCTTGCATGATCGTAGGAATTTTTTTGAAATTGCATGCTACGTTCCCCAACAGTGGCATCAGAGCCTGGTCTATGCGTAGATGATATGCACGAGTAGAACACAAAGAGTTGTGGGCGATAATAGTCATATTGCTTACCACTAACGTCTTATTTTGATTCGGCGGTATTGTTGGATGAAGCAGCCCAGACCAACCTTACATGACCATGTTGATGAGACCGTTCCACCGACAGACATGCAACTTGTTTTGCATAAAGGTGGCTGGCGGGTGTCTGTTTCTCCAACTTTAGTTGAATCGAATTTGACTACGGCCGGTCCTTGTTGAAGGTTAAAACAACACACTTTACGAAAAATCATTTTGGTTTTGATGCGTAGGTAAGAACGGTTCTTACTAGAAGCCCGTAGCAGCCACGTAAAACTTACAACAACAAAGTAGAGGACATCTAACTTGTTTTTGCAGGGCTTGTTGTGATGTGATATGGTCAAGACATGATGTGATATATGTTGTTGTATGAGATGATCATGTTTTGTAAAAGTTATCGGCAACTGACAGGAGTATTATGGTTGTCGCTTTATTGTATGAGATGCACACGCCATATAATTGCTTTACTTTATCACTATGTGTTAGCGATAGTTGTAGAAGCAATAGTTGGCGAGACGACCACGACACTACGATGGAGATCAAGGTGTCGAGCCAGTGACGATGGAGATCATGATGGTGCTTTGGAGATGGAGATCAAATGCACAAGATGATGATGGCCATATCATGTCACATATTTTGATTGCATGTGATGTTTATCTTTTATGCATCTTATTTTGCTTAGTACGGCGGTAGCATTATAAGATGATCCCTCAATAAAAATTTCAAGGTATAAGTGTTCTCCCTGAATATGCACTGTTGCGACAGTTCGTCGTGCCGAGACACCACGTGATGATCGGGTGTCATAAGCTCTACGTTCACATACAACGGGTGCAAGAAAGTTTTGCACGTGCGGAATACACGGGTTAAACTTGACGAGCCTAGCATATGCAGATATGGCCTCAGAACACTCAGACCGAAAGGTCGAACGTGAATCATATAGTAGATATGATCGACATAGAGATGTTCACCATTGAAAACTACTCCATCTCACGTGATGATCGGACATGGTTTAGTTGATTTGGATCACGTGATCATTTAGATGACTCGAGGGATGTCTATCTAAGTGGGAGTTCTTAAGTAATATGATTAATTGAACTGTAATTTATCATGAACTTAGTCCTGATAGTTTTTGCATATCTTTGTTGTAGATCAATCGCCCGTGCTACCGTTCCTTTGAATTTTAATGCGTTCCTAGAGAAAGCTAAGTTGAAAGATGATGGCAGCAACTACACGGACCGGGTTTGTAACTTGAGGATTATCCTCATTCCTGCACAGAAGAATTATGTACTTGATGCACCGCTAGGTGAAAGGCCTGCTACAGGAGCTGATGCTGATGTTATGAACGCCTGGCAAGCTCGATCTGGTGACTACTCGATAGTTCAGTGTGCCATGCTTTACGGCTTAGAATTGGGACTTCAAAGACGTTTTGAACATCATGGAGCATATGAGATGTTCCAGGAATTGAAGTTGATATTTCAAGCAAATGCCCGAGTTGAGAGATATGAAGTTTCCAACAAGTTCTATAGCTGCAAGATGGAGGAGAACATTTCTGTCAGTGAACACATACTCAGAATGTCTGGGTACCATAACCACTTGACTCAGTTGGGAGTTAATCTTCCGGATGATTGTGTTATTGACAAGAGTTCTTCAATCACTGCCACCAAGCTATAAAGGATTCGTGATGAACTATATTATGCAAGGGATGGAGAAGACTATTCCCGAGCTCTTCGCAATGCTCAAAGCTGCGGAGGTAGAAATCAAGAAGGAGCATCAAGTGTTGATGGCTAACAAGACCACTAGTTTCAAGAAAAAGGACAAAAGGGAAGAAGGGGAACTTCAAGAAGAATGGCAAGCAAGTTGCCACTCCCGGGAAGAAGCCCAAGTCTGGACCTAAGTCTGAAGCTGAGTGCTTCTACTGCAAAGGGATTGGTCACTGGAAGCGGAACTGCCCCAAGTATTTGGCGGATAAGAAGGATGGCAAAGTGAACAAAGGTATATTTTATATACATGGTATTGATGTGTACCTTACTAATGCTCGTAGTAGTGCCTAGGTATTTAATACCGGTTCGGTTGCTCATATTTGTAACTCGAAACAGGGGCTACGGATTAAACGAAGATTGGCTAAGGACGAGGTGACGATGCGCGTCGGGAATGGTTCCAAGGTCGATGTGATCGCCGTCGGCACGCTACCTCTGCATCTACCTTCGGGATTAGTTTTAGACCTGAATAATTGTTATTTGGTGCCAGCATTGAGCATGAACATTATATCTGGATCTTGTTTGATGCGAGACAGTTATTCATTTAAATCAGAGAATAATGGTAGTTCTATTTATATGGGTAATATCTTTTATGGTCATGCACCCTTGAAGAGTGGTCTATTTTTGTTGAATCTCGATCGTGGTGATACACATATTCATAATATTGATGCCAAAAGATGCAAAGTTGATAATTATAGTGCAACATATTTATGGCACTGCCGTTTAGGTCATATTGGTGTAAAGCGCATGAACAAACTCCATGCAGATGGACTTTTGGAATCACCTGATTATGAATCATTTGATGCTTGCGAGCCATGCCTCATGGACAAGATGACTAAGACTCCGTTCTTCGGAACAATGGAGCGAGCTACTGACTTATTGGAAATAATACCGATGTATGCAGACCGATGAGTGTTGAGGCTCGCGGCGGGTATCGTTATTTTTTTACCTTCACAGATGATTTGAACAGATATGGGTATATCTACTTAATGAAACACAAGTCTGAAACATTTGAAAAGTTCAAAGAATTTCAGAGTGAAGTGGAGAATCATCGTAACAACAAACTAAAGTTTCTTCCATCTGATCGCGGAGGCGAATATTTGAGTTACAAGTTTGGCCTTCATTTAAAACAATGTGGAATAGTTTCACAACTCACGCCACCTAGAACACCGCAGCGTAATGGTGTGTCTGAACGTCGTAACCGTACTTTATTTGATATGGTGTGATCTAGATGTCTCTTACCGATTTACCACTATCATTTTGGGGTTATGCATTAGAGACTGATGCATTCACTGTAAATAGGGCATCATCTAAATCCATTGAGACGACACCATATGAACTATGGTTTGGCAAGAAACCTAAGTTGTCGTTTCTTAAAGTTTGGGGTTGCGATGCTTATGTGAAAAAGCTTCCGCCTGATAAGCTCGAACCCAAATCGGAGAAGTGCGTCTTCATAGGATACCCAAAAGAAACTGTTGGGTACACCTTCTATCACAGATCCGAAGGCATGATCTTTGTTGCTAAGAATGGATCCTTTCTAGAGAAGGAGTTTCTCTCGAAGAAGTGAGTGGGAGGAAAGTAGAACTTGATGAGGTAATTGTACCTTCTCTTGAATTGGAAAGTAGTTCATCACAGAAATCTGTTCCAGTGATGCCTACAAAAATTAGTGAGGAAGATAATGATAATGATCATGCAACTTCAGATCAAGTTACTACCGAACCTCGTAGGTCAACCAGAGCACATTCCGCACCAGAGTGGTACGGTAATCATGTTCTGGAAGTCATGTTACTAGACCATGACGAACCCATGAACTATGAGGAAGCAATGATGAGCCCAGATTCCGCAAAATGGCTTGAGGCCATGAAATCTGAGATGGGATCCATGTATGAGAACAAAGTATGGACTTTGGTGGACTTGCCCGATGATCGGCAAGCCATAGAGAATAAATGGATCTTAAAGAAGAAGACTGACGCTGATGGTAATGTTACTATCTACAAAGCTCGACTTGTCGCAAAAGGTTTTTGAAAAGTTCAAGGAGTTGACTACGATGAGACCTTCTCACCCGTAGCGATGCTCAAGTCTGTCCGAATCATGTTAGCAATTTTCCGCATTTTATGATTATGAAATCTGGCAAATGAATGTCAAAACTGCATTCCTTAATGGATACCTTAAAGAAGAGTTGTATATGATGCAACCAGAAGGTTTTTTCGATCCTAAAGGTGCTAACAAAGTATGCAAGCTCCAGCGATCTATTTATGGACTGGTGCAAGCCTCTCGGAGTTGGAATATATGTTTTGATGAGGTGATCAAAGCATATGGTTTTATACATACTTTTAGAGAATCTTGTATTTACAAGAAAGTGAGTGGGAGCTCTGTAGCATTTCTAATATTATATGTGGATGACATATTGTTGATTGGAAATGATATAGAATTTCCGGATAGCATAAAAGGATACTTGAATAAGAGTTTTTCAATGAAAGACCTCGGTGAAGCTGCTTATATATTGGGCATCAAGATCTATAGAGATAGATCAAGACGCTTAATTTGACTTTCACAAAGCACATACCTTGATAAGATTTTGAAGAAGTTCAAAATGGATCAGTCAAAGAAAGGGTTATTGCATGTATTACAAGGTATGAAGTTGAGTCAGACTCAATGCCCGACCACTTCAGAAGATAGAGAGAAAATAAAAGTCATTCCCTATGCTTCAGCCATAGGTTCTATCATGTATGCAATGATGTGTACCAGACCTGATGCGTGCCTTGCTATAAGTATAGCAGGGAGGTACCGAAGTAATCCAGGAGTGGATCACTAGATAGCGGTCAAGAACATCATGAAGTACCTGAAAAGGGCTAAGGATATGTTTCTCATTTATGGAGGTGACAAAGAGCTCATCGTAAATGGTTACGTCGATGCTAGCTTTGACACTGATCCGGATGACTCTAAGTCACAAACCGGATACGTATTTATATTGAATGGTGGAGCTGTCAGTTGGTGTAGTTCCAAGCAAAGTGTCGTGGCGGGATCCACGTGTGAAGCAGATACATAGCTTCTTCGGAAGCAGCAAATGAAGGAGTCTGGATGAAGGAGTTCATATCCGATCTAGGTGTAATACCTAGTGCATCGGGTCCAATGAAAATATTTTGTGACAATGCTTGAGCAATTGCCTTGGCGAAGGAATCCAGGTATCACAAAAGAACTAAACACATCAAGAGACGCTTCAACTCCATCCGTGATCAAGTCATGGAGGGAGACATAGAGATTTGCAAAATACATACGGATTTGAATGTGACAGACCCGTTGACTAAGCCTCTTCCACGAGCAAACATGATGAGCACCAAGACTCCATGGGTGTTAGAATCATTACAATGTAATCTAGATTACTGACTCTAGTGCAAGTGGGAGACTGAAGAAAAAATTCCCTAGAGGCAATAATAAAGTTGTTATTTATATTTCCTTGTGTCATGATAAATATCTATTATTCATGCTAGAATTGTATTAACCGGAAACTTGATACATGTGTGAATACATAGACAAAACAAAGTGTCCCTAGTATGCCTCTACTAGACTAGCTCGTTAACCAAAGATGGTTAAGTTTCCTAACCATAGACATGTGTTGTCATTTGATGAACGGGATCACATCATTAGGAGAATGATGTGATGGACAAGACCCATCCGTTAGCTTAGCATAATGATCGTTAAGTTTTATTGCTACCGCTTTTTTTATGACTTATACATATTCCTTTGACTATGAGATTATGCAAATCCCAAATACCAGAGGAATACCTTGTGTGTTATCAAATGTCACAACGGAAAAGGGTGATTATAAAGATGCTCTATAGGTATCTTCGAAGATATTTTATTGGGTTGGCATAGATCGAGATTAGGATTTGTCACTCCGAGTATCGGAGAGGTATCTCTGGGCCCTCTCCGTAATCCACATCATTATAAGCCTTGCAAGCAATGTGACTAATGAGTTAGTTGCGGGATGATGCATTACAGAATGAGTAAAGAGACTTGCCGGTAACGAGATTGAACTAGGTATGTGGATACCGACGATTGAATCTCAGGCAAGTAACATACCGATGACAAAGGGAATAACATATGTTGTCATGACGGTTCGACCGATAAAGATCTTCATAGAATATGTGGGAGCCAATATGAGCATCCAGGTTCCACTATTGGTTATTGACCGGAGAGGTTTCTCGGTCATGTCTCATAGTTCTCGAACCCGTAGGGTCCGCACGCTTAACGTTCGATGACGATTTGTATTATGAGTTATGTGTTTTGGTGACCGAAGTTTGTTATGAGTCCCGGATGACTTCACGGACATGACGAGGAGTCTCGTAATGTTTGAGAGGTAAGGATTGATATATTAGACGATGATCTTCGGACACCTGAATCGTTCCGGATCGTTCCGGCCGCCTCCTCCCCTCCTCCTTTATATACGGGGGCAGGGGCACCCCAAAGTACAACAGTTATTCTCTTAGCCATGTGAGGTGCCCCCCTCCACAGTCTACTCCTCCGGTCATAGCGTCGTAGTACTTAGGCAAAGCCCTGCGCGGATCACATCACCATCACCATCACCACGCCGTCGTGCTAACGAAACTCTCCCTTGACCCTCTGCTGGATCAAGAGTTCGAGGGACGTCATCGAGCTGAACGTGTGCTGAACTCGGAGGTGTCGTAAGTTTGGTACTTGATCGATTGGATCGTGAAGACGTTCGACTACATCAACCGCATTAAACTAATGCTTCCGCTTTCGTTCTACGAGGGTACGTGGACACACTCTCCCCCTCTCATTTCTATGCATCTCCTAGATAATCTTGCATGATCGTAGGATTTTTTTTGAAATTGCATGATGTGTTCCCCAACAATTGGATCATGTTTATTGCAATACGGTTATTCATTTAAGTCAAATAATAATTCTTGTCCTGTTTACATGAATAAAACCTTCTATGGTCATACACTAAATATAAATGGTTTATTGAATCTCGATCGTAGTGGTACACATATTCATAATATTGATGCCAAAAGATGCAAAGTTGATAATGATAGTGCAACATACTTGTGGCACTGCCGTTTTGATCATATTGGTGTAAAGCTTATGAAGAAACTTCGTGCGACTGGAAAGTTGGAATCATTTGATGCTTGCGAACCATGCATCATGGGAAAGATGACTAAAACTCCGTTCTCCGGAACAATGGAGCGAGCTAATGACTTATTGGAAGTAATACATTACCGATGTATGTGGTCCGATAAGTGTTAAGGCACGCGGCGGGTATCGTTATTTTCTAACCTTCACAGATGATTTGAGTAGGTATGGGTATATCTACTTGATGAAATACAAGTCTGAAACATTTGAAAAGTTCATAGAATTTTAGAGTGAAGTAGAAAATCATCGTAACAAGAAAATAAAGTTGCTACGATCTGATCACGGAGGTAAATATTTGAGTTACGAATTTGGCCTTCATTTAAAATAATGTGGTATAGTTTCACAACTCACACCACCTGGAACACCATAGGGTAATGGTGTGTCTGAACGTCGTAACCATACTTTATTAGATATGGTGCGATCTATGATGTCTCTTACCGATTTACCACTATCGTTTTGGGGTTATGCATTAGAGACAACTGCATTCACGTTAAATAGGGCACCGTCCAAATCCATTGAGACGACACTGTATGAACTGTGGTTTGGTAAGAAACGTAAGCTGACGTTTCTTAAAAATTGGGGTTGCGACACTTATGTCAAAAGGCTTCAGCCTAATAAGCTCGAACCCAAATCGGAGAAGTGCATCTTCATATGATACCCTAAGGAAACAATTGGGTACACCTTTTACCGTAGATACGAAGGCAATATCTTTGTTGCCCATAATGGAACCTTTCTAGAGAAGGAGTTTCTCTCGAAAGAAGTGAGTGGGAGGAAAGTAGAACTTGATGAGGTAATTGTACCTTCTTTCGAATTGGAAAGTTGCACATCAGTGAAATTTGTTCCCGTGATGCCTACACCAACTAGAGAGGAAGCTAATGATGATGATCATGAAACTTCAGATCAAGTTACTACCGAACCTCGTAGGTCAACTAGAGCACGTTCTGTGCCAGAGTGGTATGGTAATCATGTCCTGGAAGTCATGTTATTAGACCATGGTGAACCTACGAACTATGAAGAAGCTATGATGAGCCCAGATTCCGAGAGATGGCTTGAAGCCATGAAATCTGAGATAGGATCCATGTATGAGAATAAAGTGTGGACTTTGGTGGACTTGACCGACGATCCGCAAGACATTGAGAATAAATGGATCTTCATGAGGAAGACGGACACTGATGGTAGTGTTACTATCTACAAAGCTCGACTTGTCGCAAAAGGTTTTCGACAAGTTCAAGGCGTTGACTACGATGAGATTTTCTCACTCTTAGCGATGCTTAAGTCTTTCCGAATCACGTTAGCAATTGCCGCATTTTATAAAATTTGGCAAATTGGTATCAAAACTACATTCCTTAATGAATTTATTAAAGAAGAGTTGTATATGATGCAACCAAAAGGTTTTGTCAATCCTAAAGGTGGTTACAAAATGTGCAAGCTCTAGTGATCCATCTATTGACTGGTGCAACCATCTCGGAGTTGGAATATACGCTTTGATGAGTTGATCAAAGCATATAGTTTTATACAGACTAGCGGTGAAGCCTGTATTTACAAGAAAGTGAGTGGGAGCACTACAACCTTTCTAATAAGTATATGTGAATGACATATTGTTGATCGGAAATGATGTAGAATTTTCTAGAAAGCATAAAGGAGTGTTTGAAAGGAGTTTTTCAAAGAAAGACCTCGGTGAAGCTTCTTACATATTGAGCATCAAGATCTATAGAGATAGATCAAGACGCTTGATAAGACTTTCGATGAGTACATACCTTGATAATATTTTGAAGGAGTTCAAAATGGATCGGTCAAATAAGGAGTTTTTGCCTGAGTTGTAAGGTATGAAGTTGAGTAAGACTCAAAACCCGACCACGGAAGAAGATAGAGAGAGAATGAAAGTCATTCCCTATACCTCAGCCGGGGATATACCCCGCGGTATGACCTAGCCGGAAGTATGACCCGGCCGGACTTGGCGCTTCACCGTGACCCGCCGGAGGACTGGCGACTCACGGGTCTGGCGGCTCAGTCGTCAGACGACTCATGAGCCTGACGACTCACGGATGACCCCGACGGCGGGCCAGATAGAAGACTAGGACCAAGGCCCAGAAGGCCGGCTCATCTTATGGTGGGCCGGCTTAAGAGGAAAGGGATGACGAATATTTCCTTTACGCGGAAGCAAGACCCGGACTTGTATTCAACTTGTAAGAATAGATAGACTAGCCCTAGTCCTACTAGGACTCCATATGTAATCCGCCCCTCCAACTTATATACGGAGGGGGCAGGGCTCCCCAAAGAGGGACAGGCAAGAAGAACAATAATCTCTAGGGCTAGACACAACTAAAGGGGAGCCGGCTTATGCGGCGTCTCCCTGATGAGCATAATGAGATCTAGCCACAAACAACATGTAGGGCTATTACCGGATGATGTTTCCCGGGGCCCGAAGCTGTCTAAATCCTTGTCTTGTGTGTTGCGTCTCTCGTGCCGATCAACCCCTCTCAAGCTACCGCATAGATGCGTTGGCCTCGCGAGTAAGTCCTGACACTGAGGACATCTGCCGTGACAAATCCACGACAGTTGGCGCCCACCGTGGGGCTCACGCACGATGGTGTTGAGTTCTTGGAGGGATTCTTCCCAGGGTTTCGAGAAGCTCGCGATCGTTCAGATGAAGAAGAGTCAGCACAGGATCGAGTCCGAGTTCATCAGACGAGGTTGAAAAGAAGGAAAAAGTCCAGCGACAACAATAAGTTGTCTTTCCAAGTTTGTTGCTATAGATGGAAAATTCTACGGCGAGACCTGGATAAGGTTTTGTTTGGATCTGCTATCGGTGTGGCTGCTACGCGTCGCCGAGTCAGACAAGAATTCCACTACAGCCGCCGTATGCCTCGTAGTACCAATTTGTATCAACGCGTGCGTGAGTGGGCTGGAATCAAGTCCCGAGGTCAACCATGACCCAGAAGAGGATAGGATCATGGGCACGGACTCCGTCGCTGCGTCTGGCCGGCTGTCGCCTCGCACCTCTGCCTCCGGCCGGTCACTGGTCCGGGTCGGCTGTCACGTCGCCGTGCCTCGAGTGGTTGCCTCGGCCTCTCTGCCTGCTGCCGGTGCGTGCCTCTGAGCTACCGCCTCTATTGCTGTGGTGCGGCCGCCCTTTCAAATTCTTACTCTGTACGAGTAAAAGACCCGGCCACACCTTGTGCACCCTTGTGCCTGCTAATGAAGGTATGAGTAAAAGAGATTAGTATGGCCGGTTGGAAGAAAAGTCAGAAGATCTGGGTGTTTGTTGTTTAAAAAAAAGTGCCACGATGGCGTATCTACCCGGAGAGTCACGGGTGCATGAAAACTGATGTCACTACTGTCATTGCTGCATCCCACACAAGGCCAAGTACTGGTAGTATTTTTCTCTGTTCAAAGGTTAAAAATCGCAGTACAAAAAAATCCTGGACATATTCTAGCAGACGTTTGGCATCTATTGTCCAAATACATCAGGTGATATCTTTCCTCTGTATTTTATTAGCATGTTAATTCGTATGAGAATAATTATTTGGGCATGTAATATTGTTTCGTAGGACAATTGTTCATTACAAATGAGGTGCTATACTGTGGCTATGGAGCACGCACGGGCAACATCCAGTAGAAATGTTTTCATCCATGCCACATTACCCGATGAATGGACGTGCACAAGTCGCCGCCCCTATGGCCCGGTCTACATCAACTCGCTTGTCGGTGCGGCTTATTGCGCATGTGATTACTCTCTCTTCTGCATCGTCTTACGGCACCACAGATGACTCTCGCGTCCGCCCCGGTTTGTCAAGCCACGACTGAATTACCCTGTGTCCGTACCACTTTTGAGCCCGTAGAGGCCATCTTGAGTTGCTGGGCCCACTCTGAGCCGCCGTCAAACGCGGGCCTCCGGAGCCGCGTTGAGCCGTCTCTGCTGGGTTGAGCCGTCGGAGCCGCCCTTGCCGCTTTGAGCCGCCGGGGATATATTAAGTAGCCCATATGAGCCGCCGGAACTATATTGAGTCGCTGGTCTGCCTGAGCCACCTCTGTCGCGATAAACGGATCATCCGTCGTCCAAACAAATCAGGTGGTATCCATCCAAGTTTGTTTTATTAGCACATGTTGTTTTTGACAAAGAACAAGTTTATCTTTGCCTTGGTCTGCAATGTTGTTTATGCAGGGTAATTATTTATGACAAAAAGTGATATTATACCACGGAGATGGAGGCACGCCAACATCTTTTGGCACAGGTGGTCGTCGTTACTCAACGGACGCCCGAACCGGCTTACAACGCCGTGGCCGTCTCTCGCGACCGCGCCGGCTTACAACACCGTGGCCGTCTCTCGCGACCACGCTGGCTTACAACAAGGAGGACAACTTACCCGCCCGCACCGGTTTACAGCACCACGGTTGATTCATCTATCTGAGCCGGCTTTGATGTTGCGGTCGTGTTTACCGTCCGTCTCTCGCGGCCTGGTCTACATCAACACACCGGGCCGCATTTTTCTGGATGAGCTGTTTATTGAGTATGAGCAAGTCACTACTTGGGAAGCCCGGTTTTCTTCAAACAAATTGGAGGAAATTTATCATATATATCAGCCGCCGTCTGCACTGGATGGTTCAATGGGCAGGCGCACAAGTCACCGCCACCACAATTTAGTTAACTTTGAACAACCAGTTGGAAGGAACCATTGGCCGAGTTGCTGACACGGCTCATACGGGATCATTTATAACCCGCCGCAGTCACCTCAATCTTTTGTGGATTCACATCGCGCTATCAACGCCGATGATATACACCTTCTGCTCTGGTCAAATATGGAGAATCTCAAGCCAACTCCTCGAGTCGTCTTGAGAGTCGGGGGCTACAATGGTATGAGTCGGCAAAATTAGCCGGTTTCAATGAATTCAAGAACTCCGGGTCATTGAAGGGAAAAATAACCCGGGCCCGGAGATTACAGCAAGATCGATGAAAATTTAAAGGCCTTCAGAAGATTTCCGGCTCAAAATGAGAATTCTTGGTTAAAATCCGGTTCAAAAGACATCTCTCTCCCACCAAGCACTGAAGCTCTTAATATCCGGTTTAAAAACTGGTTCAAGGGAAATTTATCTACCACAAAGCTTTGAAGCTTTGAAATCCGGTTCAAAATCCGGCTCAAGGTAAATTTGTCTCTCACAAAGTTTTGAAGCTTTTAAATCCGGTTTAAAGTTCCGGTTAAAAAAGAATTAATCTCTCGCAAGTTCGAGTTCTTAGAAAAATTAAAGGTTGCCAAAAGAACTTGCTGCCATGATGCGCGGTTCAAACTTGGGTATACTGCCTTACGGCTTATCTTATTATGATCACTTGGGGGCTTCCTGCTCATCGAGCATAGCTATCAGTACCCTCTTGATCGGCGCAATGCCAAAACTTATATGGTCACTTGGGGGCTTCCTGTTCAAACATAGGTCGTATTCGAACCAAAGAGAACATAGCTGTCGGTACCCTCTTGATCGGGAACGCCAAACCCACTAGGGGGCTTCTTGATCGTATCTGAATCATAGCTCAACCCCTTTTGGGTCCGACGTGGATCGTATTCGAATAAGCATCGTTAAACAACACTCAAGATCATTTGGGGGCGTCCTGTTCAAACGTAGGTCGTATTCGAACCAAAGAGAACATAGCTGTCGGTACCCTCTTGATCGGCAATGCCAAACCCACTAGGGGGATTCTTGATCGTATCCGAATCATAGCTCAACCCCTTTTGGGTCCGACGTGGATCATATTCGAATCAGCGTCGTTAAACAACTCTCAAGATCATTTGGGGGCTTCCTGTTCAAACATAGGTCGTATTTGAACCAAAGAGAACATAGTTGTCGGTACCCTCTTGATCGGCAACGCCAAAGCCACTAGGGGCTATATGATCATATTCAAATCTTAGCTTAACCCCTTTGGAACGGTTTTCTGATTGTATTCGAATCAGAAGCCTCAAATTTTTTTGAAAGTCTTTTTTACAAGCAACTTTTAGGTTTTTTACTTAGCTTTTTTGATCATATCTGAAGCATATGTTTCTATTTAACCCGGCTTGACTTTGGACGATAAGTCGCCAGTATATGAAAATCATAAACATTTGGAAGTTTTGGCTTCTCAAGATTGGGTTATCACCCTTACTGCACAGGTCATGTAAACCAACAGTACAAATTCAATTTCACAGTAGTTATATGTCAGGTATTATGACCCGCCCTGCGGTAAACCGCCAAGGGTTCTTGTGATCTACTTGTGTGCAGGGTAAGACTACATTTGGGTGGTTAACCGCCCTGGCTCTTGACGTTAAGTCACCAGGGCATATGTTGTTTAAACTCTGTGCAGGATTTGCAGAACTATGACTTATATAAATGCTTCAATCCAAGCTCATCATTGAAATTGGTGTCTCAAAAGGGTTATCAATTATTGATTTTCTCAAGGGCTATAGGCCACCGGGTTACAAAAATTCCGGCTTACAATGAATGTGCATTAAGTCGTCATCGGCCAAGAGCCGCCAGGTATTTAAACTCCGGGTTTACTTGTCAACCGATGAGGTATTCAAATCATTAATAGCCAAAACTGGCTGGATTTTCATGATGATATTGAATGATTGAGGTTTTTATACAAGATTATATTATTCAAATCTTGAATAGCCAACATGGCTGGATTTCTATTATGATTATCAATAACCAGTATTATGATTGAGGTTTTCAAAGTCGCTTTAGCGCAACGGCTAGTATATTTATCAATGGGCATGATTTATTTTACAATGGAGGAAATAGTCCCGAGTCGCTGCACGCTTACAACACGACACTTGGGAGCTACAATATTCAAGTTCAGGTTACATCAAATATGCAAGTCTCATGTCGCTTCAAGCATGCACCATGACACTTGGGGGCTAATGCAAAGTCATTTTTATTGGCCTTATTGAAGACCCGACTCATCCCATTGTAATGAGCCGGCCCTTGGGGGCTACCAATTGCTCCTGTTAAAATTCAAGATACACAAGCCTTATTCCATTATATTGAAGGATCCACTGCTCAGTTGGTAAAGCACAAAGCTCTTAACCTTGTGGACGAGGGTTCAAGCCCCAGGATGGGGGTTACATCATATGATATTATTTCCAATGAAAAGTCCCAACTCAGTATTATCTTACTAAGCCGGCCCTTGGGGGTTACACGTTACTGCTCAAATTTACATCATCATATTTACAAAGTCCCTGCTCATTATTACATAATGACCCGACACTTGGGGGCTAATGCATATTGCTCTTTGCTAAAGACAATTCTAGGATGACCCGGCTACACTACTATGACTATAGCCGACTCATGGGGGCTACACAACTGGATTTTATTTAAAGCCATGGTGATAAGTCCCGACTTATTCAAGCTGATTAAACCGGCCCTTGGGGGCTACAGGTAATATGGATATAAGGGAGAAATATCTTGAAATTCTCAGTTTTGAGTAAATCAGATTGACCCGGTGTCTGCAAAAATCATAAACCGGCGTCGGCGACAATTATGACTCGGGATCATCTATTTATAACCCGGCAATTTTGGTAATCATAAACCGGCAAGTTTTATATCTTCAAGCCGGCTGAATATAAGTTGAATATTTGAAGACCAATATTTTTGTCAAGTCAGAGCACTGAAAGCCGACTCAAGTGGATTATCTCTTACAATACTTCTCAACAAGAGAACAATGTCAGCAAATTGACTCTGAAGCTGGCCTGTTGACCCGGATTTTTCAAAGGAAGTATCTGGATTTTTTGCATTGGCAAAATTTGAACATATCTGCTAAAGAGATTTGCTATGAGATTATGGATACATATCAAGAAGGAGATGACAAGGACTTAAGGATGATCAAGTGCCGACTTACAAGAATATTTAACCGAACACAACTTTGTCAAATTTGTTCTTGTGTTTATATTGTAGATTAGTTTAACATGGATAAATCCAAATTAAACTGGGGGCTAATGTCGGGGATATACCCCGCGGTATGACCCGGTTGGATGTATGACCCGGTCGGACTTGGCGCTTCACCGTGACCCGCCGGAGGACTAGCGACTCACGGGTCTGGCGGCTCACTGGTCAGACGACTCACGAGCCTGACGACTCACGGATGACCCTGACGGCGTGTCAGATAGAAGACTAGGCCCAAGGCCCAGAAGGCCGGCTCATGTTATGGTGGGCCGGCTTAAGAGGAAAGGGATGACGAATATTTCCTTTACGCGGAAGCAAGACCCGGACTTGTATTCAACTTGTAAGAAAAGATAGACTAGCCCTAGTCCTACTAGGACTCCATATGTAACCCGCCCCTCCAACTTATATAAGGAGGGGGCAGGGCTCCCCAAAGAGGGACAGGCAAGAAGAACAATAATCTCTAGGGCTAGACACAACTAAAGGGGAGCCGGCTTATGCGGCGTCTCCCTGATGAGCATAATGAGATCTAGCCACAAACAGCATGTAGGTCTATTACCGGATGATGTTTCCCGGGGCTCGAAGCTGTCTAAATCCTTGTCTTGTGTGTTGCATATCTCATCCCGATCAACCCCTCTCAAGCTACCGCATAGATGCGTTGGCCTCGCGACTAAGTCCTGACACTAAGGACATCTGCCGTGACAAATCCACGAACACTTCGACTATGAGATTATACAACTCCTGGATACCAGAGGAATGCCTTATGTGCTATCAAACGTCACAAGTAACTGGGTGATTATAAATATGCTCTACAGGTATCTCCGAAGGTGTTTGTTGGGTTGGCATAGATAGAGATTAGGATTTGTCACTCCGAGTATCGGAGAGGTATCTCTGCGCCCTCTCGGTAACACACATCATACGAAGCCTTGCAAGAAATGTGACTAATGAGTTAGTTGCAGGATGATGCATTACGGAACGAGTAAAGAGACTTGTCGGTAACGAGATTGAACTAGGTATGAAGATACCGACGATCGAATCTCGAGCAAGTAACATACCGATGACAAAGGGAGGTTGTTATGCAGTTTGACCGATAAAGATCTTCGTGGAATATGTTGGAGCCAATATGAGCATCCAGGTTCCGCTATTGGTTATTGAGCTGAGATGTGTCTCGGTCATGTCTTCATGTCTACATAGTTCTCGAACCTGTAGCGTCCGCACGCTTAACGTTCGATGACGATTTGTATTTTGAGTAATGTGATTTGATGTACCGAAGGTTGTTCGGAGTCCCAGATGAGATCACGGACATGACGAGGAGTCTCAAAATGGTCGAGACATAAAGATTGATATATTGGACTATGTTATTCGGACACCGGAAGTGTTCCGGATAGTTTCGGGTAAAACTGGAGTGCCGGAGGGGTTACCGGAACCACACGGGGGAACTAATGGGCCACCATGGGCCCTATTGGAGAGAGAGGAGGGCGGCAGGGCAGACCGCGCCCCCCCCCCTCCTTGGAGTCCGAATACGACAAGGGAAGGGGGAGCGGCGCCTGATACGTCTCCAACGTATTTATTATATTTATTGTTCCATGCTATTATATTATCTGTTTTGGATGTTTAATGGCTTTATTATGCACTTTTATATTATTTTTGGGACTAACCTACTAACCGGAGGCCCGGTGCAAATTGCTGTTTTTTGCCTATTTCACTGTTTCGCAGAAAAGGAATATCAAACGGAATCCAAACGGAATGAAACCTTCGGGAAAATTGTTTTTGGAACAAACACAATCCAGGAGACTTGGAGTGGACGTCAAGGAAGCAACAAGGCGGCCACGAGGTAGGAGGGCACGCCCCCCACCCTTATGGACCCCTCGTGACTCCACCGACCTACTTCTTTCGCCTATATATACTCATATGCCCCGAAAAAATCCAGGAGCACCACGAAACCATATTTCCACCGCCACAACCTTCTGTACCCGTGAGATCCCATCTTGGGGCCTTTTCCAGCGCTCCACCGGAGGGTGAATCGATCACGGAGGGCTTCTACATCAACACCATAGCCTCTCCGATGATGTGTGAGTAGTTTACCACAGACCTTCGGGTCCATAGTTATTAGCTAGATGGCTTCTTCTCTCTCTTTGGATCTCAATACCACGTTCTCCTCGATCTTCTTGGAGATCTATTCAATGTAATTCTTTTTGTGGTGTTCGTCGAGATTCGATGAATTGTGGGTTTATGGTCAAGATTATCTATGAACAATATTTGGTTCTTTTCTGAATTCTTATATCTATGATTTGATATCTTTGCAAGTCTCTTCGAATTATCAGTTTGGTTTGGCCTACTAGATTGATCTTTCTTGCAATGGGACAAGTGCTTAGCTTTGGGTTCAATCTTGCGGTGTTCGATCCCAGTGACAGAAAGGAACCGACACGTATTGTATTGTTGCCATCGAGGATAAAAAGATGGGGTTTATATCATATTGCTTGAGTTTATCCGTCTACATCATGTCATCTTGCTTAATGCGTTACTCTGTTCTTATGAACTTAATACTCTAGATGCATGTTGGATAGCGGTCGATGTGTGGAGTAATAGTAGTAGATGCAGAATCGTTTCGATCTACTTGTCACGGACGTCATGCCTATATACAAGATCATGCCTAGATATTCTCATAACTATGTGATTTTCTATGAATTGCTCGACAGTAATTCGTTCACCCACCGTAAAATATGCTATCTTGAGAGAAGCCACTAGTGAAACCTATGGCCCCCGGGTCTATTTTCCATCATATTAATCTCCTGCCAACGTGTGATTTCTAGTGCCATTCTTTTATTTTGCAATCTTTACTTTCCAATCTATACCATAAAAATACCAAAAATATTTATCTATTTATCTCTTTCAGATCTCACTTTTGCAAGTGGCCATGAAGGGATTGATAACTGAAGGAAATATGCCCTAGAGGCAATAATAAAGTTATTATTTATTTCCTCATATCATGATAAATGTTTATTATTCATGCTAGAATTGTATTACCCAGAAACATGATACATGTGTGAATACATAGACAAAAATAATGTCACTAGTATGCCTCTACTTGACTAGCTCATTAATCAAAGATGGTTATGTTTCCTAACCATAGACATGTGTTGTCATTTGATTAACGGGATCACATCATTAGGAGAATGATATGATTGACTTGACCCATTCCGTTAGCCTGGCACTTGATCGTTTAGTATGTTGCTATTGCTTTCTTCATGACTTATACAAAGTTCCTACAACTATGAGATTATGCAAATCCGTTTACCATGGAACACTTTGTGTGCTACCAAATGTCACAACGTGAATCTGGGTGATTATAAAGGTGCTCTCAGGTGTCTCCGAAGGTACATGTTGGGTTGGCGTATTTCAAGATTAGGTTTTGTCACTCCGATTGTCGGAGAGGTATCTCTGGGCCCTCTGGTAATGTACATCACTATAAGCCTTGCAAGCAATGTGGCCAATGAGTTGGTTATGGAATGATGCATTACGGAACGAGTAAAGAGACTTGCCGGTAACGAGATTGAACTTGGTATTGGATACCGACGATCGAATCTCGGGCAAGTAACATACCGATGACAAAGGGAACAACGTAGGTTGTTATGCGGTTTGACCGATAAAGATCTTCGTAGAATATGTAGGAGCCAATATGAGCATTCAGGTTCCGCTATTGGTTATTGACCGGAAACAATTCTAGGTCATGTCTACATAGTTCTCGAACCCGTAGGGTCCGCAACAACGTTACGATGACAGTTTTATTATGAGTTTATAAGTTTTGATGTACGAAGGTTGTTCGAGTCCCGGATATGATCACGGACATGACGAGGAAATGGTCGAGACATAAAGATTGATATCTTTGGGCGACTATATTCGGACACGGAAGTGTTCGGGTGATTTGGAGAAAACGGTCTGGGAGGGTTACTGAACCCCCCGGAGAAGTAATGGGCCTTATGGGCTTTAGTGGAGAGAGAGAGAGGGGGCAGCCAGATGGGCCGCGCCCTCCCCCTCTGGTCCGAATTGGACTAGGAGGAGGGGGCGCCCCTCTTCCCTCTCCCTCTCCCCTTCCTTTCCCCTCCTAGTTGGAGTAGGAAGAGGAGTCCTACTCCTACTAGGAGGAGGACTCCTCCTTAGCGCCGCCCCAAGGGCGGCCGGCCTCCCCCTTGCTCCTTTATATCACGGGGCAGGGGCACCCTAGGACACACAAGTTGATCTTCGTGATCGTTTCTTAGCCGTGTGCGAAGCCCTGCGTCTGTAGAACATCATCATCGTCACCACGCCGTCGTGCTGACGGAACTCATCCCCGACACCCTGCTGGATCGGAGTCCGGGGATCGTCATCGAGCTGAATGTGTGCTGAACTCGGAGGTGCCATACGTTCGGTACTTGGATCGGTCGGATCGTGAAGACGTACGACTACATCAACCGCGTTCTTATAACGCTTCCGCTTACGGTCTACGAGGGTACGTGGACAACACTGTCCCCTCTCGTTGCTATGCATCACCATGATCTTGCGTGTGCGTAGGAATTTTTTTGAAATTACTGCGTTCCCCAACAACAACCGCTTTATCGCGTTGGTTGCAGGGTTCTTATTTGTTTGTGTAGGTACGAGGGGTTTGCGTGTAGTCTCCTACTGGATTGATACCTTGGTTCTCAAAAACTGAGGGAAATACTTACGCTACTTTGCTGCATCACCCTTTCCTCTTCAAGGAAAACCAATGCATGCTCAAGAGGTAGCAAGAAGGATTTCTGGCACCGTTGCCGGGGAGATATACGCTCAAGTCAAGACATACCAAGTACCCATCACATACTCTTATCCCTCGCATTACATTATTTGCCATTTGCCTCTTGTTTTCCTCTCCCCCACTTCACCATTGCTGTTTTATTCGCCTCTTTTGCCATTCGCCTCTTTTTCGCTTGCTTCTTGTGTGCTTGTGTGTTGGATTGTTTGTCGCTATGGCTCAAGACAATACTAAATTGTGTGACTTTTCCAATACCAACAACAATGATTTTCTTAGCACTCTGATTGGTCCTATTACCGATGTTGAATCTTGTGAAATTAATGCTACTTTGTTGAATCTTGTCATGAAAGATCAATTCTCTGGCCTTCCTAGTGAAGATGCCGCTACACATCTAAACAACTTTGTTAATTTGTGCGATATGCAAAACAAGAGAGATGTGGATAATAATATTGTTAAATTGAAGCTTTTTCCGTTTTCGCTTAGAGATCGTGCTAAAACTTGGTTCTCTTATTTGCCTAAAAATAGTATTGATTCATGGAATAAGTGCAAAGATGCTTTTATCTCTAAGTATTTTCCTCCCGCTAAGATCATCTCT
This sequence comes from Aegilops longissima, assembly GCA_021605205.1. Classification (NCBI taxonomy): domain Eukaryota; kingdom Viridiplantae; phylum Streptophyta; class Magnoliopsida; order Poales; family Poaceae; genus Aegilops; species Aegilops longissima. Next base: position 71,880,751 of record CM038677.1, read on the forward strand.
CTTAGAAACGATATTATGGATTTTAAGCAAATTGATCATGAGCATGTTGCACAAGCTTGGGAGAGGATGAAATTAATGATATGTAATTGCCCTACACATGGTTCGAATTTATGGATGATTATACAAATAAAAATTTGCCGAATTGAATTTTGCTTCCAGAAATCTTTTAGATTCGGCCGCGGGAGGCACTTTTATGGAAATCACTTTAGGAGAAGCTACTAAACTCCTAAATAATACTATTATGGTTAATTATTCTCAATGGCACACAGAAAGATCTACTAGTAAAAAGGTTCATGCAATTGAAGAGATTAATGTTTTGAGTGGAAAGATGGATGAACTTATGAAATTGTTTGCTAATAAGAGTGTTTCTTATGATCCTAATGATATGCCCTTGTCCACTTTGATTGAGAATAATAATGAATCTATGGATGTGAATTTTGTTGGTAGGAACAATTTTGGTAACAACACGTATAGAGGAAACTTTAATTCTATGCCGTTCCCTAGTAATTCCTCTAATAATTATGGTAATTCCTACCTAAGCATGCCCTCTGATTTTGAGACTAGTGTTAAAGAATTTATGATTTCGCAAAAGAATTTCAATGCTTTGCTTGAAGAAAAATTGCCTAAGATTGATGAATTGGCTAGGAACGTGGATAGAATTTCTCTTGATGTTGATTCTTTGAAACTTAGATCTATTCCACCTAAGCATGATATCAATGAGTCTCTCAAAGCCATGAGAATTTCCATTGATGAGTGCAAAGAAAGAACCGCTAGGATGCGTGCTAAAAAGGATTGCTCTGTGAAAGCGTGTTCTTCTAGTTTTCGTGATAATAAGGATGAAGATATATAAGTGATTGATGTGTCTCCTATTAAATATTTGTTTGCCAATATGAATCTTGATAAAGATGGGACTGGCGATGAGTCAAATTTAGTTAAAAGGCGTCCCAATGATTCGGAGTTTTTAGATCTTGATGCAAAAATTGGTAAAAGTGGGATTGAAGAGGTCAAAACTTTACATAGCAATGAACCCACTATTTTGGATTTCAAGGAATTTAATTATGATAATTGCTCTTTGATAGATTGTATTTTCTTGTTGCAATCTGTGCTAAATTCTCCTCATGCTTATAGTCAAAATAAAACTTTTACCAAACATATCGTTGATGCTTTAATGCAACCTTATGAAGAAAAACTTGAATTAGAAGTTTTTATCCCTAGAAAACTTTATGATGAGTGGGAACCTACTATTAAAATTAAGATTAAAGATCATGAATGCTATGCTTTGTGTGACTTGGGTGCTAGTGTTTCCACGATTCCTAAAACTTTGTGTGATGTGCTAGGTTTCTATGAATTTGATGATTGTTCTTTAAATTTGTTCCCTGCGGATTCCACCATTAAGAAACCTATGGGAAGGATTAATGATGTTCTTATTGTTGCAAATAGGAATTATGTGCCCGTATATTTCATTGTTCTTGATATAGATTGCAATCTTTCATGTCCTATTATTCTTGGTAGACCTTTCCTTTGAACGATTGGTGCAATTATTGATATGAAATAAGGAAATATTAGATTCCAATTTCCATTAAGGAAAGGCATGGAAAAATTTACTAGGAAGAAAATTAAATTACCTTATTAATATATTATGAGAGCCACCTATGGATTGCATACCAAAGATGATAATACCTAGATCTATTCTTGTTTTTATGCCTAGCTAGGGGCGTTAAACGATAGCGCTTGTTGGGAGGCAACCCAATTTAATTTTTGTTCCTTACTTTTTGTTCCTGTTTAGTAATAAATATTTCATCTAGCCTCTGGTTAGATTTGGTTTTTTGTTTTAATTAGTGTTTGTGCCAAGTAGAACCTTTAGAATAACCTGCGGTGATAGTTATTTGATCTTGCTGTAAAAAACAGAAACTTTTCACGCACGATATTAGTTTTCATAAATCACAGAAACGTGATTTTCAGTTGATTCTTTCTGCAGTAGATTAAAAAACAAATTACTTAGGACTTCCTAATTTGGTAGAATTTTTGAAGTTCCAGAAGTATACGTTTGATACAGATTGCTACAGACTGTTCTGTTTTTGACAGATTCTGTTTTTCGTGTGTTGTTTGGTTATTTTGATGAAACTATGGCTAGTATCGGGGGATATGAACCATAGAGAAATCGGAATAAAGTTGGTTTAACACCAATATAAATAAATAATGAGTTCATTACAGTAACTTAAAGTGGTGGTTTGTTTTCTTATACTAATGGAGCTCATGAGATTTTCTGTTGAGTTTTGCGTTGTGAAGTTTTCAAGTTTTTGGGTAAAGATTTGATGGATTTTGGAAAAAGGAGTGGCAAGAGCCTAAGATTGGGGATTCCCAAGGCACCCCAAGGTAAAATTCAAGGACAACCAAAAGCCTGAGCTTGGGGATGCCCCGGAAGGCATCCCCTCTTTCGTCTTCGTCTATCGGGTAAGTTTACTCGATGCTATATTTTTATTCACCACATGATATGTGTTTTTCTTAGAGCGTCTTGTATGATTTGAGTCTTCTATTTTTAGTTTACCACAATAATCCTTGCTGTACACACCTTTTGAGGGAGACACACATGAATCGGAATTTATTAGAATACTCTATGTGCTTCACTTATATCTTTTGAGCTAGATAATTTTGCTCTAGTACTTCACTTATATCTTTTAGAGCACGATGGTGGTTTTATTTTGTAGAAATTATTGATCTCTCATGCTTCACTTATATTATTTTGAGAGTCCTTTAGAACAGCATGGTAGTTTGCTTTGGCTATAAAATTAGTCCTAATATGATAGGCATCCAAGATGGTATAATAAAAACTTTCATGAAAAGTGCATTGAATACTATGAGAAGTTTGATACTTGATGATCGTTTTGAGATATGAGGATGGTGATATTAGAGTCATGCTACTAGAGTAGTTGTGAATTTGAGAAATACTTGTGTTGATATTTGCAAGTCGTAGCAAGCACGTATGGTAACCATTGTGTGACAAATTTGAAGCATGAAGTATTTCTTTGATTGTCTTCCTTTGTGTGGAGGTCGGGATCGCGCTATGGTTAACTCCTACCAACCCTTCTGAGGGAGTCCTAGATTAAGGGGTCCTCGGACAGCCGGACTATATACTTTGGCCGAACTGTTGGACTATGAAGATATAAGATTGAAGACTTCGTCCCGTGTCCGGTTGGGACTCTCCTTTGCGTGGAAGGCAAGCTTGGCGATTCGGATATGTAGATCTCCTTCTCTGTAACCGACTCTGTATAACCCTAGCCCCCTCCAGTGTCTATACAAACCGGCGGGTTTAGTCCGTAGGACAACAACAATCAGAATCATAGGCTAGCTTCTAGGGCTAAGCCTCTACGATCTCGTGGTAGATCAACTCTTGTAATACTCATATCATCAAGATCAATCAAGCAGGAAGTAGGGTATTACCTCCATCGAGAGGGCCCGAACCTAGGTAAACATCGTGTCCCCCGCCTCCTGTTACCATTAGCCTTCGACGCACAGTCGGGACCCCCTACCCGAGATCAGCCGGTTTTGACACGGACATTGGTGCTTTCATTGAGAGTTCCACTATGCCGTCGCGATAGGGCTTGATGGCCCCTTCAATCATCTTCAATGACGCGGTCTGATAACCCACAAGTATAGGGGATCGCAACAGTTTTCGATAAGTAAGAGTGTCGAACCCAACGAGGAGCTAAGGGTAGAACAAATATTCCCTCAAGTTCTATCGACCACCGATGCAACTCTACGCACGCTTAACGTTTACTTTACCTAGAACAAGTATGAAACTAGAAGTACTTTGTAGGTGTGACGGGAAAGGTTTGCAAGAATATAAAGAGCGCATAAATAAAAAGTAGGGGCTGCTAAGGTAAAGACACAACTAAATTAAATATAGCGAGTGTGGAAAAGTGATGGTAGGTGTGGCGAAATTGTCCCTTAAGCAAATTGACTACTTTACAAGACCGATAGCAAGTATTATGTGGGAGAGGCCACTGCTAGCATGTTATCCCTTACTTGGAATTCTATGCACTTATGATTTGAACTATTAGCAAGCATCCGCAACTACTAACGTTCATTAAGGTAAAACCCAACCATAGCATTAAGATATATTGGTCCCCCTTCAATCCCGTATGCATTAATTTCTATGCTAGGTTGAAGCTTCTGTCACTCTTGCCCTCCAATACATAGTCCTATCAACATACAACTAACCCTAAGGTGTGATCCACGCGCGCGCTCATATGATGGGCACCAAAGGACAGCAACATAACCACAAGCGAATTAAATCAATCATAGCAATTCATCAACCACCGATAGGACAACGAAAATCTACTCAGACATCATTGGATAATAATATGAAGCATAAAGCACCATGTTTAAGTAGAGGGTACAACGGATTGCGGGAGAGTGGACCGCTAAATATAGAAGGGGGAAGGTGATGGAGATGTTGGTGAAGATGGCGGCGGTGTTGGTGAAGATCGCGGTGATGATGATGATCCCCCGGTGGCGTTCTGGCGCTACCGGAAGCAAGGGGGAGAGAGCCCCCCTTCTTCTTCTTCTTCCTTGACCTCCTCCCTAGATGGGAGAAGGGTATCTGTTGGGGATATAACTACTGAATATAAACGCCCTGAAGGGACCGGTTTACCCTCGTCTGTAATTAGGGCCCACGAAGGCATGAGGCCCAGAGCCCAGAGGCGGATTAGGATCCATAAATGTAAACCGCCTTAGTCATGTAACTTGTGCTGTAAAATAAGAGAGAAGAGACCGAGCCGGACACTTGTATGAGCCGGATCGGGATTCTGTAGACCGTCCGGGCGTCAACCCGTGTATATAAGGGGACGGCCCGGCGGCGGTCTAGGGACAGACAATTCGAGGCTTAGGCGAAGCTATTGCTCCCTAGTCGCCGAAATCACATCAATCCCATCACAAACTAGACGTAGGCTTTTACCTTCATCGAAGGGGCCGAACTAGTATAACTCTCGTGTCTTTGTGTCCGCTTTAACCCCTCTAAGTTAACCCGTACGATGGCCCTGCGACTAAGTCCTTTCACGAGGACATCTGCCGTGACAATTCCACGACAGCTGGTGCCCACCGTGGGGCTATCGCACGATGGTTTGATGATCTTAGAGGGCAAGTTCGAATGACTCGAAGGCTATGCTGTGGGCCGGATGACTAAGAGTCGTCGCGGCAAGCTCTACATCGACGATGCAGACTGGGGCCCCGAAGCCGGCTCGATTGAGTACGGGTACCGGGTCCCCTTTGGTGGCATACACGTGTTCATTGGCAAAATCGGCGAGCCAGGGCCTGGGCCGGACATCTGCACCGACCTCGTCGAGACGGCCCAGTGGGCGAAGAATCCTGCCCTGGCTAAACCGGCTGTCAAGCGTGCTTTCGTGGGAGTCATCCATGGAGACTGTGAGGGCGGATCAGCGTCTGGCGGCGAAACCGTTGTCTACTTTGATGACGAGTCATCGACCGAAGAAACCGAGTCTCTGTACCAGTTGCAAGATGGCCAGATCGGGGGCTGTTCCGACGGTGAGAGTATTCCGGACCCCTTTGATCTACCCAACCGAGTTGGAATCTTCATGGCCGGTACACAAGCGATGCTTCACTCTTCGACCACGGCGCCGATCGTCGCCGGTTCAGCAGCCGCGGTGGCAGCCGGGGAAGGAGGCCCTGTGCGCCCGCCGGCTCAAGTTTTATCAGAGCTATTCGACGCATTGGCTGTGCTCATGGCAGAGGCTAATCCGGCGGATCAAGACCTGCACAACGCGGAGATTGCAAAGGTGAAGGAACAAATCACTAAGGCTAAAGCGGATCTGGCAGCCGCGGACGTGAGGATGGCGGCGGAACGGGCCGCTTTGGATGCGCAGGCTTATAGGCTCATGCTGGATCAGAACGCGTCACATGAAGTCATGAAAAGAAAGTACAGGTCCCGTCTGCCTTCGGTTTTCGAGGGGAGAGACCTCTTCAATACCCCAGGGGCAGGAACCAGTAATCCGCCGCCGGTGGTGAACCGGCCGGAAGCGCCTGGGACGGGCGCGCCGATTCAGCCCCGTGTGATAGATCTGCCTCGCCCTCATGCCGGCGCGCTTCGGGCTGTGCGAGACACCTCCGGGTCACTACTCCAACCCGATGGATAACCTTGTTGCGGCTGCGGCACGGTTGGAGGCGATTCCGATCGAAGGCGATTCACCGCAGGCGGTAGAAACACGCCGGGTCAAGGAGCTCCTCAGGACGGCCCTGGCTCAGTAGGAAGCATATTCATACAGTCGAGATCGGATCCACTCCACCCCCCGCCCAAGCCGGAGTTATAGCCGGCGCGCAGATGAACCGGCCGTATCAAGCAATGCGCAGTGCGGTCCGCCTCACGGCAACAACCCGGCGGGTGGCTTTGAAAACGCTCAAGTGGTGGTGGACCGGGCCAGGGCACGTAGGGAGGCCGAGTTAGCAGCACAACATGAGGATCATCAACTCGCGCCGGTTCGGTCGACCATCTTTGAACCTGGGGTCACGTCTGGCTCTTTGGGGGTGCCTTGCCTCGTCCCCGCTTTACGCAATGTACGTTTGCCCAAGGACTTCAAAGGGCCACGCAAGGTGCCCAATTATACCGCCGATTTGGCTCCAGAAGCGTGGATAGAAAGCTATGAGATGGCCATGGAGATGCTGGATGTTTATGAAGCTGCGTGTGCGAAGTATTTCACCATGATGTTGGAGGGTACGGCCCGTACTTGGTTGAAGAACTTGCCGCCCAACTCAATCAGTTCATGGACCCAGTTGCGGACCCGGTTCATTCAAAATTTCAAAGACACCTGTAAGCAGCCCATGTCTGTGGTGGATTTAGCGGCTTGTGTCCAGGCAGAGGGAGAATCCACAACCCATTGGGTGCGCCGCGTTTCGGAAGTTTTACATTCTTCAGACCGGATCAACCCTGATTCCGCGATCTTAACCCTAGAAGCCAACTGCCGGTTCAAACCATTAAAGTTGAAGCTGGGTCGCATGAAGCGTTTTTGCAATGACATGGGCACTCTCATGGGCGTTTTAGTAAACTATGCTGATTCTGATAGTACCAAGGATCCCGAGTCTGAGGAGGATGACGAAATAGGGAAGGGAAAGCAGAACAGCAACTCCAGAGGCCAGCAGAGATCGATCGGCGGGTAATGGAGGAAATAAGCGTAAAACAACGGTAACATGGGCTTCAGAGTTAACACCAACGCCAGCAGGACAAGGGTCAACGGCGCAAGGGTAAGCAATCAAACCGGGCGGTGCGCCAAGTCACAATCCGGATCGCTTGAATTATCTATTGGATCAACCCCGTGCAAGCATGGGACGAAGGAGGCACCAGCAAACCACCTCGGAAGGATTGTTATATCATGCAGGAGTTCAAAAGTTCTAATGCTTTCGGTATGATCAAGGGCCCGGCGGCGGTTCAGTGGTCCGCCCGGTTACGGTGGAGGAAATTCGCCCGGGTTCGTGGTAATCCGGGCGGGCGTGATGATCGAACAATCGTAACAATCGAGCCAAGGGGTTACAATCAACAACAGCAGCAATCGGGTTATCAAAGTAATCCGGGCGTTAAACGGTGGACAATACCATGTCTTTACCACCAGCTTGGACAAGCGAGACCGAAAACTTCAGAAGCGGGCAGTCAATGTTGTTGAACCGGCCGCACCGCATTACCTACGCTGGTTAGAGCAGCCCATTGTATGGAGCAGAGAGGATCATCCTCCCCAGGTTTACAATCCGGGTCAGCTAGCCCTAGTGGTGGCACCTCGTGGGAGGATACAAGTTTACCAAGGTGCTTATGGATGGAGGGAGCAGCATCAACATCCTGTACTACGAGACCTTCCGACGTATGGGGTTAACGGATAAGCACCTCAGGCCGTCCAGCACGGTGTTTCACGGTGTGGTGCCTGGCAAGTCAGCATACCCGGTTGGTAAGATAGCTCTGGAGGTGGCCTTTGGGGATGAACATGACTCGGATCGTAAACATTGACGCTTGAAGTGGTGAAAATTCAAAGCCCTTACCACGCCCTATTTGGGCGGCCGGCTTATGCTAAGTTTATGGCACGGCCTTGTTATGTCTATTTGCAGCTAAAAATGCTGGGTCACAAAGGGACGATAACGGTTCATGGGAGCCGCAGGATCGCTTTGGAGTGCGAGGAAGGTGATGCGGCTTACGCAGAGTCGGTTTGTGCCACTGAAGAGCTAAAGTATTATAAAGACAATGTTGATCCGGCGGATATGACCCCGTTGAAGAAGCCAACTACAGAGCACGATCCGGATTTGAAGTTTAAATCGGCGGCCGAGACTAAACTTGTTGATTTTGTGCCCGGCGATTCGTCCAAGCAGTTCACCATCAGTGCTAACTTGGATCCTAAATAGGAAAGCGCTCATCGAAGTTCATCCGTGAGAATCGGGACATTTTGCATGGAAACCTTCCGACATGCCAGTGTACCGAGGGAACTCGCTGAGCACACTCTTAATGTTGATCCCAAGTACAGACCGTAAAGCAGTTTCTTCGCGGTTTAACGAGGAGAGGCGCAAGGCCATTGGAGAGGAGGTTGCCGACTCTTAGCGGCAGGGTTTATCGCTGAAGTTTTCCATCCAGAGTGGCTTGCTAATCCGGTGTTGGTCCTTAAGAAGAATGGCACTTGGCGCATGTGTGTGATTACAGATCTTAACAAGGCTTGTCCAGCGAGATCCTTTCGCCTCCCCGCATTGATCAGATTATTGATGCTACGGCGGGTTGTGAGCGTTGAGCTTTTTGGATGCATATTCCGGATATCATCGATTAAGATGGCGGTTAAGGACCAGGAGAAGACGGTGTTTATCACTCCTTTGGAGCCTTCGTTATGTATCTATGCCTTTGGGCTCAAGAGCGCCAAGCAACTTATCAACGCTATGCGTGTAATTGCTTGCATGAACAGATCGGCCGTAACGTGCATGCTTATGTGGATGATATTGTGGTTAAGTCAAGGAAGAAGGAAACACTGATTGAGGATTTGAGAGAAACCTTTGACAACTTGCGGGTGTACAAGATGATGCTTAACCCGGCCAAATGCGTTTTTGGTGTTCCGGCAGGCAAGTTATTGGGTTTCCTTGTGTCCAACAGGGGGATTGAAGCTAATCCGGAGAAGATTACAGCTATCACCTCCCTGGCTAAGCCAAAGTGTATTAATGATGTCCAGCGATTGGCGGGCCGGATTGCCGCGCTGAGCCGGTTCATCAGCCGCCTCGGAGAGAAGGCCATTCCTTTGTACCAGATGCTGAAGAAGACGGATCAGTTTGTCTGGAGTTCAGCCGCCGATGAAGCATTGGAGGATTTAAAGCGGCAGTTGGCCAACCCGCCTGTTCTCGCCGCTCCCATTGACAAGGAGCCGCTTCTGCTATATGTTGCTGCTAATGCCAGGGCAGTTAGCGTGGCCATTGTGGTAGAGCGGAAGGAGACAGGGAAGGAATATCCGGTTCAACGGCCGGTTTACTACATCAGTGAGGTGCTCATTGAGTCTAAGCAGAGATATCCGCATTGGCAGAAGCTGGTATATGGAGTTTTTATGGCGTCGAAGTGAAGCAATATTTTCAAGGGAATCCCATCACGGTGGTCAGTACAGCTCCCTTGGGCGATATCATACAGAACCGAGAAGCAACTAGACGGATTGCTAAGTGGGCCATAGAACTTGGGCCGCACGGTTTACGGTATGTACCTCGGACGGCAGTCAAATCCCATGCACTTGTGGATTTTATTAATGATTGGACGGAGTTGCAAGCGCCTGAAGAAAAGCCGGATCATACCTATTGGACCATCCACTTTGATGGATCCAGGCAATTGGAGGGCTCGGGGGCTGGAGTCGTATTAACTTCCCCACGAGGTGACAAGTTCTGTTACGTTCTTCGCTTAATGTTCCACTGTACTAACAATGCAGCTGAGTATGAAGCTTTGCTCCATGGTCTCCGGATGGCTAAGGAAATGAATCTAAGCCGGGTTAAATGCTTTGGTGACTCGGACTTGGTGGCCCAGCAGGTATCAGGTACTTGGGATTCCAAAGATCCACTCATGGCTGCATATCGTCGGGAGGTGGATCTTGTTGCAGGTCACTTTAAAGGATATCAGGTGGACCATGTGGATCGTCGGAAGAACGAAGCGGCGGATGCTTTAAGCCGGCTGGGCTCTCAATGTAAACCGGTCCCGCCCAATGTCTTCCTTGATGTACTGCACAATCCGTCAGTCAAGCTTCCTGATGAAGTAGATTTGGCTATCCCTGATCCGGAGGCTCAGTTGGTGGCAGCCTTACATGTCATTCCGGATTGGACGCTCCCTTATTTGGCATACATGACCCGGGGCGAGTTACCAGAGGATGAGACGCTTGGCCCGACAGGTAGTTCGGGCGTCTAAGTCTATGACCATTGTTAATGGCGAGTTGCATCATTGCAATGGTGTCGTATGCGTTTCAGCGTTGTGTCCCCCGAGGAAGGCTGTGAGATATTGCGTGAGATCCATCAAGGGACTGTGGACACCACGCCGTTCAAAATCCTTGGTTGCCAAAGCTGCCCACCATGGTTTTTATTGGTTGACCGCCCATGCCGATGCGGAGGATCCGTCAAAGCGATGTGATGGTTGCCGAAGTTTTCTAGACGCAGCTCACATACCGCCCAGGAATTGAGGATGATTCCAATTACTTGGCCGCTTGCAACTTGGGGCTAGACATGGTGGGGCCTTTAAAAGGTCCAAGGACAAGAAAACACACTTGCTGGTAGCAGTTGACAAATTTACAAAGTGGGTCGAGGCAGAGCCTGTTAGCAAGTGTGATGCGGCCACGGCAGTTCAGTTCATAAAAAGGGTGATCTTCCGGTTTGGATTTCCGCATAGTATCATCATGGATAATGGCACCAATTTATCCAAGGGTGCCATGAAGGAGTTTTGTGAACGTGAGCACATCCGGCTTGACGTTTCTTCAGTGGCCCACCCGCAGTCCAATGGTCAAGCGGAACGAGCTAATCAGGAGATCTTGAGAGGTATCAAGCCCCGGCTTATGGTCCCTCTACAGAGGACGCCGGGTTGTTGGGTAGAAGAGCTACCATCTGTGATATGGAGTATAAATAATACCCCTAACAGATCCACTGGATACACACCGTTCTTTATGGTCTATGGAGCGGAAGCGGTCCTTCCCAGCGATATCCGTCATGACTCGCCTCGCGTGGCAGCCTATGTTGAGGCAGATAGCGAGGCTACACGGCAGGACGCTTTGGATCGACTGGATGAAGAGCGAGATATGGCGGCTGCTCGTTCGGCGATTTACCAGCAGGATCTTCGTCGGTATCACAGTCGGCGGGTTAAAACCAGAACCTTTCAGGAAGGAGACTTGGTGCTTCGCTCATTCAAGACCGCATGATATGCACAAGCTATCCCCACCTTGGGAAGGGCCTTTTGTGGTCAGCAAGAATTTGCACAACGGGTCATACTATCTGATTGATGTTCGAGAGCGAAAAGAATCACGCACGTCAGAAGAGGAGACCAACAGGCCATGGAACATAGCTCATCTTCGGCCTTATTATACCTGAGCCATTGGCTCTACTTATGTATATATTAAGACAATGTATATATTATGAATAAAAGCAATAAACCGGAGCCTCGGCTAAAGCGGGGTATCCGTTCTGTAAAAATCCGGTTTGGGTACATGGAGTTATTGTCTCAAAGCAGCCTCCGGTTTATCCCTTGATCTTGCTTTTCAGAAGTTTTCTATGTCATTTGGGGGCTTGGTCGTGTCCGAACCAATGCAACACCTTTTGATGGGCGAAAGCCACCAGATCACTTGGGGACATGGTCACATCTGAACCAGTCACGCCTCTTGGTCGGCCTAAGGTCATAGAGTCACTTGGGGGCTTGGTCGAACCCGAACCACTGTCACGCCACTTGATCGGCATAATGCCACGGTTTTGGTTGGGGACCTGGCTGACTTGAACCATAGCTACACCTTATTGGGAGCTTGGTCGAGTCCGACCATGGTAACACCATCTGATCGGCTCAGTAAAGCCTCTTCTTGCAAACGGTTTTATCATTGCCTTTGCTTCCATATTGTTTGCATAACGGTCATTTGATTTTTATTGGCCTTTTTAAACCGATAACCTTTTTAAACCGGTTCAAGCTGTCAATTAATGGAATTCGGTCCATTTTTAATCCGGAGATATTTGTTTCGGTTTGACTTTTTCTGTTAACATCCCATTATGGAGTAACAGGGGGCTTGTCATGGCCCGACACGGTTTACACGGTAAACCGGCATTACAAACACAGGAGTTGTTTTCTCCTTTGACGGTAATGGTTTATACAACCTCCGCCTGAAGATTGGCTAAGCCAACTGCATGCCCGACGCTGGCAGGTATTCTTGTATCACAAAGTTTTGATCAATGTTTTCTTATATAAATATATAGGCATCACAAGCCGGCTGGCGACACAAGCCACCGTGGCGGTTTAAGAATTTGTGATTGCAGGCAAAATGCATTGAAGGTTTCAATTCTTCAAACCAAAGTATCAGCACCTTCGCGCGAAGGTTACAGACTGAAGGCATAAAGGCATGTTTAAAAACAAAGTGCTGGCTATTCTATTACAAAGCCTTCCAAGGCCCGGTGTTTCGCATGGCGTTATGACTAGCAGCTTCTGATGCATCACCCGGCTTGACGGATTAAGCTTCCTCGCCGGGTTGACGTGAGGAAGAGGGGGCGTCTGGCGTCGGTTCAACTTCTTCCTCTTAATCACCCAAAGGCCGGAAGTCATTGGTAGACCAGTCAATCCGGGTTAAGGCCTGAAAGACAGCCTCTTCACTTATAAGCTCAGCCGGATCAACGTCAGGGGCATAAGTGTGCTTACGGATTGGAGGAACAAGGCTCTGCACTTCTGGAATGACAAACTCCACCCGCTTGTTGTTTGCATCGTAGAAAGAGCGGTGAACCGCCAGGTTGGCTTCTGCCCGCTTGACTCGCCAAAGGACGATCTACTTTGTTATCCGCTTGTATGCCATTATCAAAGGCTTCACCGTTCTCTTGAGCGCCGGGAAACCCTTGGCTATGTCACCGGATCAAGGTCCGCTATCCACGCCTTTAGCGCCGGTTAGATCCAAAGAAGTGCCAGCCGGGTCATGAATCGCTTCAACTCTTCAAGTTGTGCCGTAATCATGGATAGCCGGTCCAGCGATCTTTGATCAAGAACGGAGCGGTGTTGTCATACGATGTGGCACATATGACTCGCTGGGCGCCGGTATACAGCTGCTCAATCAGCGTGTAAGCGGCCTTGAGCTTCTTCCGCACATCAGAGCCCAGATGAGCAATACGCTTGCCTGTACCGGTTTCAGACAGGTCAGGTTAAACCGGAGGAAATATCACAACAGGGTAATCGCAAATTTTCTTACCAAAGATGGCAGAGGTCATGGCGTGAATCGGCGCTTTAGTCTGGTCAGCTCTTCATCACCGGTTTAAGAGCCGCTTCAAATCTTCCGCCGCTTTTTCAAACCGGTCTTCTCGATGTCCCAGCTTGGCCTGCTCGGATTTATACCACTCCTTCAGCTGTTCCATAGTGGCCAAGGCAGTTTTCAATTCATCCTTGGCCTTGGTGGTTTCTGCTTGTTGAGTTTCAAGATTGGCACGAAGGTCCTTGAGTTGTACGGTTTGCTGGTATATCTCATTCTGATAACAAAGGGAGCACGTTAGTTGTTTCATTATAAAGTCCCAAGCTCAATACAAATATTCAACTTGGCACTTGGGGCTAATGGCTAGTTGATCTCACCGCTATGGGGATACAGAATTAAGTCCCGGTTCAACTCGCTAAGTTGAACCGACCCTTGGGGGCTACAAAGATCAAGTTTAAGGCGTATGAGTTCTATACAAAGTTAAGTGCCGGTTTAACTATGCTAAGTTGAACCGGCCCTTGGGGGCTACTACACAGCAAACGTACAAGGCATAACTCCTTACCTCATAGCGGTCCTTCATGCGATTTACCAGACCGGCTTCGAAGTCACGGCTTGTGTAGAGTCGGGTCAGAAAGCCGGAGTGAAGTTCTTGGGCAGAGAGGTTGTCATAAGCTGACAGATCGGCTTTCCCCTTCTCTTTACTCATGGTAGTGGACTCTTCCTTGGCGCTGTGTTTTGCTAAAGCGACCGGTTGGCTAGGGGTTTTCGCTTTCTTACTCAAGCGAGCCTTGGTACTGCAATGTTCAGAATTAGAGTAAGATAAACCGAATGATGCGATTGTAAACCGAATTGGCGGGACAGTAGTATGGTGCTTACCCTGCAGCAACTTTAAGCGGAGGCAGTTGCGTGGTTGATGAACCGCCAGAGGAGTTGGAAGAGGCCTGATAATTTGGGTCAGACGGGTTGAGAGGACATCGGAAGAAACCTTTCAAAGGATAACGCCAGAGAGCAAATCACCTCCGACGACGCTCCGGGTTGGTGTGTCCGTAAACCGGACGATGTAATCTGTTGACCATCGTGCCGGGTCGACGGCGTTCTTCAGCCTGTTGTGTCTTCAAGGAAAGGTTTGATTCAAATGAGCACAGGAATGAGATTTTTCACTTTCCGGACTGTGCGGCGAATTCTTTTAACCGCACGAGGTCGGATTCGAAGAAAGAAAGATTACCTCAACAGGTCGGCATGACCGGCTTCAAAGATCGCCACCGGAGTTAAAATTGTCGAGAAAAGGAAGAATAAAAGGGATAAGCTACAAGCAAGAAGAAAAATCTTAGGACTAAACACAAAGAGGAGGGCCGGTTTACGGTGACTCCTCGTGATGATATCAAGTTTTACCTCAGCTTCAAATCTTCGCTCTTCGGCGGATCGAGAAGACTCGGCGTTTTCCTCTTGCCAGCCTTCTTGGTTGTCTTGGACTTTACGTGGAGCCCGGGCCGGTTTGGTCCGCTTCGTAAGGAGCTGTTAGCCCGAGAGGTAACAAGGATTAATATATATCAACAAGGCAAGAATGTCGAAAAGCGGTGAGCAGAGCCTTACCGCAGCGGTTTGTTGGCAACATGTAATGGGGCCAACCCGGTTTGGCTGCGATGAGATCGGTTCATCAAGCATCCTCTTTACACTCTCTCGTGACTTCAAGTTCAGTTATTGGTAACTCGTGACGCCTTTGAGGGTCTTGGAGGCTGCCAGTGTATTCGCAGCATCAATCCGGGCGGCGGCTTAATGGCGAGATGCCCCAAGAAACCCAAAGATCGCACAAGATCCACACCAGTTAATCCATTGGCCATTAGAGCCCGGAGTTTGATAATTTGAGGCACAAAATTCTTCCGCTCACGGCGGTCAAGCGTAAAACAACGGATGATGGTTGCTTAGCCGGTGAGGACGGTAACCCGCAAAGGATTCTCGTTGTCGTGGGCAGTGTTCCGCAGTAGAACCAGGTTTGGTTCCAATCTTTTGGATGGCTATGGTGTTTGGCGTGAGGAAAATCTACTTCCTTCCTTTTCGGATTGAACGCCGCCCAGCTCCGTGTTAGGGCCATCCAAAATTCTGTACGGGCGGTTCAAGTGAAAGAAATCCTGAACAGTTCCACGATGGTTCTTCTTGAAGGTAGACTTCACGTAAAACTTGGAAATTGCATATATTTGACACGGAGTTCGGACCAATATCCTGTGGATGGAGTTGAAAACTTGCAAGGACATCCCGAAGAATTTTGATCCGGCGGCAGAATCCCGGTCTAAGTGCTGCATAAACACAATTACTTCTCCTTCTTGCGGATTGGGAGGAATTCGCATCCGGAACCCGCCAAAGGAGGACATTTTAGAAGCTAAAGCGCCAGGTGGTGACGATCCGCTGAGTTGCGCCTCGGTGATCTTAGACCGACCCAATTGCAAGCTGAGAATTGTTTGGCCATTACGGAAGACTAAACTGCAAGAGGAAAGAAAAACAATTCACCGTTAACGGTTCGTAGACATTATACAAGTTGTTAAACCGGCGATTCGCAGCCGTTTCCAATTCCGCTTAACGAGGACTAATGGAGGACGGGTTAGCTATCAAAAGTCAAACCGCCCAAAGAGACAGAATCGAAAATCTACTAAGTGTGGATGAAACAGATTTCACATGCAAATGGAGGTAATTTGGATCTACCGAAGATTCAGTAAGAAAAATTTCTGCGACCTATGCAAGCCTCATAAAGGGCATGAAGGTTCGTGCGTTCTAAACAAAAGGATCTGAACAAGAAGAAAGATGCATAAAGAGTTAAAACTGACGGCGGAGCAGTCACCGCACAGGATGTATAGTACGGTTGAATCGTACGGCCATGGCAGGGCAGGTATGAGGAAACTAAGATGAACACCTATGAACTGCGAGATGAACAGGGACCTTCAGATGCAGATCTAGGGCTTGAAGAGGGGCCTTACCTGATGCGCAGAACGGCGGAGGAGCGCCGAGAGCCTCTGGTACGATCAGGTTGATGCAGCGGCCTGGCACTGACGCGGCGTTCGAAGGTCGGAGGCGACGGCGGAGCTTCAGAGCTGGAGCATCGTGAGGAAGAAGAAGCGCGGAAGAAGAAGAGAAAGGGCCTGCCGGTCTATTTATAAGGAAACGGGGCAATTAACGAGCGCGAGAATCGAGGAGTCAAAAGCTGCGGACGGCGCAGCGGTCGCCTCGATTTCCGGGATAATATTAAATGAAGGGAATCTTACTGTTTGGATTTCTTTATTAAGGATGACGTCAAGGTGCCCTGTTGCTGTGGTTAGAAGATGACGTCATGGCGGTTCAAGCAGATGGCGGTTTACGAAATAAGAAGGGAGACTCAGAGTTTCCTAAGACGTTGAAGATTAACATGAACCGGTTCAAGTCAATCTGGGGCCTAATGTTGGGGATATAACTACTGAATATAAACCGCCCTGAAGGGGCCGGTTTACCCTCGTCTGTAATTAGGGCCCATGAAGGCATGAGGCCCAGAGCCCAGAGGCGGATTAGGATCCATAAATGTAAACCGCCTTAGTCATGTAACTTGTGCTGTAAGATAAGAGAGAAGAGACCGAGCCGGACACTTGTATGAGCCGGATCGGGACTCTGTAGACCGGCCGGGCGTCAACCCGTGTATATAAGGGGACGACCGGCGGCGGTCTAGGGACGTATAATTCGAGGCTTAGGCGGCTATTGCTCCCTAGTCGCCGAAATCACATCAATCCCATCACAAACTAGACGTAGGCTTTTACCTTCATCGAAGGGGCCGAACTAGTATAACTCTCGTGTCTTTGTGTCCGCTTTAACCCCTCTAAGTTAACCCGTACGATGGCCCTGCGACTAAGTCCTTTCACGAGGACATCTCGCCAGACAATTCCACGACAGCTTCCTCTCGTCCTTGGCTCCCATGGCGTGGGAGGGCGAGAGCCGATTGGATCTATCTCTCTGCTTCTGCGTTCTCTCTGGCTCTGCTTCATCGCTTCGTATATATGGAGATCCGTAATCCGATTGGCCTGAAACCTCGCCGTGATTTTTTCTGAATATTAGCTTTCTTGCGGCAAAAGAAGAGCATCAACCGCCTTTACGGTGGGCTCACGAGGTAGGGCGTGCCTGGGGCAGGCGCGCCCCTGCCTCGTGACCACCTCGCAATCGGTTCGCTGATTTTCCTTCCAAATTTTCCATATTTTCCAAAAATAAGCTCCGTCTGCTTTTATCCTGTTTGGACTCCGCTTGATATGGATATTCTGCGAAACCAAAAACATGCAATGCATGTGGACCGCACTGGGCAATCGGATCAATATGTTAGTCCCAAAAATAATATAAAAAGTTGCCAAAAAGTATATGAAAGTTGAATAATATTGGCATGGAACAATCAAAAATTATAGATACAACGGAGACGTATCAACATCCCCAACCTTAATTCATGCTCGTCCTCGAGTAGGTAAATGATAAAAAAGATAATTTTTGATGTGGAATGCTACCTAGCATAATCTTGATCATATGTCTAATCATGGCATGAATATTAAGACACGAGTGATTCAAAGCAATAGTCTATCCTTCGATATAAAAACAGTAATACTTCAAGCATACCAACCAAGCAATTATGTCTTACTGAAATAACATAGCCAAAGAAAGCTCATCCCTACAAAATCATATAGTCTGGCTATGCTCCATCTTCACCACACAATATATTTACATCATGCACAACCCGATGACAAGCCAAGCAATTGTTTCATACTTTTGACGTTCTCAAACCTTTTCAACTTTCACGCAATACATGAGCGTGAGCCATGGACATAGCACTATAGGTGGAATAGAATATGATGGTGGGGGTTATGTGGAGAAGACAAAAAAGGAGAAAGTCTCACATCAACTAGGCATATCAACGGGCTATGGAGATGCCCATTAATAGATATCAATGTGAGGAGTAGGGATTGCCATGCAATGGATGCATTAAGAGCTGTAAGTGTATGAAAGCTCAAACTGAAACTAAGTGGGTGTGCATCCAACTTGCTTTCTCATGAAGACCTAGGGCATTTGAGGAAGCCCATCGTTGGAATATACAAGCCAAGTTCTATAATGAAAATTCCCACTAGTATATGAAAGTGATAACTCAAGAGACTCTCTATATGAAGAACATGGTGCTACTTTGAAGCACAAGTGTGGTAAAAGGATAGTAACATTGCCTCTTCTCTCTTTTTCTCTCATTTTTTTATTTTCTTTTTTATTTTTTATTTTTTTCGGTGGGCTTCTTTGGCCTCTTTTTTTTATTTGGGCTTCTTTAGCCTCTTTTATTTTTTTGTAAAGTCCGAAGTCTCATCCCGATGGGGGATTCATAGTCTCCATCATCCTTTCCTCACTGGGTCAATGCTCTAATAATGATGATCAGACCACTTTTATTTACTTACAACTCAATATTACAACTCGATATCTAGAACAAAGATATGACTATATATGAATGCCTCCGGTGGTGTATCGGGATGTGCAATGATCTAGCATAGCAAAGATATCAAAAAAACGGACAAGCCATAAAACATCATGCTATCTATCTTACGATCATGCAAAGAAATATGACAATAAATGCTCAAGTCATGTATATGATGATGATGGAAGTTGCATGGCAATATATCTCGGAATGGCTATGGAAATGCCATGATAGGTAGGTATGGTGGCTGTTTTGAGGAAGATATAATGAGGCTTACGTGTGACAGAGTGTATCGTATCACGGGGTTTGGATACACCGGCGAAGTTTGCACCAACTCTCGAGGTGAGAAAGGGCAATGCACGGTACCGAAGAGGCTAGCAATGATGGAAGGGTGAGAGTGCGTATAATCCATGGACTCAACATTAGTCATAAAGAACTCACATACTTATTGCAAAAATCTATTAGTCATCGAAACAAAGTATTACGCGCATGCTCCTATGGGGATAGATTGGTAGGAAAAGGCCATCGCTCGTCCCCGGCCGCCACTCATAAGGAAGGCAATCAATAAACACCTCATGCTCCGACTTTGTTACATAACGGTTCACCATACGTGCATGCTACAGGACTTGCAAACCTCAACACAAGTATTTCTCAATTTCACAATTACTCAACTAGCACGACTCTAATATCATCTTCTTTATATCGCAAAACTATTGCAAGGAATCAAACATATCATATTCAGCGATCTACAAGTTTATGTAGGATTTTATGACTAACCATGTGAGTGACCAGTTCCTGTCATCTCTCTAAATAGATATAAGTGAAGCAAGAGAGTTTAATTCTTTCTACAAAAGATATGCCCACGCT
Source organism: Aegilops longissima (assembly GCA_021605205.1). NCBI lineage: Eukaryota > Viridiplantae > Streptophyta > Magnoliopsida > Poales > Poaceae > Aegilops > Aegilops longissima. Next base: position 71,900,476 of record CM038677.1, read on the forward strand.
GTAACAAATATAAGTGAAGCAAAAGGGCATTCTACAAATGGCGGTTGTCTAAGTGAAGAGAAACAGGCAATCCAAACATCAAATGATATAAGTGAAGCACATGAAGCATTCTATAAAGCCATACTCAAAAGATATAAGTGAAGTGCAAAGAGCATTCTTATAAATCAACCAAGTACCATCTCATACCAGCATGGTGCATAAAAGAAAAGTGAAAACTAAAATAAAAAGACGCTCCAAGATTGCACATATCGCATGAACGAAACGAATCCGAAAACATACCGATACTTGTTGAAGAAAGAGGGGATGCCTTCCCAGCATCCCAAAGCTTAGACGCTTTAGTCTCCTTGAATATTTACTTGGGGTGCCTCGGGCATCCCCAAGCTTGAGCTCTTGACTCTCTTCCTTCTTCTCACATCGAGACCTTCTCGATCATCGAACACTTCATCCACACAAAACTCCAACAGAAAACTCGGTAAGATCCGTTAGTATAATAAAGCAAATCACCACTCTAAGTACTGTTGAAAACCAATTCATATTTTGATTTTGCATTGTGTCTACTGTAATATAGCTTTTTCATGGCTTAATCCACTGATATGAATCGATAGTTTCATCAAAACAAGCAAACTATGCATCAAAAACAGAATCTGTCTAAAACAGAACAGTCTGTAGCAATCTGAACATTAACCATACTTCTGATACTTGAAAAATTCTTCCAAAATTTGGAAAAATAATAAATTTGCACAGAAAGACTGTGCAAAAAGAATCAGAACCATTTGACGTTCCAGTAAAAAACTAAAATTAGCACACTACATCCAAAGTTTCTGTCCTGCACCGCACAAACCAACAAGCATTGTAAACATCCTAAAGGAAAACCTTGGCACATTATTTTTATAATACAATGAAATTGTACAAGGGGATAATTATTTTTATTGAAAAGTTTCTGTAATTAAGATTCACAAAGTTCCCTTGGGCATGAACAAAGTTCAAGGACGTCCCCCACTTTCACAATGCTCGCTCTCTCACTTTCACTTTTCTTTTTGAAAAAGTTTTGGGTTCCCCTCTCTATTTTTGTTGTTTTTAAACTATATGAAAGCACTCAACAGAAATAAATGACTCTATAAAACTTCCGGGTTGTCTCCCTGGCAGCGCTTTCTTTAAAGCCATTAAGCTAGGCATATAGTGCTCAAGTAGTGAATCCACCCGGATCCCAAGGTATATCAAAGCCAATTTTAATTAGCAATGATTTAGCATTTAGTAGTGAGCACAAAGCAACATATATCAAGCAATGACGAAATCTAACTCTCTTCCTATGCATCGGCATGTCATAAAAGAACAATTCATGCACACATAGTAAAGGCCAATGCATAGTATAAACAGTTTCTTGCAATTTTATCGTGTTGGAAACATAGAGAGGTGGAGATATAGTTCCTGTCTCATAATAATTGCAAGTAGGAGCAGCAAGCACATGCATATTATATTCATCAAAATCATCATGTGTAGTAGTAGAAGGCAACACATCAATATAATCCTTAATAAGTGCAAACTTCTCCGATATAGTGTAGTCGGGAGAATTCAAAAAGATAATAGGACTATCATGCGTGGGTGCAACAGCAACAATTTCATTCATAACATAAGGAACTATAGCAAGTTCATATCCATAAGCATAATTCATATTGGCATCTTAGCCACAAGCATAGCAAGCAACATCAAAAAGGGATATTTCAATAGAATCAACGGGATCATAACAATCATCATAGCAATCATCCTTCGGTAAGCATGAAGGGGAATTAAATAATGTATGAGTTGGAGGGTTAATCTCATTAGAAGGTGGGCACGGGTAGATAATCCGCTCTTCCTCCTTTTGTTCTTCGCTCTCCTCATCATCTTTTTCATCCAATGAGCTCACAGTTTCATCAATTTCTTCTTCCATAGCTTCCTGCAAAATATTAGTCTCTTCTTGGACAGCATTGACTTTCTTCGTAAAAGCATTAATATAGTAATTATATTCATAATTTTCATAGCAATATCTAAGTATAGCAAGATTTTCAGGCCTATAAGCATCATCATGTAAAGCTTCATACTTTTCAAACAAAGATTCAATTTCATAAGCAGCCTTAAAAGCAACAAATTCTTCTATTTGTTCCACATCATAGTAATCATATATACCATTAGCATAAGAAGCTAAGGTTTCATTATCATTAAATTCGCATGAAAAGGGAAGGTGTGGAGCCTCCATCCTAGAGGAACAAGTAATATCATATTTCAAGCATAGATTCCAGGCATACCAACGCAACATAATAAATTGATCCCATAATAGTTTACCTTTTTTTTGTCGGGGCGATAATCCCTAAAGTATTCACGTTGATCCAACGTGTCTCCCGTTATAAAGTTGAATGGGCTTTTCTCAGGATTATCAAAGTAGTACATAATGTCTCTCACATAATGAGAATCGGGGGTTTTAGGAGTTACCCCATCCTCATGAGTAGCAAGTACATCTAATTTTTTTGGTATTTCGTGTTCCATATCCATAACTAAAGATAGAGAACAACTAAGAACAGCAAATAAAAATTACTTAGTGATAAAGCAAACAAGCACACACGAGAATATTCACCCCACGCTATTGCTCCCCGGCAACGGCGCCAGAAAAAGGTCTTGATAACCCACAAGTCTAGGGGATCGCAACAGTTTTCGATAAGTAAGAGTGTCGAACCCAACGAGGAGCTAAAGGTAGAACAAATATTCCCTCAAGTTCTATCGACCACCGATACAACTCTACGCATGCTTAACGTTTACTTTACCTAGAACAAGTATGAAACTAGAAGTACTTTGTAGGTGTGACGGGAAAGGTTTGCAAGAATATAAAGAGCGCGTAAATAAAAACTAGGGGCTGCTAAGGTAAATACACAACTAAATTAAATATAGCGAGTGTGGAAGAGTGATGGTAGGTGTGGGGAAATTGTCCCTTAAGCAATTGACTACTTTACTAGACCGATAGCAAGTATTATGTGGGAGAGGCCACTGCTAGCATGTTATCCCTTACCTGGAATTCTATGCACTTATGATAGGAACTATTAGCAAGCATCCGCAACTACTAACGTTCATTAAGGTAAAACCCAACCATAGCATTAAGATATATTGGTCCCCTTCAATTGCGTATGCATCAATTTCTATGCTAGGTTGAAGCTTCTGTCACTCTTGCCCTCCAATACATAGTCCTATCAACATACAACTAACCCTAAGGTGTGATCCACGCGCGCGCTCATATGATGGGCACCAAAGGAAAGCAACATAACCACAAGCAAAATTAAATCAATCATAGCAATTCATCAACCACCGATAGGACAACGAAAATCTACTCAGACATCATAGGATGGCAACACATCATTGGATAATAATATGAAGCATAAAGCACCATGTTCAAGTAGAGGGTACAGCGGGTTGCGGGAGAGTGGACCGCTGAATATAGAAGGGGGAAGGTGATGGATATGTTGGTGAAGATGGCGGTGTTGGTGAAGATCATGGTGATGATGATGATCCTCACGGCATTCCGCGCCATCGAAGCAAGGGGAGAGAGCCCCTTCTTCTTCTTCTTCCTTGACCTCCTCCCTAGATGGGAGAAGGGTTTCCTCTGGTCCTTGGTTCCCATGGCGTTGGAGGGCGAGAGCCCTCCGAGATTGGATCTATCTCTCTGCTTCTGCGCTTCTCTCCTGCTCTGTTTCACCGCTTTCATGTATATATGGAGATCCGAATCCGATTGGCTTGAAACCTTCGCCGTGATTTTTTCGAATATTAGCTTTCTTGTGGCAAAAGAAGAGCATCAACCGCCTTACGGTGGGCTCACGAGGGTAGGGCGCGCGCCCCCTACCTCGTGACCACCTCGGGCACTGGTTCGTGTTGATTTTTCTTCCAAATTTTCCATATTTTCCAAAAATAAGCTCCGTCTGCTTTTATCCCGCTTTGGACTCCGCTTGATATGGATATTCTGCAAACCAAAACATGCAATGATGTGGACTGCACTCGGGCAATCGGATCAATATGTTAGTCCCAAAATAATATAAAAGTTGCCAAAAGTATATGAAAGTTGAATAATATTGGCATGGAAAATAAAAATTATAGATACGACGGAGACGATCACGGTCCAAGGGAGGTTTTCCTTCCCGACAGATCTTCGATTCGCGGTTTCATATCATGGGCCAACTCGCATGGCCATCTGGAACAGATCGATAGCTACGCCCCTGGCCATCAGGTCAGGTTTGGAAGTTTGAACTATACTGCCGACATTCGCGGAGACTTGATCTTCGACGGATTCGAGCCCGTGTCGGGTGCGCCGAACAGTCACGATGAGCATGACTTAGATCTACCATCGGACAGTGTTCGAGATATTGTGCCTGCGGCGGCCCCAGGAATCAATCCGGAGCAGATCGTGCCATCCGAGGACGGGTGGACGGACCCCGCCACGGAGGCAACACTCATCGTCCTTGGAGCCGAACACTGACCCCACCTCCTATGAGGGCGGTATCATCGGACCCTCGGACTCATCTCCGGCTACAGGATCCGAACCACGTACGTCCGTGCCTATCGAATCTGATTGGGCACCGTCATGGAGTTCACCAACGCGGATATCTTTCGGCACTCTCCCTTGGGTGATGTGCTAAATTCATTAAGGTCTCTCTCCTTGTCAGGAGACTCTTGGCCGAACTATGTCCGGCTCCAGTGGGAAGCGGATGACGAAGAAGTTCGTTCCCACCCACCACCCACTTAATAGCCATTGTCGATGACTTAACCAACGTTCTTGGCTTCAACTCCGAAGACATCGACGGTATGGACGATGATGCAGGAGAAGAACAGGAACCACCGCCTACAGGGCGCTGGACATGCACCTCATATGATATATATATGGTGGACACCCCCAAAGAAAGCAATGGCGATGAGGCAACAGAAGATAATCCCCTGGAGAAGTAATCTAGGCACCAGTGTCATAGGCGCCGCTCCAAGCCTCGCCATAGCAGAAATAGCAATACCGGCACAAGGGACAATAACGCTACGGATGGTGCCGAAGATGAAAACAATCCCGCCGAGCGGTAGGATGGGCAAGCTAGCCCTAAGGAACAGGAAATAGATGGAGTGTCAGAGGATGACAATTACATGCCCCTCTCCGAAGACGAGGTGAGCCTCGGCAACGAAGAATTCACCGTGCCTAAGGATCCCGTCGAGCAGGAGCGCTTCAAGCGCCAGCTTATAGCCACTGCAAAAAGCCTGAAGAAAAAGCAGCAACAGCTTCAAGCTGATCAGGATCTGCTAGCTAATAGATGGACTGAAGTCCTGGCAGCCGAGGAATATGAACTCGAGCGCCCAACCAAAAGTTACCCAAAGCGCAAGTTGCTACCTCAACTTGAGGAGGAGGCATTAAGGCCTACACTACCAGCGCATGATGTGGATGACCGGCCACCTCGTGGCCGAGAAAAAGCGGCGTATCAGCCCGAAGTCCAGCCCGCACCCCATCGCCAATCAAATACCAAGGCTGGGGGCTACACGTAGGACCTGTGAGATGTATTGGAAAACAAAGTAGGACATACAAGATCGATCTGCGGATCACGGTGGCGCGCCCCAACGCTGCGATTTATGACCGCCACGCCGATATACTAAAGCAAACCGCTGGGCGAATACAGCAGACCAGACTCGCTTTGAGCTGCGTCAGTGAAGTAGCCCGCACATAGGCACCGTGACACCCCTATGCTTCATCGACGAAGTAATGGATCATGAATTCGTATGGGTTTAAACCTGTGAACATCGAATCCTATGATGGTACAACAGACCCCGCGGTATGGATCAAAGATTTCCTCCTCCACATTCACATGGCCCGCGGTGATGATCTACATGCCATCAAGTACCTCCCACTAAAACTCAAAGGACCGGCTCGGCATTGGCTGAATAGCCTGCCGGCAAACTCCATTGGCAGTTGGGAGAACTTGGAAGACGCATTCCTTGACAACTTCCAAGGCACTTATGTGCGACCACCGGATGCTGATGACTTAAGTCACATAACCCAACAGCCCGGAGAGTCAGACTGGAAATTCTGGACTCGGTTCCTAACTAAAAAGAACCAAATTGTCGACTGTCCGGATGCTGAAGCCTTAGAGGCCTTTAAGCATAACATCCGCGATGAATGGCTCGCACGACACCTCGACCAAGAGAAGCCGAAGTCTATGGCAGCCCTCACGACACTCATGACCCGCTTTTGTGCGGGCGAGGACAGCTGGCTGGCTCGTAGCAATAACACATCCGGAAATCCTGGCAATTCAGATGCCAGAGACAGCAACGGCAAGCCACGACGCACCAGACACAAGTGTCGCAAAAATGGCGACAACACCTAAGACACGGCAGTCAATGCCGGATTCACTGGCTCTAAGTCCGATCAGCGGAAAAGCCATTCATAAGAAACAATCCGACCCGCCCGGCCTGACCGCATACTGATCGTCAGAAGTCAAATTCACGGCACCCCCGACAAACCAGCCAACCACACCAACAGAGAATGTTGGGTGTGCAAATAGGCCAGCAAGGTGAATGCCGAAAACACGGAAAAGGGGTTGCATAGAGATGACGACGAGGAGACCCGGCTGCCGAACACTGGAGGACAGAACAAATTTCCTCCCCAGGTGAAAACGGTGAACATGATATACGCAACCCATATTCCCAAGAGGGAACAGAAGCGCACTAAGGGACGCCCATGCGATGGAGCCACGCCTAAAGTTCAACCCATGGTCTTCTTGTCCGATCACTTTGATCACAGGGACCATCCGACCAAGATCCGCCATGGCGGTTCTCGCCGCATTGGTCCGTGACCCCATCATTGACGGATTCCATCTCACACGAGTCCTCATGGACGGTGGCAGCAGCCTGAACCTGCTTTATCAGATACAAAGGCGCAAAATGGGCATCGACCCTCAAGGATCAAACCCACAAAACCACCTTTAAAGGTGTCATACCAGTGTAGAGGCTCATTGCACGGGCTCAATCACACTGGAAATGGTCTTCGGATCTCCGGACAACTTCCGAAGCAAGGAGTTAATCTTCGATATCGTCCCCTTCCGAAGTGGCTACCACGCACTACTCGAAAGAACCGCATTTGCCAGATTCCATGCGGTGCCGCATTACGCATACCTCAAGCTCAAAATGCTAGGACCTCGCGGGGTTATAACAGTCAATGGAAACACAGAGCGCTCGCTTCGTACGGAAGAGCACACTGCGGCCCTCGCAGCAGAAGTACAAAGCAGCCTTCTTAGGCAGACCGCCAATTCGGCGATAAAGCCCCCGGACACCGCTGCTTAGTCTAGAGTACCCCGCAACAGATCGCCAGCACGCCCATAGCTGGCCTAGCAATTCGTCCTCCGTTCGAGTCCCAGCAAGCGGGCGACTTCGCACGGGCGCATATAATTACGCACTCGAAATACCATGGGCATAGGCGGAGGCACGGCTACGACACGGTCCACAATGCGGCTCAACCACCCCAGGATCCGTATATCTTTAGACCTTTCCTTTTTCGGGTCCCTATTTTTCGGGAGGCTCTTCCGATAGTCCGGCTATTGGACCCATAACAGGATGGAAACACCAAGGAGACAAGAAGCTTCGGCGTACAAGGGAATCCCCTGGTGGTCTCTGATATCAATCACTATACCTGTTTTACATACCCACTCGCACCTCGCTCCTGGTTAAGGACATGTCAAATAGTCCTGTTTTTCTTATCGCACCACCTGTACACATACGCCTTGATGTCTTATTCAAATAACAATGGAAAATAATGCACAGGTCAGCTTTCTATTGCATTTCTTTATATATTTCCTTTATTGCTTATTTATTATAAATTGCACCCGTACATTTTGGTATGTCTCATTCGCCAGGGGCTTCAGCATACCCCATAACATGGCAAGAAAAGTCCGAACACTTTCGACAGTGCGGCACCTTGAACTTATAGCATTATATGCATCAGCTCCGAATCATGTATTGGGTCAGTAGTTGGGTTTGCCCGGCTCCCTTGTTTTGGTACCTTACGTTCCGCTATATCGGCTAAGGTAGCGCAGGGAGAACTACTGCTATTGTGTCCCGGTTCTTCCGGACGAGCACCTCAGTAGAGAAAGCCGAAAACTGACTGTCATTATGTGGCGAGAGCTGGTCGCTGTTAGAGAGGTCCCAAATCTTTAAAGATTTTTTCCGCTTTGGGCGAGGAATTGGCTTTGTCCGATTTAGGCGTGTATTGCGCCCCAAGTTCGGCCTTCCGAATACTAGGGGCTTCCCCAAAATTTAAAATTATAGACTTCTATGGCTAAGTGAGAGTGATAAAGCTGTATAGTCTGATTGCCTTGTTCGCTGCGCTAAACACCTTAGTAAAGGACCAAAAATTTGGATAAAGAGTGTTTAGATTTATCCCGAACACCCCAGTACTGGTTACATGGGGGCAGAAGCCTATGAATGGCCAACTTTCAGATATTATAAACGGCCGCACAGAAGGTAATATTTTAAATCAATAAGCATTATATAGCGCACATGAACTCGTTTTCATATCACAGGATCACATGAGTACAGTCATTCAAATATTACATCCTTAGCACATTCCTCCGCCACAAGGCGGGAACCCTTCACGACGTTGTCATAATATTGTTCGGGGCGGCGATGCTCCTTGCCCTTTGGCGGCTCCTCCGTCACCAGCTTCTCGGCATCCATCTTCGCCCAGTGCACTTTTGCACGGGCCAAGGCCCTGCGCGCACCTTCAATACAGACTGACCGCTTAATGACTTCCACCATGACAGGCATTAACTAGCCGGTTTACAAGGTCAAGTAGCTGCTGGGTGGACTCGCTAGGGCTACAATGGACCAAGAGGTCCTTCATGGCTAGTTCGCCGCTTTGTGCAGTTCGACCAGCTTGCTTCACTGGTCGCTTAAAGGCATCGGATGTTTGGTCCCAAAGATATTGGGACCGTAACAACTTCTTCGTCAACGCCTTTCCTCAACACAGAACTCAAGGGCGCCGAGACGCTGCCCGGCAGATCTGCGAATGCTCCTGGAGAGCTCCAAATTCGGGTAAGTAAATAGAAAGTATCCTTCACATGTTTGCTTTTTCATATTGAATGCCTTACCCGCCGCAATCTTCTTGACCGCTTGAACCTCTTGGAGAGCCTTTTGGGCTCAAGCTTTGGCATCCTGTGCACTCTGGCGGGCCTTCGCAAGCTTGGACTCTTGCGTCTTAGAGTCAAGCTCCAAGGACTCATATTTTTTTGACAAAGTCCTGGAGCTCTTGCTGGACCTCGCCAACACGAGCCTCTTGCTTCTCGCACTCGATGCGCTCCTTGGCTGCTTTGTCTTTGGCCTTGGACAACGCCTTCTTCAGGGCCGCCACTTTGGTCGTGGCCTCTATTAAAAGTTCATGATGATTCTATGATTTACAACCATTTTTTGTTTATCCATATATAGACGGGGTATCACTTACCTTTGTTCTCTTCGAGCTGCCTCTTCACGAGGCCGAGCTCTTCCTCGTTCCGCTCCAGGTCCTGCTTCAGTCCGGAGACCTCCGCAGTCCGAGCGGCAGCGGCCAGCAGCGACGCCTGTTTATTTACATAGACATATTTTTTTTAGACTCCTGCTGATGTTATTTCATCCTCTGGTCGGCATTTCTTTCCAAACACCAAACAGAGAATCAGGGGCTACTGTCTATGTTGTGATATTTCCTCACAATTTGATTACTTACCTCAAAGCCTGTTAGGTGGCTGGCGTAGGCTTCGGTCAATCCACTTTTGGCGGACCGAACCTTCTCGATCACCGCACTCATAATAGTGCGGTGCTCTTCGTCAATGGAAGCGCCCCGAAGTGCTTCCAGCAAGTCGTCCGATGCCTCTGGATGGACAGAGGTCATCAGCACAGACGGCTCGCCCCCCTTAGTGAGGGGTCCGGAACCATTGGAGGTTCCGACGCAGTATCCGGCTGGGGGCCAAACTTGCGGCGGCCCCCATCATCAGAATCCATGGGGGTCTTCCCCCCCATGTGCCCAGCCGTTCGATTTCGCTTGGGGCGCCTCCAATGATCTCCCTGGTCCGTATCCTCCGAGACAACACCTCGTGTCGCTCATGGGTCGAGGGGTGGAGGCCGCCGGGGGTGAATCGGTGTTCATCGTCGAAGTGCTCAGAGACCCATCCGAGGAGGATACGTCAATATGGGCTTTGGGCGGACTGCATGATCGTATTTAACATGATCAGAAGCAATAAAGCAAAACATGTCGGAAGTATTATAGTGTCCGGATACTTACGACTTCGATAGGGGCTTGTCCCTGGGCAACCACTCCTCGTCGCTGTGGGCGGCTGAGGTGGAGTGGTCCGGAGGCAGGGTCTTTCCTTTCTTAGACCCTTCGGCCTCCCCGGATGGGGCGGCCTTCCTTTCTTATCCCCCTGCGGGGGGAGACCTTTCCTCTTCATTGTCCTCGTTTTCGTTGGAGGAGAGCGCCTCGGCGTCTTCGGACGATGAGTCCGACACAACCTTGCGCCGGAGACCTTTTCTCGTCCCCGCGGCCTTTTTCTTGGCCTTCTTCTCCGACACCTTATAGGGCGCCGGAAGCATCATCTTCGTTAAGAGAGCCATTGCTGGATCCTCGGGCAGTGGATCCGGACAATTAATCCGCTCCACTGTCGCTACCCAGTCCTGTTAAATTGGCGTGGAGGCTTAGATCTCTCCTAGGATTATACTAGGGAAAGGAACATTTTGTGAGATATGAAAAGCTTACCGGATTGGCAGGGCGCTTTGCGATGAGTCCGCGATCCTTGGTGAGGGGAGGAGGTACCTCGGAGGCCTTGAACAGCACCTTCCAGATGTCCTTGTTCGTCGTGTCGAAGAGCTCTCGCAGTGTCTGGTCCTCGGCCGGGTCGAACTCCCACATATTGAATGCCCGTCTTTGACACGGGAGTATCCGGCGGAAGAGCATGACCTGGACCACATTGAGAAGCTTGATTTTCTTGCTTATCATATTTTGGATGCAGGTCTGGAGTCCGGTCAGCTCCACCGATGAACCCCAGGCTAAAGCCCTTCTCTTTCCAAGAGGTAAGCTGCGTGGGGATGCTGGATCGAAATCTGGGGGCCGCCACCTAGTTGGTGTCGGGCGGCTCAGTGATGTAAAACCACCCCGATTGCCACCCCTTCACGGTCTCCACAAAGAGCCCTCGAGCCAGGAGACGTTGGGCATCCTGCCCACCATGGCGCCTCCGCACTCCGCTTGCTGGACGACCACCACCTTTGGCTTCACGTTGAAGGTCTTCAGCCATAGGCCGAAGTGGGGCTTGATGCGGAGGAAGGCCTCCCACACGACGATAAACGCCGAGATGTTGAGGATAAAATTGGGGGCCAGATCATGGAAATCCAGCCCGTAGTAAAACATAAGCCCACGTATGGGTGGAGGGGGAATCCCAGTCCGCGGACGAAATGGGCAAGGAATACAACCCTCTCATGGGGTTCTGGAGTAGGGACGATCAGCCCTGCGTCTGGAAGCCGGTGCGCAATGTTTGCGGCTAGGTATCCGGCTTCCCGGAGCTTCGTAATGTCCTCCTCCGTAATGGAGGAGACCATCCACTTGCCTCCCGCTCCGGACATAGCTTTGTGGAGAAGGTGACAACTTGGGCGCTGGAGCTCGAGTGTGCGAGAATGGATAAGCTGGGGAAGAAGAAGGCGTGGGTGAAAATGAGGAATCCTTATCCCTTTATAGAGGCGGTAGAAGCTGTGCGCCTCCCCACTTGCCCCGTAAAATCACTTATTCCCCAAGCGCCGCGGTTGATGGCGTGGTTGGGTTACCCACACCCGTATTGATGAGAATCCCGTGATAAGGGGACACGATCTCTGCTTTGACAAGACGTGCCAAGGAAACTGCCTCGCAATATGCGCAGCCGCTGGTTGAGAAAAACGGTTTGAATATTGACCGGGTCGTGGCGTGCTGTCACACTATGAAATTTGTCAGCAGATCAGATTTGTGGAATATCATACTCTCCACGGTGGTATGTGGAATTTGTTTTGCAGAGCCGGACATGATTCTTGTGTTCAAAATCTTCTATGGAGTATTCGGAGAAGGAACCCGCCTTGCAATGCCGAAGACAATCTGCGCGTCGGACTCATCGTCATTGAAGCCTGGTTCAGGGGCTACCGAGGAGTCCCGATTAAGGGGTCCCTGATAGCCGGACTATATACTTTGGCCAGACTGTTGGACTATGAAGATACAAGATTGAAGACTTCGTCCCGTGTCCGGATGGGACTCTCCTTTGCGTGGAAGGCAAGCTCGGTGATTCGGATATGTAGATCTCCTTCCACTACAAAAAAAATACACTTCCGTGATGATACGTGTTTGTCACAGTATGTCGCTTTTTTTGTCATGCATGTACATCCATGACGCATTTTATGACGTAATCAAGATAGTCATACCGTGCTGTCGAGAAGTGTTCCATGACATTACTAAAATTATCATCACGGAAGTGTCCACTTCCATGACGATAAATCGCGTCACGTAAATGCTTTCGCCAAGGGTGACCGACACGCGGCATCCACCATAACGGAACGCCGTTAAGCTATCGGGTCGGGTTTTGGATCCAATAACCCGTTATCAGCCCCACCAATGGGGATTTTCCACGGTAAATCATCATTGGCTGGAGGAAACACGGTCGGCTCATCGTTGGGACAGATGTCATCCACTCATTGGACAGAAGGCGCCTATGATACGTCGACACGTGGCATGGCCCAACAGAGGCCCATTCCTGTGAAAAGGTCGGCCCGTTTGACATGGTCAAAAGGTGGCGGGCTGGCCCATGGAAAGCATGTTAACGGCCTGTTCGCATATAGCCCATTTACAGCCTGCTAACGCAAGGCCTGTTACGCCCTATCCGAATTAGGCCCAGTAGCGTCATCTGGGCCATCCAATATGACTCCAGCCCATTTTCACTTCTGGCCCATGTATGGCCCATGACGTCTTTTGGCCCATATGAGGCCCTATGTAACTCTTGGCCTATTACCGGACCGTGGTGAAACTGGCCGCAATGAACAGTGTATCACTTTACACCCATTAACGGCCCGTGGTGAAACTGCCCGTAATGAACAAAGGCATCACTTTATACCCATTAAGGGCCCATTATTCAGCTTGGGCCGCTTCAGCCCATGTTATCTTTCGCCTTCTCGTAACCCATTTATTCTGGGCTCATTTCCAAGATTCGCTTACTTATGGACCGTTATCGCTATTTTCTCGCTAGGGCCAAATTTAGCCCGTGGTTACAATCGCCCGCTTGTGGTCCGTTAATACGCTAATGCTTATAGCGCCATCAACACGGCCTATTAACGATGGCCCATTATGGTCGGCCCATGAACGGGTGATTCCAACTTAGCCCATTTACGGCCATAATGCGCTCGTTATTGGCCCATGTTTGCCAATCGATCATACGGCCCGTATAAGGCCCATTGATGATACGCCCGTAGAAGGCCCATTGTTTCTACGCCCGTAGAAGGCCCATTGTTTCACGGCCGTAGAAGGCCTATCGCTTTCTACGGCCCGTAGAAGGCCCATCGCTTCTATGGCCCGTAGGAGGCCCATCGTCACTACAAGAATATTAGCCCATGGTTATTGTGGCCTAGTTTTTAAAAATAGGTTATTGCAGCCACTAGCAAACCGCGGAAAAAGAACTACACTGACTACAAGCAAACAAAAAAACAAGACAACAAGGAAATAAATAAGCAAGCAACTTATGTTAGGCTATCACGGCTATTACACATATTACATCCACTGGGCATCAAAGTTCGCCACCAGTGCAAATATAGGGAACAAAGCAGCATATCATATACACTAGTTGTCAAAGTTGGCGACCAGCAAAAATAAACGCCGCAGCAAAACAAAGCCAGAACTGAAACCACTTCAGAAGATCTCAAGAAACACTATCCTGGGGACCCATAATGTTGGCAAGATGCTTAGCAAACATATTAACTTTCTCTTGTTTGGCGCTTAAATCCTCCAAATATTGTCAAGCACCGTAAAATATGCATCTGAATTCGCAGGACTTCTCGCCCTTCACTTCTCGTCAGCAAAGACATCTGATCGATGTCTTTCAACTTGAAGTTGAGACTCAAGAAGACAAACTGATTCAGCAGCGAGTTCAAGAGCTTGTGCCAGCAGAGTGGCCAAGAACTCTAACACTACATCAAGACAGAATTTTGGGTTCCCTCACCGTCGCCAAGATAGATTTTATCGGCTTTCTTGGAGACCAACAGGATGTCTCACTACCTTGAACCTTATCTCAGACATTTTTTACCATTGATAACGCGGTACTGTTCTCCAATATTTTGTCCGCATTCTAAAAGAAAAACAAGCAGAGACATCACATGTTTACTATGTTAGTATATGAAACTCATTTTGGTAAATGAGTTCAGAGTAAAGTGGACAGGATAACAGATGAAACAAACATATATCTATGTACCATGGTCACTTTATGGTCTATATCATTCTAGTTTTTGTTGCCAAATCAAGATAGAGACACAGCTTAAATAATATTTGTTCAAGACAAAGCAAAATAGATGAATATAAGTGTGGGTAACTATAGAGAAATAACAACACTTGTAATGTGCATGACATGAGAACATAACTATTTATTCAATTGAAACTGAAATCAACATAGAGCAGGTTACAACAAAGAAACCAGTTAAAGAAACAGGTTTAAAACATACCTGCTATGCCATTGGAGTTTCAATTCCATCCTTCAAATTTGAAAATAGTTGGTATGAGTAAATACAGAATGCAACAAAGAAAGGAGTATGAACCATAGCTACGTAACCTGACCCGAGAACAAATATTCTTCTCCTTTAAGCGCTGAGTTGGGATTCGAGTGGTGGTCTTCGTGCTTTGGGCACTCGTAGTTCCCTTTACTAACTGCTCGTGTTTGGGTGCTCTGTGGTGGAGACAGTGCTGTGTCAACTAGAACTGGGTTACTATCTGCCGGGTTGGGGTTAGAAGGTGTAGTTGGTTCTCCGTCCAACTGGGTAGGGGTACAATCATGAGAGTGTGGGTTATGTGTGGTGGATCTGGTCCTTGGGCAAGTACAACCATGGTTCTATCTGCATCAACTGGTAGCACTATCTTTTCTGAAGACCGTGTTGTTACTCCCTTAGATACTGCCATCACGATCTCCAATTCAAATGGCTGATAAACAAGAAAAGTAATTGAAAGTATAGACATTGTATGATAGACAGGTGCAATGGATAGTGGGGAATAAAAGAGGGCATGAAATAATTCATATTTATGTTGTCTAACCAAACAGGATAGCATGACACAATTTAACATATATGATGGCTAACTAAACAGGATAGCATGACACAATTTCACATTATGATGGCTAACTAAAAAATATGGAGATACATAGTTCAAAATATGAGACTATGTAAACAGGATGACATGACATAACTATATAATATGTTTATTAAATAGGTTGGCATGCCATAATTCACATACATTCACGGAAATAATGCCATAATTCAAAATACGATGACTAAACAGGAGGAGATGATATAACTATATGATGTACTTATTAAATGGGTTGCCATGCCATAATTCAGATAGATGATGTGTATGTACTATGTAAACATGATGGCATAATATAATTCAAATATATGATTTATATTTTAAGCAAGTAAGCAGATGGCAATCCATATACGATGTAAAAACTAAGCAATGCAAGACAACATGCATGACATCGGTAATATAACCCTGCCAAGTTTGAGAATAGACCTCGTGGGGGAACTAGGACTGGTCATCAGCCTCAATCCTCCTCCGAGGAGCTCTTCAGAATCAGCAAGATGCCTCGCTTCAAAGAGTAGCATTGTCTGCTCAATACCTTGTTTTCACTCCAGATACTTCCATCACCGCTTAAATGGCTGATGCACATGAATAGTAGTTGAATATACAAACGTTGTCGCATAAATGGAACACGTAATACAAAAAATGATAGCATGATATATTTCACATACATGATGATTGGCTAAACAGCATGGCATTGCATAATTCACATATATAATGCCTTTGCAACAAGATAGCATTGTATAATTCATATATATAATGTCTTGCAACAAGATGGCAATGCATAATTCACATATATGGTAATTAGACACCTAACAGGTGGCATTCACACAAAGCATGTCTAAACTAATCAAATGACATAGCAATGCGAGACACCATAGACACAATATGAGCAACATAACCCTCGCCAAGTTAGAGCATACACCTCGGGGAATAGGACTGGTCATCTGCCTCTCAATCCTCCTCCGAGGAGCTATCCAGAACCAAAGAAGATATGCGCTCACGATAGCATAGTCTGCTCAAGACCTTGTTTTCACTCCAGAATTTGCCATCACCGCTTCAAATGGCTGATGCACACGAAGAGCAGCTTGAATGTACTAACATTGTTGACAAATGTAATATGTAACGCAAAAAAAAGGATGGCCTGATATAATTCATATATAAGATGACTGCTAAGGTGATGGCATTGCAAAATTCACATATATGATGTCCTGGCTAAACAAGATGGCGCTGTATAATTCACATAAACGATGAATAAACTAAACAGATGGCATTCACACAAAGGATGTCTAAACTAAGCAGATGACATATTTGATGTATAAAGTAAGCAATGCAAGACACCATATGCATGATATAACCAACATCAAGATGCCAAGTTAGAGCTAAGACCTCGGGGTAAATAGGAGTTGTCTTCCTTCCTAATCCCCTCGTAACAGATATCTTCCTCTCGACACAATCCGAAATGCGTGGAGGGGGCTACCTTTGCGCTACCATGGCGCGATCGCCCCATGAAATTTTATTGCCACCCAAGGCTCGATCTTTTGCTCTACATGTTCAGGCCCATTGTTTACAATAACTGTCATGCATAGGAATAAAACATAGTGAGATTATGTAAGGAGTGCATGCAGAAATCCAGAGTGATGGTAGCAACCTGTGGATAGACCCAAAACCAATAATAGCAAAGCAGATAATGGCTTCAGCTTAAAAATACAGATAATGGCTTTTTACTATTTGTTTCCCACCCAACATGAAACTCATAGTAGACACCGAGATTAACCAGATAGTAGATAGATACTATTGATAGCGGCCCGATATGTACCACACAACCATTTAAAACTCAAGTTTGACCATTAGTTTGAGCTGACTCGAGTCTAATCGGTGAACAGGACGATAAAGTAGCATGTAATATTAAGCTATGCATAACGAAGCGTATTACACGAAAGAGTGCGACCTCTCTTACGGACCCGTAGTCCTCGAGGTCATCTACTTGGTTGATGATGGTAATGCAGTTTTCATGGCTGCCAGCGGGGGAAGAAGATCTCGAGGCGGCGAAAGATAGTCTGAGGCCGGATCCTCGCTGTGCTGGACCCTTATGTCGCTGGAGCAGCTGAGCTGGGTGGACGACGGCAAGAACAGAGCGGACAAACCACACAAGGTTTTTTTTGACAACTATCTCAGTAAGAGAAGTAATTCGTAAGTGCTCGCTTGAATTGGAGGATTCCAACAATGCAGGATAGGAAATAGACAGAATAGGATTGGAATGCACGCAAAATGTAGAATTTAAAACACTCTATTTCTGCTAACTGGGTGTTTGATTCACAACAATTGAAGATCACAGGATGCAAAGAAGCATGGTGAGATTAAGTCAAACCACAAGAAAATGTACGGTTATAATGCTATTATGCTACTATCTCTTAGTCTTCGCTTCATGAATAGGAATTTGAAAAGGAGGACATGTGAAAATTAATTCCTACGCTTTTTTCTTTCAAGGAGACACTAAAGGAACAAATCCGGTGCTCAGTGGACAATATATATAACATGTAGAGTAAAAAGAGATGCAACAAGTACAACCTCTTTGGCGGCCATGTCGATCTCAGCGTGATTGGGTTGGTTGGTGAGGATGCTCCGCTGACTTTGCTGCCGGAGGAGGGAAGAAGATCTTAGGCGCCCGGAGATGGAGCCCGAGGTACGCTCACTGCGATGGAGGGTTTCGCTGCTGGAGCAGCTCCGTGAGTTGTACGACGCCGAGGCTGAAGCAGACAAGAGAGACAACGAACAACGTTAACCTGAGGGAATTCTAATAGCATCTCCAATACATGACGAAAATACATAACCACAAAGTGCTAGATGTAAAATACATCAGCCGCTCATCTCTCGAACTTAACTGTCAAAACTGAACTTAACTGTCAAACTGAATTTTGCTCTCTAAACTGAATTTTGTCTGTTAAACCGAACGCACTAGCAAGGTGAGGTTACACGCCGGTCGATCGACTTTTTCATCTCGGGTCACGAATTTGCAGCCGATGGATACGAAATCAAGGGCCTGCGTTCATCTTCAACCTCCACCTCGAGCCGCCACCACCACCGCCAAACAGCAGCACCTCGCCGCTCATGCCGGTGGTACGCAGCCCGCCCGCCTAAAAACACTCCCCACCGCCGTCCGCCGCCTGCCATCCCTCTAGGCCCCCACGTGCCGAGCTTTTTCTCCGGCGATCCCCACGCCACCGCCTCGCCACCGCCGAGACCACCGCCCCCATCCTCGAACCCTAAGATAGATAGGGGTACTTCTCCATGAGCCCTCCTCCCCGCAAGGCTGGTTCTTCCTTCACCCCGCAAGTCCCTCCCCACCCCTGAAAATCGATCGACCCAAAAGTCGATTCAATGATCAAGTGTAGCTAATCGAGCAGCATAGCAAGCAAGAGCAAGAGCAAGAGCGAGAGAAGCAAGACGAGCAAGAGCAATAGCAAGAGCGCATCAGCAGGGACCGAGAGCAAGAGCAGAGCAAGAGCGAGAGCGAGAGCTAAAGCAGCAGCAGCTCCTCATCGATGTGGATGTCGCCGCCGAGGGAGCGACGCCAGGAGGAAGTGGCAGGCGACGCCGCAGTGGATGGAGCTGCCACAGTCGGCTCGGGACCGAAGCGCCAAGAGCACCGTGAGATCGAATCAAGAAAAAATGCGCGATTAGTGTACAACCTCTTTGGTGGCGCCGATTAGGCCGCAGCTTCATCCGAGGAAACGGTGATGATGATGCTCTTCCGGTGGTGCAGGTGAAGACGGCGTGGGAATGGAGGTGTCACGAAGACAAGGGGAACGCTGGGCAGCTCCTTGGAGGTGGAGGACGGGTGGCTGAACCGGCGGGACGATGAGATCGACGACGGATCCTCATCCGCACGGTGGATGAGGGACGTCGAGGTGTTGCTGTGGACGACGCTGTCGGGAAGAGGCTTCGCCCGGTGGCGGACGGAGCAGGGTGTGGGTTTCGCCATGGGTTTTCGCGCCTCGTGTATGAATGGGTGGGCGGATGGGATGGCAGGGGAACCATGGCTTGAGACGCGCTTGTCCGAAATGTGGGTAAGTTACGAAAGTACCCCCACCGATTTGAGGCGTTCTTTCGTTCAGGGTACCACGGCATTTCACGGTCGGGATTTCACAGAGGTGGGAGTTTTCGCATGCGTTGTAATTTCGGAATAGCAAGGCGCGGTTGAGATGGAGGAGTTGTCGAGCACAACGAGACAAAGATATATCTTAAATATTTCGGCTAACAAGGCATGGGTTGAAATTTCCGACAAGCCTAACGGTACTGTACCAAATCAATGCGCACTACAAATGTCATTCAAAACTTTGAAGTCATGTTATGTTCAATTAAAATATTCGCTACATGTATAATGCATGCAACCTACTACTCAAATGAACGCTTTAGTGCATTCCAAACGATATACTACCGCTTCAATATGAACTAAATTTGAATTCGCTTTCATTTGAATAAGATCTACAAGAATGATTGTTGTGAAGTCAAAGCATTTGAATTCATTTCTCTGTTTTAATAAGATCTACAATCATCATTATTGTCAAGTTAAACCATCGCTTGTGTATTATCTTCACAGCACACCACATGATTAGTCTCGAGTTACATATGAACTATGTGTACTATATGAACTCGAACTAGATTTTTGAATCCACTTTATTTTGATTTCAAATCACATTACATTTCTAGCTCTAGCTAGATCTTCATAATCTAAACCATGTCTCATATGTATAATGTGTTTATCACATTATGTATGGTGCCCCGCCTCACGCCTACAAGTATTTAGATGTGAGTTGCAAACACCACACATTACCACAAATTCAAATAAAATGTGAGAATGTTCGATATATAGTATTGTTTAGATTGTTCGATATTTAGTTGTAAGCTGCAAACGCCACACATTATCACAAATTCAAATAAAATGTGAGATTGTTTGATGTATAGTATGGTTTAGATTGTTTGCATTTAGTTGTGAGTTGCAAACGCCATGCATTATCACATTATGGTATAACATGTGCACAACACGTGTATCACCGCTATATTCATGCATGCAATGTTTAAAACACTATGATCTCCTGTTCAAATATATGAATCCGCTTTCATATCAAATTATGATCTTTGTTAGTCTCTTACACCCACACAATCCTCTAACCTTTGTAGCTACCACTAACTTTCTCTCTGCATGCACACACCCTCCTCGCCTCCCCTCCCCGGCATTCTATCCACCGGCACATTCATTTTTTCTTTAGGTCGCTCTCCCGAGTCTCCACAACTCCTTTCCGACACACACCGATCGATAAACCTCTCCAACATGCCTGCCTACAACATACACACACACACACCTTCAATCTCCTCCTTTATGTGTCCTTGCCTCGTGTCTCTCATACGGTTAGACACACGTAAACTCTCGCCTCTTTTCATCGATCTCACAACAGCACACTCCTCCCCTATCTAGCTAGTAGTTGGGCCTCTCGCACCACCTCCTAGCTCCATTCTCTCTGCTCATCCGCCTCACTGGGCCTTATTTGCCTCTAACAAATGGACGACATCGACCGGTCTCTCGCTATACATATAGCTAGCTAGGTCCTTATAACTGCTTTTACCCACACTCGATCGATCTACCTCATTAGTTGTGTCTCCCTTCCTCCGATAAACAACAATTGATCTACCGATCTAGTTAGGTTTGCTTACCAAACACATGGTTCCCTTCATCATCCATGGATGCGCCCCACAGATCTATCACGCACAGCACACACGTAAACACATCCCCACTCTTATTGATAACATTGCAGTTCCACCTCGCTTGTCTAGTAGGCCTCTCCCACCATCTCCGAGAAGCAACTCCATCACCCATCCAGCACTCTACCCTCTCCTCCCTCTCTCTCTCTCTCTCTCTCTCTCTCTCTCTCTCTCTCTCTCGTCCCATCATATTTCCCGCCCTTCGCTTATGTATGGATGTCGACCGATCTCCCTCAAGACATAGCTGGGTCTCTCCTTCTCAACACATATACGAGTCGTTCTACCTCTATAGTTAGGCTCTCCCTACCCCTCCCCCAACCCCCTTCCCCCCCCCCCCCCCCACACACACACCGATACATCGAGCGCCTAGTCATGTCTCCCCGCCACACACAAACTTGACATGTGCCCTCTAACGCTCCGTAGGCCACGCCCTATATCTTTGACTTGCACACACACAATTTCGATGGCTCTCTTCATCGATCTCGCACCCACCCACTTGATCCTCTCTTCGACTCTATCGATAGCTATGACCCTCCTCTCTTCTCGTGGATTGCCCGACCTCTATGTATGATATGGATAGGCTCCATTTCACACACATTGCATGCAAAATTTTGTTTGAGATGTCATCACACATATTCCCACAAATAATTCACGAAATCAACCCCCACCCCACCCCACCCCCACCCCAAAACAAAAACACTCATGAACGCTGTTTGTATCTTCACACACACCCACGTAGGTGGGGGACGGCAGAAGAGAAGAGGTGCATGCACGGCGCACGCATTCTGCCTCTTTCCCAACCACACCCGCTGGTACACGGTGGAGCTCAATTGCATTTAAAAGGCAGCCCACGTGGTAATTTGGCACGGTAATCGGTTGTCCACTTGGTGGAGGGAGGATCGCCTACCACGGGTGAACAAACAAATTGCGACTTGACGTGTTATGTTAAAAAAGAGGCAAACCATGGGGCCTACCTTAGAGGCAAGACTTTGATGTGTCCCATCAACTCGCAGAACGAGGAGAAGCTTGCTTAGTACACTGCCTCCCCGCCCACGGGCGTGGTGGCTCGCAGGATGAGGTGAAGCTTGCCCGCCTTACGCCCGCCTCCTCGCCCATGCGCACGGTGGCTCACAGGACGAGGAGAAAAATTTACTACCCCTCCGCTTACTCCTCGTCCCTACTACCTTGGTTATAGAGATTATATCATATTGTTTGGAATATATATGTCCTTTAGTAGATTTCAATATGAACTACTAGTACATACTCCAAACACCGATGTATATAGACATATTTTAGAGTGTAGATTCACCATTTTTCTCCGTATGTAGCACTCTCCTCGCCTCGACCTCGCCCATGTGGTGGACATGCAGCAATTCATTCGGTCTCATATAGCCGTAACATATATACTGCACTACCATTATTGCTCGATTTCCCAAGAGGCTAAGAGCCAATCGCAAGGTTAATATTTTGAGATGCCAAGCGCAAGGTTATAGGAGAACGAGTAGTAGGTGCCGCCATTTATAAATAAAGTTTTTTTCTTCAAAGGCACGTACGCAATATGATAGGTTCATATGGAGAGAAAAGGAAACCGCCCACTATATACATAGTCGACGGGCCAGCCTACACGGTTGCTTGCTGGGGTTGTCTCTTCACACTCTCTCGCACAAAACGATCGTGGGCCACATCTCTAACATCCCGGCGGATCACGTCCGCTTGGGGAAGGGGTGGATGCTTAGTGTAGATGCGTGGTGGCCGCCGACGGCGAAACCCACCGCCGGCACGCCCCGATCAGGGTCCCCACCATTCTCTCTCACAAAGCCGGTGAGGTTGCCTTCGCCCCTTGCTCACTGCCGTGACATGGGCAGCTGCCGCCCCGCCGCCTCCTCAAGGTTGAGCTACGTCCCTCGTGTACAACTCCCTTTACAGCCGGCTTGCACCATCGCTCCAGCTGCCCACATCACTCCCTCGTGGATATTTCTACTTCTTTGCCCCGCACATACCTCTACCGGCTTCTACGCATTATATTTGTGATGAGTTTATGTCTCATCAACTAGTCCCAAGAATCTTATTCTAATCACGCTTCTTCAATTTCTTTGCCATGTGGATGCTCATCTCGATTTTGGTGAAACTGCACAAAATGATCCGATGGTCAAAAGGTTGCAAACTTCATTTATTAGGAAGCTCAACGTTGCCAAGAAATTGAAGGCTGGTCAGGGTTCACGGTTCAAGGGCTAGGGACTGCATGGATCATTTTTTCTTTTAGTTGCCTGCTCCAAAATAAGTGTCAACTTTAGTAGTAGTACAACTTTGTACTAAAGTTTGCACAAAGTTGAGACACTTATTTTGGAACGGAGGAGTACATATTTGCTATGATCTGTCAATCATTGAGATGCAATAGCATGCATGTTAGTCTCCTTTGTATTTGATGAAATGTTGCAACGGGCAACCTTGGACGAAAGATACATGTAATGTAGTCGAAGTTTATAGCATTGTACAAATTTATCTCACTGATAAATTACAAGACGTATTATACTAGTACTTCCTCCGCTCCTAAATATAAGTCTTTGTAGAGATTTCACCATGAACCACATGCGGATGTATATAGATGCATTTTAAGTGTAGATTCATTCATTTTGTTTCGTATGTAGTTCACCTAGTGGAATCTCTACAAAGACTTATCTACTAGTAATAGCTAGCCCCACTACTAGGAATTCTCTATCCTCTCCTTGAGCCACATCATCAAAATTGATGTAGCCATTAGATGAAGTAAATCAGTCCATAATAGCCGCCTGATCTAGACTTTGAGAGGCTCAAGACTAAGCCACATGCAAGCATGCAGAAATACCGTGGCACATGCATGTGAGTGGGTTTTAAATCACATCAACATGTTCGCATGCAAGCATGCACCGTAGCATGCATGTAAGTGAGCTTTTAAGTCCCATTAACATGTCAAAAGAAAATATAATCCCATTATGCAAGAGGAGTTGGCTGATCTTTTTTCCTTACGTGGGATGATCTAAATGATCATGGGAGTTTATTTAGTTTGGCTACCACATTTGTCATGTGGTTATAGAGTTTTTTTAGTTCTATGAAATCGATAATTTTGCGCAGAGAGATATACCACTGTTCGGCGGCAACGCACGGGGACTCATCTATTAATATTTAGGAACGGAGGGAGTACTATGTAAAGAGTTAGGTGTCGCACGGTGATAGTGTGAGGTTGGCCATGTAATCACTGAGCCTGCGTGTTTTCACTGCTCTTGCACTCCTCCGCTGTAAGAATGGAGAAAATTGTAATCTAGTATGCCGAAAGTGTGGGACATCCAGCAGTCCTACCACCTTAGTAATAAAGACCAATGAGCCGTCAAATCACATAGACCTAGCAAGAAGTTGGACGGACGAAGCAACCATCACTCTTGTGCCAAGTGAGAGGTCGCGGCTCGCCTGCCCGGCATGAATGCGGCACCGATTCATTGGAGTGGCGCCGACTGCTTCAGCGGGAAGATGCATGGGCGATGGAGGGGCTTTGGGTGGCCAGCTGGTTAGAGCAAGGTGGCACCTGTCTCAGATGTCCCTACCGGACACGCCTGAAACGAGAGGATGCACCAACTCTCGCTGCTAAAATCGCACACTACACACCATCTCTCAGAGGAGTAGGTCGATCTGTCGCACTCTCTAACACACACATGCTGTTAAACACACACACGCACACGCACGCACCTTGGTCCCATTGCACCTTCTAACGTGACTTATTACACCTAGACGGAGGGAGTAGTAAGTATATTTAGATACGGTGGCACACCGACTTAAGTCAATACAAGTGCCCAAAATTTGTGTGCATGTTATAATAAGGATTCACTTAAAATAGTATGTGAGCTAACAGAGGGATCAATTGGACAAGGTTCCCAGCAAGAGCGAGATGTGTGAGGTAAGATACATCACTGGCGCTTTTAATTTTTCTTATTAATTTGTTTGTTTCATCCTCCGACTGGTGGGACCCAACGTACTACATGGAGAGAGGTAAGGTGACTAAGGCTGCATTATTTCTGCACCACTCGTGGATAGTCTTACCACCAAAGCCACATGACACGATTATGATTGAAATCCCAATGACTCCTACACACACAAAAAAACATGGCATGCTTGTCACACTAATGCAGGAATGTATAAAGGTTATTTTCCTCTCTGAACATAACGGAGGGTTGTGTAGCTGGTTAGCCTGTTCGCCATCAAACTTGAGGTCTCGGGTTCGATAACTACACTTGAGCATAATTTTGCCAGAGGATTCTTTGACTGGTCAAAATGTTTTCTAGGGTTTGCACGCTTCACACTCTCTCTCCAAGATATATATATACATGCTAGAGCCTCAGCTTGTAGTTTCTCTTCACACTCTCTCGCCTCTCCCACAGGAGCCTCAGCTAGAAGTTGCTTCTCACACTCTCTCGCCTCTCCAGATCTAAACAAGACTTCGTTGTCCTCTCTCTCTCCCTCACTTCTGCTCAAAGAGCCGACAGGATCCGTCTCACGGAAGGGAAGGAGGCTTAACGTTGTCGCTGCCGGCAGGGAGGGAATCCACCATCGGCGCAGCTGTTCACTTTCCACCCAGCAAGCGGCGCTGGAGGGCCTCCGACCCTTCTTCTTCGCCGTCTGTCTCCGTCAAACCGAACCACGCCCCAAGAACCTTAAGGTATAATTTACTTACTCCACATGCATTGCTCTAGCTGCATGTATACCATGAATCTAGGACGGGTTCAAAGAGGAAAGGAGTGGGGAAAGTAGTGGAAAAGTTGTACCCTCCATTCCTAAATATAAGTCTTTGTAGAGATTTTACTAGGACTACATACGTAAAATGAATGAACCTACACTCTAAAATGCATCTATATACATCCGTATGTGGTCATAGTGGAATCTTTACAAAGACTTATATTTAGGAACGGAGGAAGTATATAGCATGAATCTAGGATGTGGTTCAAAGAGGAAATGAAGGGGAAAGTTGTATAGCATGAATCTAGGACGTGGTTCAAAGAGGAAAGGAATGTGGGAAAGTAGTGGGGAAAGTTGTATCACATAAATCTAGGACGGGTTCAAAGAGGAAAGGAAGGGGCGAAGTACTAGTTCAAAAGGAAAGGAAGGGACAAGGTCTGTAGAGTTTGAGCAGACTAGATTTGCTGCGCCACACATAGGGAAAGGTGTCTAAAGATAACAAAACTGGGACCAACACAAATATGCTCCTTGGTTGTTTGTTCTTTGTTGCAACAGATCGTGCATGACCACAAGACATCGGTAGATGCACATGGTGCTGGTGTGTCCACCGTCCTGCAACTCATTAGCTGTTGTTAATCTAAGGCCCTGTTTGGTTAAAACTCCCTAGTCCCTACCGCTTGGTTCTGTGGACTAAACATGGACTAGAGGTTATTAAATGACATGCTAAAAGACCATGTTACCCATAGTAATGAACTAATAGAAACAAGGTGCGCGCGTGGGTGGGCAATTGTTGAAAAGTCCCAAAAGACTCCCTCGGGTCTTTTTCTTTAGTCCCAAATGCCCACTTTTAGTCCCTAAAAGTCCCTCCTGCTTGGTTTAGATGGGACTGACACGGAGTTTTTTAGTCCCTACACCAAAATGTCCTCGTAAACAAACACCTCTAATAATGCCACCGAAAATTGATGCAATGCCACAGCTTAAAAGCAAATTACATGTTTAACTAATTTTATTGTTAATATAATCTCTATGTTAATATTAATCAATGCCCCGCTTGAGAAATGCTACCGCCTTGCTTTCTTCCCATTTAGATAAGGTAGATGCTTCTTTTGTTGGCTTCGTGTCATCCACCGTTATTGACCACTAATTGTTTCCTTTGCACCTCTGTGTAAACAAGGTTATCTATTTCAATTGTTATTGTGACTTTTTGTTGCACCGCACAAAACACTTTTGTTTTAAGAGTGTTTTGTGCAGTTCAACCAAAATGTCACACCGACAACGTTGTTTGATTGCTTGATCTTAGTGGAACTGCACAAGAGGAGATCTTACTTCCTATCCGCTAAGGCTAATTTGGTTCAGATCTTCTTCTTGTGAGTTGTTTGAATTCGCATCATGAGAGGTCAAGATTAGCCTTCTTTCACATGATTCTCGCAGTGTGCTTTCATATGTTGTGCTACTTGTACGATAATGTTGCTTGATTTTAGTGAACTGCACAAATGGAGACAAGACTTCCAATCAGATGTGCAACCGTAATATCCCATTGAGGTAAGATAAGGATATTTCACAACCGCTGGCCTGTATTTTGCCACTTTCATCGTAAAATTAAGTTTAGTACTATACTTGTGCTCCCTAATTGACATGCCAAATCTTACATTGAAGGCGAAGCTTGTCTCGTTATTGAACCAAGTGATGAAGGGAAGAACAAGCGAAGAAAACAAAATCAACTCCCGTGATGTAATGAAGCATTGAACTGTGATGACACAAGTAATGATATAGTTTTGCATCTTAATTTATTGCTATGGCTGGAACGAGCAATTGTTTTGCCACCGATTTGATGCCATACGTAATTATCTCTACTTGTGCAAACAGGATCTTCTTTGAAGATACCATATATTTTAGTGGAACTGCACAAGAAGATGTTGGAAACATTAAACTAATCGAGGAGTATATAGTAAGCATGGCCACCCCATAGATAGCAAATGATGGTTCCGAGAAGTGCTTCATCTCAGTATGCTCTACACAATCAGCCTCCCGACAAAGGTTGGTACTCGCCACCGATTTCATCCATATGATTGAGCTTTGTCATCTCTATTGGTGTTGTGCTACTATTTAGATACTGCCATGAAAAAGTGGTATTGTCCTTGAGAAGTGCTTCATCCGTGTTGTTTTAAATATTTCCTTTCCTTTTTTCGAGCAAACATGGATGCTAGCATTTAGTAGTCCTCTTGTCTTTGCACAACAGATCATCTTCCTCCAAGAAGAATATGGAGTACGTGAAGTGACTAGTTCCGATTATGCCAGATGAAGAAGCCCCGCTATCTTCTCATCGTAAGGAGCAGTTGAAGGATGGTTACATTACTCCCCACAAGACCAAACTAACTTCAGCTCGTATGACCGACAAATCTCCATTTTTTGCTGTGATGCGAGTACAATGTTGTTCTAGGATTCTTTCCGTGAGTTCCATTTTTCTAAAAGTGTTCTCTACATGGACCATGTATGTGCCTCGTTGAAACTGGCAAATCATAGTACAGTTTGCTTTATACTAATCACTTTT
Organism: Aegilops longissima; assembly: GCA_021605205.1. Lineage (NCBI taxonomy): Eukaryota > Viridiplantae > Streptophyta > Magnoliopsida > Poales > Poaceae > Aegilops > Aegilops longissima. Next base: position 71,928,843 of record CM038677.1, read on the forward strand.
TTGTATTTGTGCAAACAGGGTGCTCAGCTTGATTTCAATGGGAACTGCACAAAATGTTCATGAATACATCGAATCATTCATTTCCACCACAAGAAAGGAGGTGCCGATAAGTTCAAGGCGCTGCAACATATAAGGGCGAAATCATACAAGCTACGCCTGAATTTGGTTGATTTTGGTGGAACCGCACAAAAGAACAACTGGTTTATTTAGCACGAGGTGCCATGTCAATGTCCGAACTGATGGAGAAACCCTGCCCATTCCACAATCGTAGGCATTTGATATTTTGGAATGGGACAACCTTGTCAAATTTTGCTCATTGATTTTAGCAAGACATGTGTTTGATATTTTCGAATGGGACGCCCTTTGCTGTCAGCAGCGTCGATCAATTTTTTTCTTTATTCTTTAGTTGTGAAGTAAATATTGCCTCTGACATGTGAGTCGCTGAGATGCATAATCATCGATTGTTTTGAATGTTTTCTATGAATTGCCAGGCCTGTGTGTTTGATTGCAATGTACAGAAACGCTAAAAAGCTGCTCAAACTCTTTGTACTCCTCTGTTCCTTTTTTACTTCACACATTGTGAAAGTGCATACTTTTTGTATAAGATTGGTCAAAGTAGAGATACTTTGACTGCATAAAACTTGTATGCAGACTAGAAAGGACCGGAGGGAGTACATGTGAAATCGCTGCAAACGAGGTGATCACCCTATGAATAATGCTAGTACGTATTGTTTTGCATGTTCATCCAATGCCAAGGATACAGAATTGAACTAATCGAAATAAATTCATTAATACACGGTCGGATTTCATATAAACATGCCGGATTTCATTACATTTCATACATTCTTCAACTAAAAAGGTGCGCTGGAGGTATAATTAATTAACCGGTTACCCACCGTGTCCCGCCGAGCCGAATAGAAGCTTTAGTGATTTAATCGCAGTGCAGTTATGAATCGACATGTGGCCCGTTGGGCCCACGTGTCACTCAGCCAATCGCACTCAGCAGCTAAGTAGAAGCAGCGTTTTCTCCAACAGCTCTCCGACTCACGTCGCCGCCAAGAAGCTAACCGCCGCCAATGGTCAACCCGCTTAGCTTGGCTTCAACCGAGGGTAGCAGCGTGGCCTTACTTGACCCGAGCAGGGCGACTCTACCGTGTTCTACTCTTCCTTGTTTTTATGTGGCGTGGCCTCATTGGCAGCGGGAGGGGCTCGGCGGAGCCGACGATGTCCTCTTCCTTTTTGCCGGCGGGCGGCGCCAGCCGGAGCGGCACGAGTCAAGCAGCGCTTTCTCGATCCGCTTCGCCCGGCAAGGATCTCGCCTCCTCCGCCGCAGTGCTCCCCGGAGGAGATGGTGGTTGTAGGCGACGCCGGCCTGGCGCCCCTGGAACTGCTCACGATCCGCCACCCTGTCCATATATTGGGCACGGGCTCGCTGATGGTCATGGTGCAATGCACCGCGCGAGGATGGCACGGAGGAGGGGTTGGCGCCGGATCACCGACTACCATGTTCTCCATTGGGACGTTGCCGTCCTCTCCGGCTGCTCGCCGCCAGCCGGTCGGGCAGCAATGGCTGCCATCTCCTTGTGGTCCGTCAGTCCGCCTGGCCCCAAGAGCGCTGAGTGCGAGGAAGCCATGGTGGGCGTAGTGGTGGACAGAGAAAGGGAACG